>CM046456.1:38765361-39111651 GCA_025506515.1 Flaveria trinervia
ACAGAGTACCAAGTCAGCCCCTTGTGACAAGAAAGAAGATAATCCAGTGGAGTTTCGAGACTCTTCTCACAACTTTCTTGTTTAGAGAGGAATGGCGAGATGAATAGGCTTAATGTCTTATCTCTCTACACTTAAGCAGGTTTGACATTACTGAGTTAGCAGAGAAGTTATTCTCTAACCCCTTGTTGATACATGTATGTCCCTAGATCATGATATGTGATGTAATAGATCTTGTTTGGTATGATTAATGAAATGATATTTATAGTTTGTTAGTTATAATGTTTAATGTTTCATTAATGTGTCGACATTGAATTGGTTAATTAGGTTAGTGATTGCTTGAATGATTACACATAATGTTTATTAATTAATCCCAATACATTCAAACTTAACATAGTAAAGTTCTAATGCGAATGGCTCATGCGAATGAACCATACGCATGAATAACTTCACACGATTGACTCAGTCGCACGACTGAACCAGGAGACTGGATCAGTCGTACGATTGTAACATAAGAATTGCTCAGTCGCACGACTGAACACTCAGTCGTACGAATGAATCAACCGCATGGTTCAATCGCACGACTGAACCAGACTAATGGTTCAGTCGCACAATTGAATACTACCAACCTATAAATACAACTCAATTCGTGAAAAGAAAACTCTCAATTATTATGATTCCAGACGTACCCTAGCCATCCAGAAACCTCTCAATTCGTTCTCCAAGTTCATAGAACACATTAGATCGATTCCCAATCGATTTCTAACGTTAGTTTCAATTCTTGATTGATTCTTCGTGTGTTCTCACTGATTGGATTGCCAATCAAATAGGATTACGCACTATTTGATCTGGTTTACACTTAATCTCTAGGTATTTCGGTCAAAACCAGGTCCTAACAAGTGGTATCAGAGCTATTGGCTCTTGATTACGTGTGATTCAATCAAGATTGATAAAAAGTTTGTGTTTTTGCACTAAAAACGCAATCTTTTGTGTCAAAAGTGATCTTGGACGTTCCCTGCTCATCAAAGTTTGGTTTCTACGGACTTAGGCAATTCAACCTTGCGAAAGTTCGAATTTTTACGGCTAAAACACATTTAACCTAGAAATTTTCGCATAACAGCAGCTTCAGTCGCACGAGTGAGCCATTCGCACGACTGGACTCATTCGCATTGCTTAGTCGCACAATTGGACATAGTTCGTATCTCCATTCGTACGATTGAACCATTCGGTACACGGTTCATACGCATCAGATTCATTCGCACGACTGAGCTAATCACTTAGTTCAGCCACACGATTGAACCAGTCGTAGAGTTCTTACGCACGACTGAGTGTTCATACGCACGCCTAGTCCATTCGCACCCTTCAGTCGCCGAGTGAAAATTGCTATTAGACTTAAAGTTATTTACAATGGAAGATCAAATGTCAGCCTTTACTGCTGGGAAGGACTCTAGGATCCAGAACCTGCTGTTACTTGAGAGTGAGGTGGGTAATCATAATAAACCACCAAAGCTTTTAACGTTAGATGAGTTTCCCCACTGGAAACAACGTTTTGAGATCTACCTCAATGGAGTGGATCCGAATCTATGGGAGGCCATCGAGATTGGATATAGTACACCGGTGGGAGCCGATGGAGTAAAGTTAACCTTAGGAGGGATGACAGACGCGCAGAAAGTCAAATATAATGCAGAGAAGAGGGTCTATGCATTGTTTACACAGTCTATCCCTAAAGAGATATTCCACCGGTACTTAGAAAATAAGCAGTCCAAGAAACTATGGGATGAGCTAGAGAATGGTACGACGGGAATGCCTCGTTGAAGGCAATCAAGGCTAAGGAGTTAAAGAAGGAATTCGACAACTTCTCATCGATGGGAAACGAGAGTTTCGACAATGTTATAGATAGATTCTATCATCTGATGAGTGAACTGCATACACATGGAGTGGCTACTACCATGGAAGAGAAGTTAATAATTTTGCAGACGGATTGATTGAAAAATGGGTTTCATTCGGTCTAATCTTAGACAGAATGGAATGCTGTCAAAACTGGATATTAATGACTTCATTCTGAAGTTGCGAGAAGAATCACTTAGAATGAAGTACAGAGCTCAGAAGTCTACGTACAATCAAAATCCAGCTTTATACAATGCCACTCCTCAAGCTAAGACATCTGGAGCACCCCTCCAGACTGCATTCGTGTCTAGCTCATCGAGTCCTACACATGCACCTGCTCCAGTTCAGAAACGTCAGGGTCTTCTTGTACCCAATACATTGATCTAAAGCGAATACTACTAGACTGAAGACCGAGAACCTCGGTAATGTGACTGTGGAAGTAGCTCGAGAGCACATGGATCTATTGGCAGCAATGGTCCATTCCTATGATGAACTTGTTGCTGGAAAGATTGGAAACTGCCATCTGGCAGACGAGGACTACGAGCAGGTGGACGAAATGGAGCTTGAGAGAATGGACATAATGTGGGCCTTAGCAAGTGCTGTCCGAAGGGCGAAGAAGTTTGTGAAAAAGACTGGACAGAACTTGGTTGCTACTAAGGATACCACCTTTGGCTTCGACAAGAGTAAAGTGACCTGCTTTAACTGTGGTGAAAAGGGGCACTTCAAGAGAGAATGTGTGAAGCCAAAGAAGACTGGAAATGGGAACCTGTTCTCATCCTTCACTCGTCTAGACAAGCAAACTACCAGTTCTACTTCTTCCTCAAACAAGGAATCAGCCTTGACTACTCATGATGATGAAGGACAGGATTGGAGCTTTAGGTTTGTCTCACCAGGGGAATCAAACATTGCAAATGTAGAAGATATTGACAGTGATTCCGCTAGTGAAGTAGATCTAGCAGTTGAGATAGCAATGTCACATAGTGAAGAAGCAGCTGCAACCGAGGTCAGTTACAAGCCAAAAGTGGAGACTACCATGTCAGAGACAGAAAAGACAGAAGCAAAAGAATCAGAATCATCTGATACTGCATTGATGGCAAACACTTCTGAATCGCTCAGGTAAGTACTACTGACACAATGTTTAATAATCATGCTTGTTCTGATTGTGATGCCTTTAGGAATAGCGTAGATGCTAAATTTGCTAGGTTATTAGATCATAATGATAACTTGATAAAAGATTTGCATCTATGCACTGAGGCTAATAGGGTACTAAAACAAAATGAGCTCAGTTATAAAGAAAGATAGACCTTTTGACTAAACAGCTTAGGGAAACCGAAGTAGTTGCCTTTAATCAAGCTAATGACATTAGGTATTATCTAAACTCCCTAGAAGACACTAAGAAACAAAAGGCAGTTCTAGAAGTAGAAGTAAATTCACTAAAACAGAAACTGCATAGTTGGACTAGTTCGTCGCACATAGTCCAACACTTAGTAAAAGAAAGGAACAACGGGGAGGGACTGGGTTATAAAGTGGTTCCGCCACCACCTGAGACTTTGATGAACACTAAAACTAGACCTTTAAGTAGTAATCCCATCAAGGATCATGTAGTGTCTACTCCTCTTGTTAGTGATCCAGATTCCTTATGTTCATCTATTGACACTGGAAACAAACAAAAGGAGACCACTTCAAAGGCAAAGGATAAATTGCCTTGTGTTAATCTGGAAAAGAAATTTGAAAAGGTTAACTTAAAGTCAGGTTCTAACAAAGTCAAATCAGAACCAAAAAGGGCTTTTAAGGATAATCTTTCACATACTTCAAGTCAAAGACCATTTAACCAAAAAGAAAAGGATGTAAAACAGGTTAAATCAGTTAATTTTGTTAAACCAGTAGACACATCAAAAGAACCAGAGTCAAAACCTAAAGTGAGTGATCTTACTAGAGTGTCACACACGTCTCCACAAAGAAAGTTTAATCATAAAGTTGATAGCAGGGCGTGCTACAACTGTGGAGAATGTGGACACATTGCTTCCTACTGTACTTATTATCAGACACCTAGGAAGAAGATTGCACTTCAGGACTCAAAACCTAAGGCTTCTAAGAGGAGCTCTTTAACTCCACCTAGACGAACTAGTGAACCAAAGTTCAATCCGTTAGCCAGTCGACTGTTTATCACAAACAGGCATTGCACAAATCTGGCTTATGGAAAGAAAAGTCAACATCTATGGCTAATAATGATGACAAGAAGGAACCTGAGCTACCCTCACCTTCTAAGGGTCAATGGGTTAATTTCTGATGTGTGATGCCTCTGGGAAACCCAAGCCAGTAAAGGCTTGGGTTCCTAACCTAAACTAATCCTTTACCCTGTATGTGCAGGTTGTTCAATACAGTGCTGAAACTAACACGTGGATAGTAGACAGCGGAGCATCCAGGCACATGACAGGAAACAGAGCTCTTTTATCAAATGTCAAACAAATAAAAGGAGGGCATGTTTCGTTTGCTGGAAACAAGGGAGGATATATCACAGCTTGGGAGAAGTTGGAAATCAGAAAGTTAAGTTTGATAGGGTGAACTACATCCAGCAACTTCAAAACCTTACTCTCTGTTTCACAAATATGTGATAAGGAATTTAAAGTCATCTTCGACAACAAGAAGTGTTATGTACTGAAGAAAGACTACGTGATCCCAGAGGACCAAGTTTTGATGACTGCTTCAAGATATAAAGATCTTTATGTCTTGGATTTGTCAACAGCTTCTACAATGGATCATGAGGTTCAGTGTTTTCTATCCAAAACTACTAAAAAGACTCCATCTCCTGGCATAGGAGAATGGGACACATCAGTCAAAGGAAGATGAATCACTTGATTCAGAAGGATCTGGTGAGAGGTGTAAATGTCAAGAACTTTCAGCTTCCTGATTTCTGTATAGCTTGCAAGAAAGGTAAACAGACAAAGAAGTCTCATAGGAAAAGAAAGTTAATTCAATAGACCTTCCTCTTGAACTTCTACACATGGATCTGTTCGGTCCAGTCAGTACAAGAGCATTGCAGGCGACTTGTACTGTTTTGTGGTCACCGATGACTACTCAAGGTTCACTTGGTAATGTTTCTGAAATCCAAATCAGAAACATTTGAATCATTCAAGGAGTTGGTAACCACACTGGAATCTCTCTACAAGCTGAAAGTTAGACAAGTACGCTCAGACACGGAACGGAATTCAAGACCATTGGATGGAGGAATACTGCAAGGAAAAGGGATTGTGCATCAATTCACTTCTGCTTACACACCTCAGATGAATGGCGTTGCTGAGAGAAAGAACAGGAGCTTGATAGAGACAGCACAGACTATGCTGGCAGACTCGAAACTGCCTATCCAATTCTGGAATGAGGCAGTGGCAAATGCATGTTATACACTGAATCGAGTCCGATAGTCAAGCGCCACGGAAAAACATGTTACGAGCTACTACAAAGACGCAAACCAAACTTGGAGTATCTCGAACCATTTGGGGCATCGTGCACACTTCTGAAGAAGACACAAGAGGGTAAATTCAGCGAGAAGGCAGATGTAGGCATCTTTCTAGGATACAACATACCTAACAAGCGAGTTTACAATAACTCAACAGGTCTAGTAGAAGTTTGGTGTAATGTTGATGTTCAGCGATTCACCACACCGCCTACTGGCAAAGGACCCGCCTACTTCTTTGACTATGATGGATTCTTCAAGTCCTTCAACATTCCACTCTTCCTCTCTCTCCCTCGGATGACGAATTAGCTACACGAATGATGTATGATAGCTTGAATCCACCAACATCTAGCTCACAGGAGAATCATCTACTCATTCAGGGGGAGTAATCGACGACAGTGACACCTCCTCTGAAAATGAAGCTGAAGAAGATACCCAGAACAGTCAGGAGGAACAGGTTCCAGTTCCTGAAAGTCCACAAGCATCTACCAGTGGTGCACCTTCGACGTCAGAGCCTCAAACTCCAACTACCTCAGATGAAGAACCAAATGTTCATCATCTTGGCTCTGAGGTAGCTGTTCCTACTACTCCAGGATCACGTCTAAACGTTTATCATCCCTTAGACAATGTCATTGGGGATGTCCGATCAAGAGTACAAACCCGAAATCAGTTGTACTCAGCTGACTATGCCTCTGTTATGGAAAAGGGATATATTCATGATGGTGCCTATCGGTGTTTTGTCTCACAGTTTAGCCAAAATATGTCAGTGAAGCACTAAATGATGAGGCATGGGTGAGTGCAATGCAAGAAGAACTTCTTCAGTTCAAGAAGTTAGGTGTATGGTCTCTGGTTGATAGACCTAAAGGTGCTAAGGTCATTGGCACCAAATGGGTTTTAAAATGCAAGAAAGATGACCAAGGGGTCATTATCAGGAACAAGGCTCTACTGGTTGTTCAGGGATTTCGCCAAGTCGAGGGAATTGATTACAATGAGGTATTTGCACCCGTGGCAAGGATGGAAGCCATTCGTATCTTCCTTGCCTATGCATCGTACATGAAGATTAAAGTCTATCAATTAGATGTGAAGAGTGCATTTCTTCATGGGGAAATTAGAGAAACAGTTTATGTCAGTCAACCCGAGGGATTTGAAGATCCTTATCATCGGGATAGAGTCTACAAGCTCGACAAGGCTTTATACGGGCTTCATCAAGCTCCAAGAGCTTGGTATGAGAAACTCTCACTCATCTTGTGAAACACGGCTTTCGCAGGGGAGTCATTGACTGCACGCTGTTCATTAAAGAAAAAGATGGCGACCTACTGCTCGTACAAATCTATGTTGATGACATAATTTTTGGTTCAAAGAACGAAGAGTTATGCAAAGAATTTGAAGCAGTTATGCAGAAAGAGTTTGAGATGAGTGCTATGGGGGAGATGAAGTTCTTTCTCGGGCTACAGGTGGATCAAACACCAAATGGGATCTTTCTACATCAGACCAAGTACGTAAGACATTCTCAATCGTTTTGACATGGAGAATGCATCTGCTGCAGGTACTCCACTGGCTACGAATCACGACATAGCCCCTGAGGAAATGGAGATCTGTGGATGCCACGATGTACCGAGGAATGATTGGATCCCTCATGTATCTCACTGCCTCTAGACCTGATATCATGTATGCGACATGTTTATGTTCTAGATATCAGGCTAAACCTAAGGTCAATATCTGATCGGGGTCAAAAGGATTTTTCGCTATCTAAAGGGTACACCCACACTGGGGTTGTGTATCCTCATGATGATTATTTTGAGCTCACGGCGTATAGTGACTCGGACTACGGAGGCTGCAAGATGAACTACAAGTCTACATCAGCAGGTGTCAATTCTTTGGGAGAAGATTAATTACCTGGCAGTGTAAGAAGCAGACATCGGTTGCATTGTCAACCTGTGAAGCCGAATATGTTGCTGCTGCAAGTTGCTGTTCACAAATCATCTGGATTCAACAGCAAATGTGGTTACGGTTTAACGTTCCATTCTACTCCTATTTTTGTAGATAACTCTACTGCAATTGCAGTAACTACAAATCCGGTCCAACATCCTAAGACCAAACATATCGTTATTAAATATCACTTCATACGAGATTGTTTCAAAAAGAACTTTATTGATGTGGTAAAAATTAATACTGATTTTCAACGCGCTGACCTCTATACAAGCCTTTGATAAACCACGTTTTCAATATCTGCTAGAGGTCAACGGCGTAAAAGAGAAGTGAGGTTATTCCTGATGATGATCATGTGTAGTCCGATGTAGTTTAGTTAATTTTTCTTTTTTATTTTATTTTATTTGTTTATTTTAGTCTGTTTAAATTAAACTGATGTTTATTCTGCTGTTTATTAAAATCCTAAAATAATTAAACCAGGTTTGATTTTAGTATTTTAGGGGGAGAATAAGTCAGCAAGCAACATTAAAAAAAATAAAAAGATAATAATGAAAATAAAAAGGGAAACCGAGGGAGAAGGTGTGGAAAGCTGATACAAGGTAGATCGTATCTGTGATACTGATTCAAACCCTTTGGAATATGATAGTACACAGGAACAAGTCAAGAGGGACTTTAAAATCCTAATTTAGAAAAGATGGAAAAAATTCAAAGTATAAGTCTGTGTAGTCTAAGCAATATAAAAGGGAAAATGATAGAAAATTTGGTAACTCCTAAGGTAACACAATGAGAGTAGACCTAGAGGTTGCTAGACCACAATTGATATGTCGGTAGATTCAACACAATAGATGATTAGACCGGACTGGTGATCTCAAGATCAAACTAAGTTGTTCAACTGACTGTGGGCTTCCATCTTATCACTGGTTAACACAATCAAAATATTCTAATAAGGGGTAATGAGCATGTAAATGCCACAATGTGTGCGGATGACCATAAATAGAGCAAAGCACGAAAAAAATGAAAGACAAATGCTATCAAGCTAATGACCTATGTTGTTGGTGCATTTGGTGCAAAATAAAAGCTGCTCTAACAAGGAGATAGGTTGTGTTGCCTCTCTGCTGTGCGATGGCACTGACCTGAGGATAGCATAACTTAGATATTCTAGAATTCATTGTTGTTTGCCACCTCTTTGTTGTGCGATGGCACTGACCTGAGGACTGGTTTCTCTATGAAAAATCTAAGAATAGTCTCTTCTTGTAACAATACCCGTAGACCGCTCAAAAGCTCCTGAGGGATGTTGATTACCATATAAGTGTGGGATCCCCACATGTTCGTTGAATTAAATAAACCAAAAACAATCACCGGTTTGAGTCAAGAGTCTGTGTATGGAATAAGTGGACAAACATATTGACAATCATTGTGGCTGCAATTCTTGAAAGTTCAAATCAATGTGGTAATCTAAGAGTTCCAGTATGATTCCCTAAAGCTACTGATGACTCTGGATGAACACCAAGAATTGAGCATCGAAAGAGTTTGATAACAAGTCCCAAATGATTTGATGTTCCTGTATGATTTCAAAATTGAATTGGTCCAGGTGTGGTCAATCTAAGTTGAAGCTTTCGATTCTGTTGTTTGTTGTACCAAAACAATGTCGTTAACCATTTTAAACAAGAAAACGCAGCGGAATATGAACTTAATATCCTATTCAATAATCTGAAAATTAATGTTTCATATATTATTTTAACAACCCAAAGACATGGATCATATGTATGTGAATAAACTATTATCAAGAAGCAAAAAAACACCAAACAACATCAACAATCTACCTTTATAGGCTGTTGAAGAACCGTTTTAGAGCTGCTGGAAATCGTGATATTGTAGAAGAGGGGGGCAATTTTGGATGGCCAAAACACCAATATAGGTGTCCTCAAGTGCTCATACCCACAAGCCTTCAAGAAAACCATTTTTGCTAGGGTTTGACACCAAACGACCTGAGGAGAGTGATGCTGCTGGAACATCCTTCCAGCACCAAATCAAGCATGAAGATGCTGCTGGAACATGTTTCAGCCGAGTGTTTCTTCAAAAGGAGAGAACCATTCTCTCCTTTGGTCATTCCAAATGTGTGTGATGAGAGGTGAAGAACTGTGTGTGTGTTTTTCTCCAAAGAGACTCCAAAAAGAAAAGAGTGTTGCTGGAACTAAAGGGGGGGCCGACCTTAGGGTTGCCCACTCCTTTTCTTTTATTTTTGCTTAAAAGTCCTTATACATTACCCTTATTACACTAAGATTAACATAGATATATATATATACATAATTAACCTTTTAATTATATAATACACACACATTTTATTATTTGATGTTGCTTAACTATTTAAACAGCATTACAATAATATCCATGAACAAAATATCCTCATAATTTGTTCTTTCTCACATACAATTTATTTAGAAAACCCATTTTCTAATTGGTGTGATTATTTAATTTCATGATCATATCATCAATTAAATATTAATTGGTGTTTGCTAAGCTTGTTATTGGGTATGACCCGACTTGGTCACACGTACTAACCACATCAATGTTCTATGTGTCTTGGGCATACAGAATCCAACAGATTCCGGAATCAAATCCCGTAGATTTCCATCTTAGGTTTTATCCCTCACAAAAGGGTCAAAAACAAATTTTAAATGTGTATTTAGTTTAAGTTTCTATGTTAATCTTTTAGTGTGTGTGTCTGTCGGACTCCATCAGGAAATCAGAATGGAATTAACTCACCTAAAAGGGTCATGTCTGAGATGGCCACATGTTTTTCAAAGTTTAAGAGTCCGTCAGAGGTGACAATGTGTTTTAAAAGAGTCACGTCTGAGGTGATTGATTTGGTTAAGAGCTTATAATGTTATGTCAAAAGTTAAAAGGGTCTAAAAGTAAAATGTTCAAAATGACTGTAAACTCACTAAGTGTGACCCATTCGCACGATTGGATCATGGTTTGGACCAACTATGCGAATGGCTCCCAATCGGCCGAATGGCATGAGAAGATCCATTCGACCGAATAGAAGGGGGAGAATGAAGCAGTCGACTGACTGAGGCTCATCGGTCAACTGAAGATGCGAATGAAAGAGACCGAATGAGGAAGTCGACCGACTGAGACTCAATCGGCCGACTGGAGCGATTGACTAGGCCAATCGTACGACTGAGACTCAGTCGGCCGAATGAACTGAGCGAATGAGGCCAGTCGGCCGATTGAAATTAAGTTCAGTATTTAAGGGCCTCAGTCGATCGCATGTTCCTCATCACACCAAAATCGCACCCAAATCGCATTCTTCCCGTTACTCTGCCAAAAATTGCTACAAATCCTGATTTACATTGCTGTTGAGTTTCTTACATTCGAGTGACGATTTTACAGGTACATTACTCTTTAATCTTACCAAAATCAGAAGATTACCGAACCTACATAAGAGACACTCGATTGAATCAAGAACCGAACTGTGAAATGACCTAATCACCTACGTAATCTAAGCAGAATGTTAAAATTAAGTTTAATAGGTTATTAGTGACAAGTAGGCGAGTCTAATGGACCATTAAACACTGTTAAATGACTTAAATTGGTCAAGATTCGACCCACAGCGATCGAACAGTGGGGCAAGGACTGGTCGTTCGAATGAACTCCAATCGCACGATTGAACCTTGCGATTGGGTCATTCGGCCGAATGAACCACCCGAATGAGTTCAGTCGGCCGACTGAACCAATCGAAGACTCAGTCGCAGATTGAACTCAATCGCATGTCTCATTCAACCGAATGAACTCAGTCGCACTTAAGAACAACCGAATGAACTCAGTCGCACTTAAGAACAACCGAATGACTCCAGGCGCATGATTCATTTGCATGAATGAATCAGAATGGAAGTGAAACACTACACTTAGAACTAAATTCTGAGGTATTATGTACTAATGATCATGTGTTTTGTGTTTCAGGAAAAATGGCTGACAGAAGGTCTCTTAATCCAAAGCACAACATATGTGCCCATTTGGACCACACAACTCGGAACGGGGCCAAGTTCTCCGAGATTATAGCCTTCCTCAAACGCTCACGGATACATAAGGCTATATCTACACCGTGCACGCCTTACAAATCACTACACCAGGCATTCTGGGAGAATGCCTCAGTGGATCGCTCTCGTGAGCCATACAGCATCCGAAGCACCATATGGGTCAAGCTATCGACATTACCGCTACTGACATCCAGAGAATCCTTGAGTTTGGGGATGACTCCACTCACCCCACTAAGTTACATCCTTTGACAGTGAGAGGGTGTTTCCTCCGAATCAAGTATGCGGGGGACATTAACTCGGGGGTGCTAAATAAGAGCAACCTGTGCCCACAACAAATATCTGGCACATGTGATTCTTAAGTGCATTGCTTCGAGAAGGGGTGGTTTCGATGACCTATCAGATCAGATACAAAATGCCTCATGGCTCTGGTGCTGAACCACCCTTTTAGCTTCTCGAATATGATCTTTGCTTATTTGGTAGAGAACATTGAAGCAAAAGGGAAAGAAGATTTTTGTATGTATCCAAGGTTCCTTCAGATGATATTCAATGAGAAGCTGCCTCTGCTCCCCAAGGAAAGTCACGATGTAGTGACTTTGGAACTTATGGATGACACTACTTTGGGTAGGATGGTGGTGTACCGGGGCAAGCAAGTGAAGCCCCAGGCAAAGAGGCTGATTGGCCATTTAGCAGATGAAAGTTATGTGG
Organism: Flaveria trinervia; assembly: GCA_025506515.1. Lineage (NCBI taxonomy): Eukaryota > Viridiplantae > Streptophyta > Magnoliopsida > Asterales > Asteraceae > Flaveria > Flaveria trinervia. The sequence goes on from CM046456.1 coordinate 38,777,377, forward strand.
CACCGGGGAGACGCCAATGGCGTCACGAGGACAGTGACTCCGACGTGGAGCCAATTGTCCTACCTACTGATGATTCAAATGATGATGATAGTGGGGGTGCCGAAGACATATGCTTATTCCACAGAGAGGCACTACGTCTGATGTCGTGCCTAGCTCCGCCCCGCCCCGGCTGCAGAAGTTACCGAATCAGCTGGGTTTCATCATGACTTTGTCCTTGAAACAGAAGTAGAAGAAGAAGAGTCTTATGAGGAGCCCCTCACCAGGACTGTGGGATGAAAAGTGGTTCCCACAGTACATGGGCTTCGGGTGGTTGGTGAGCACCCAAGAGACTCTGGAGAGACAGAGACCGACCCGACCTATGTTCAGGGTCAATCGGCAGGGTAGGAAGGGGAGCATCCACCTCGAAGGGAACGAGGAGAAAACGGATGGCTCAACCCCATGGGCAGAAACCAAAGAAGAAGCGTCGTTTGACCTTCATCACTACTACCTCAGCCACTACAGCCACTACCACCACCACTACCACCTCTTCAGACACACCATCCACCACCATAGCCCCCACAGCAACCACAGACACCACCAGACCGACCACCACAATACAGATCCCAGCCACCACTACATCATTCACCCCTCACTCACCACCGTTATCATCCCGACCTGACCCGATATTCACCACAGCCACCGCCACCACCACCACCACTAGCCACCAAACCGAGCCCTCAGCCTATCCCTCATTCACTTACAGATCACCTCTACCTACAGTTGCGGTAGAGGAACAGTTGTCGGCACTAAACATAATGGTAATGCGTTTGCTAGCTGCCGATGAAGAAAAGGCCTCCCAAATCGCCAGCTTACTGACCTGACTGCTGCACAAACTCACCAAATTGCAGAGCAGGCTCAAGTGACAGAAAGGCAGGCCCGACAGATGACTGCCAGAGCAACGAGATAGCCCTTCTCCAAGCTCAAAGCGTCACCTCAGGGAAGAGAATAGAGGAGTTGGAAAAGGCTAAAAAGACCATTTTGCTAAAGCTGAAAGGATCGAAGGAGGAGCCATTAAAGATAAGGGATGGGGACCGAAATGATGATGATGATGAAGACAATGATGATGATGATGAGAGTGAAACTGACGAAGAGAAAACTGAAGAATGGCATGAAGATGATGATACTGACGGAGGAGAAGCAGCTGAATCTATCTCAGCTCCAGGGCAAGAGAAAAGATCAAAGAACAGACAAGATCTGCCAGCTTCTGCTTCTGCACCTCCATGTGATGAGCCGAGTATTCAGGATAAAAGTAAATAGTAGATGTTTATGTATTTATTTACTTTTGTATTCTGTATTGAAAAACCATGTATTAAATGTTTATATTAAGTTAATGCATTTCGTTTGATAAATTACTAATGATTTGAGTGTGAAATGTGTAAATCAAACAGATCCAAATTACAAAAGAGATGAGTTGATAGTGCTCCCCTTCAGCAGGTCAAGTCTCAACTCACAATGGTTCTTGATCTGCAAGGGATTGTCAGAAGGTCAGTGAGTTATACCCCTAAAGAAGGGGAAATAATTCACGATCTATCAAACGAGCAACTGGCAGAAATTTTCAAGCTCAATCCTGATGAAATAGTGAAAGATGCTCCGACATGTAATGCTACCTGTGATGATGAGCTAAATGACGTTGTTGAAATAGAGATAGAAGATGTCACTGCAGAGCACTATCCTCAGTATGCTGACAATGAGGGCAATGTGGTTCCCAATCTGGGTGAATCCCTTATCGGTGATACATTTGAGATGTTAGACAAAATGGAGCAAGAGTCAGAGAAGACAGAGGGAATGGTCCAAGCCACAAAGGATGATGGTGATATCCGTAAGGCTGAATGGGCTGAATGTTTTAAAGAAGTTAGAGCCCACGTGCTGCACCGAAGAGGGATGCCTACACCAAGCTCTACAGAGTCAAGAAACATCTTAAGGTGTCAGGCAGGATTATCGCATGGGCATATTTTGATGATCTTAACGTTTATGCCGTTAAGAGGGAGAAGGGCATAGAGTACTTTAGATTTCCACATGATCTAAAGACTCTACCAGGTTTTGAGCTCAACCAGCTAGCCAAATTGAAGCTGTTGTATGCTGACCCGAGAAAGATGTCAGGCTGGTTTGAGGCTGCCCTAAAGAAAGAGTACCACACCAGGTGGATTAACTTCAGACCTCAACAACCTACAAGGTATATTAGAAGGTCTGAGATGGATGCCATTACTGGAAAACCAAAGATAGTGTTGAAGTGGAATCCTCCGCGCACAATGTCAAGAATCCCACTTCGGGAAATGACAAAGGATTTCACACCACACTTTAAGTGGTGGTACTACGATTGGAGAACAGCAGAAGCGGTCATAGTCCTAAATAAAGAGGTCCAAATGGATACAATCAGAGTATTCGATCCAATGTGGCTTACCAACTTGTCGGAAAATGATGTCTATACACTTTACAAGTGGCCTTTGTTCTATGATACGCAAGATATTGTACAGGCCCTCCAGTTCCAAAATATCATAAGACTTTACTTCGCGTTTGATATTCACGCGGGAGTCACAAAAGAGGACAAGTACAAGAATATGAGGAGGTAATGAAGAAAACAAGACATTAGAGAGATCTAGGTCCAAGGGGGAGTTTGTTGATACATGTATGTCCATAGATCATGATATGTGATGTAATAGATCTTGTTTGGTATGATTAATGAAATGATATTGATAGTTTGTTAGTTATAATGTTTAATGTTCCATTAATGTGTCGACATTGAATTGGTTAATTAGGTTAGTGATTGCTTGAATGATTACACATAGTGTTTATTAATTAATACACAATACATTCAAACTTAACATAATAAAGTTCTCAGGCGAATGGCTCATGCGAATGAACCATACGCATGAATAACTTCACATGATTGACTCAGTCGCACGACTGAACCAGGAGACTGGATCAATCGTACGATTGTAACATAAGATTGGCTCAGTCGCACGACTGAACACTCAGTCGTACGAATAAATCAACCGCATGGTTCAATCGCACGACTGAACCAGACTAATGGTTCAGTCGCACGATTGAATAATACCAACCTATAAATACAACTCAATTCGTGAAAAAGAAAACTCTCGGTTAATTACGATTCCAGACGTACCCTAGCTGTCCAGAAACCTCTCAATTCGTTCTCCAAGTTCATAGAACACATTAGATCGATTCCCAATCGATTTCTAACGTTAGTTCAATTCTTGATTGATTCTTTGTGTGTTCTCACTGATTGGATTGCCAATCAAATAGGATTCCGCACTATTTGATCTGGTTTACACGTTAAGCTCTAGGTATTTCGGTCAAATACCAGTCCTAACACCCTTCGACTCTGAGATAGCTTCTCATATCAAAACTCATCTAAGCAGTCTTCATCTAGCCGAGCTAACCGCTAGGACCAAGATTGAAGAAGAGTTTAAACAAAGAGAGAAAGATGAAAGGGAGTGACGAAAGGATCGGGATCTAGTTTGATCAATTAGATTAATATTTGCAGCGGAATAGAACAAGAATTAGACGAAATTTAAGGAAGAATATATGAATATTCAATCAAACAGTGACGGTTATAGAGAGAGAGAGAGTTTTCTGCAAAGAGAATATTTTTATTCACGCACACGCTTTGGCTACAAAGAATTAGTTCAACATTCCTTTTATAAAGGAATGTGACATCAGTTGATGTCACTTGATAGTGACAGCTAACTAATTTATACAAACAACTGAAAGTAGACTAAACTACTAAAGATGTTCACAAAACTGAGGACACCTTCACAAAAAGCTAAGTACCAGCTACAATTACAACTACTGAAGTTATAACATCTGAAGTGTAAGAACTTTAGATGTTTTACATGAAATAAAACTATTGATTACAAACTACTGAAAAGTAAACCATCACAACTACTGAAAAGAACTACTTCAGTTGTTGTGACAACTTCTGAGAACTTGGTCTTCAGACTTTGTCTTCAGCAGTTGTCTTCAGACTTTGTCTTCGGCTGTTGTCTTTAAACTTTGTCTTCAGACTTTGTCTTCAGCTGTTGTCTTCAGACTTTGTCTTCAGACTTTGTCTTCAGACTTTGTCTTCAGCTGTTGTCTTCAGACTTTGTCTTCAGCTGTTGTAGACCACTTTAGTTGTTATGATGTCTGTGGAACTTAAAGGTTTTTCTGATCTGGCTCATTGGTTCTTTTGGTCCAACAAACTCCCCCTAAACCAATGCAGCCAAAACCTTTAAGATTATTGAAGTCCCATTTATTGGCAGAAACATTTTCTGGATTAGCTCAGAAATCACCAAATTAAGCTCAGGCCAGGGAAGAGGTTTCAGAAAGTTTGATTGGCAAAGGATGAATGGGAACTCTGTCTTGGGGAATTGGACACAGAGCTGTTGACAGGATCAGCGATCACAAGTTTGATGTATTAGAGTTCAAAGCAGCGGAATAAGAACAGGAATTAGACAAATTGTAGCAAGAGATCTATACTTGTATGCATTAAAAGCACACACGATTATAGTGAGAGAATATATTTCTGATTCATGGAATGTTTATAGATATGGAATAATTCTAATCAAATCATTCAAATCATTCATTATATTACAATAGGTTGTTACTCCTTATATAGAGTGCAACAACCACTGCTGTTATCACGGAAAGTGACAACTGGCAGATCTATTACAAAAATAACTGAATCTTAACAAACTACTGAAATGTTCACAACTACTGAGAACATATCGGAGTGTTAAGTACAGAATATAAAACTACTGATTAGAAACTACTAAAACTACAACGACTGAAGAACAAGCTCTTCAGTCGTTTTACAAAACTACTGAAACTAGAAATATAAAACTACTGATATCACAACTACTGAAGAAGTACTCTTCAGCAGTTGTGACAAACTACTGAAGAAGTACTCTTCAGCAGTTGTGACAAACTACTGACGCTTCAGTACTTGATCTTCAGACTTTGACCTTCAGATGTTTCATCAGCTGATGACTTCAGTAGATATCATCAGCTGATGTCTTCAGTCTTTGTCTTCAGACTTTGTACATCAGTTGTTGATCTTCAGCACTTGTAAACTCTTCAGCTGTTGTACTTCAGTACTTTGGTCTTTCAGCTTCAGCACTTGTGTTCTTCAGCTGTTCAGCTTTAGTACTTGTGTTCTTCAGTTGTTCAGCTTCAGTACTTGTGTTCTTCAGCTGTTGTACTTCAGCACTTTAGTTCTTCAGCTGTTGAAGTCTTCAGCACTTGATCTTCAGTTGTTGAAGTCTTCAGCACTTGTCAAACTGCTGATGAGGCTTTCAGCAGTTGTTGTGATACCATGTGGGACTTAGAGGTTTTCTGATCTTGGCTCATTGGTTCTTTTGGTCCAACAAACTCCCCCTGAACCAATGCAGCCAAAACCTCTAAATATTCATTATCCCACTTATTGTTGGCAAAATGTTGGTCTTTTTCCTTCTTGATAAGTAGAGAAGATGACCCATGTAAGCTCCGGCCTGGGAAGAAATCTCAGATATTTGTTTGGCAGGGTATGAATGGGAACTCTGTTTTGGGGAACTAGACACAGAGTTGTTATCCCATTCATGAGATTTACTTCCCCATAATGAGTCTGTATGACTCTCGAACATAGGCCTCAAGGAGAACAACTTGTTCCTCCTGAGAGAGTTCTTCTACTCCTCCTTCGAAGAAGAACTCTAGACCATAGTACTCTGATAAGTACTTCATGGTCCTGCCATTTTTCAGCTCCACCGTAGTTACCTCCCTATATACAAATTCATCAGGATGGTTGCCTTCAAGGAGTAACTGGAGCTCATTCTTCTGGATGTCTTCAAGCTTTTTATATAACAACCCCTTCTTGATCATCTTGTTTTCTAGTAAAGCTTGAGGGGTCATCTTTGCATGGTGAGCTTTCTTGAATTCATCAATGATTTCCCAAGGTGAGACTACAATGGCCAACATGATGGTAGAATCTATTGTTTTTCTGACCTGGCCATTGTATCTGTGTGGAATAGTTCTTTTATGGATTCTAGAACTCACCCTGGGGTCTGGCCATACTCTCACTCTCTCCTTCTGATACTGAAAAGTGTGCCTGAGAGTGTACAGCCTTTGAGCATACCCTTTCATGGCTTGAATAGATGATGACTGAGGAAATTCCTTGTCAACCATCTTCAACAGTTGCTCATCGTGCTGTTTCTGTTGTTCTTCTTCTTCTATCTTGACTCTGACCATTTCCCTTTGAGAGTCGGGTGTGATCATGGGTTGACTTCGGGGTTTTGGTAGCTTTAGAACAGCAGAGAGTGGCAGACTATCATCTTCATCCTCCTCTTCTTCTTCTTCTTCCATCCTCAGCACCCTTCTCCTCCTTCTAGGTGCATCACTGGATGACGGTTGGGTTGGTGAAGGAATTGGTTTTGAAGAATGAGGATGTTTGGATTTTGGCTTAGAGATTGGTTGGGAGATTTGAGGGGTAGGCTCTGTTTGAGTGGGTGGAAGGGAAGGTTGATCCAGCATCTTTGTAGTAAGTTTCGCCTTTGTGAGTTTAGCCATCTCCAACCTTTTACCAGCCCCAGCCTCATCAAGGGCATCCACAATAATCCCTTTGTTGAATTGCTCAGACAGACAGATTCTGGTGGCTATAGCCAGAATGCTGTCCCTGGTCCACGCGCGAATCTCCATTAACGATCTTCCTAAGTATTTTGCAATGAAGCGGATCATTATTTCCAATCTCTCTTTTTCAAGAGCATCATACCAGCCCATCGGGTTTGTATCTCTTGCACTTCCAACCTTCTGATCTCACTATCCAGTGTGGCTGTATCAAACCCTTGCCTGAAGAGTTGTTCAATTATTTTATCCATGGATCGGCTGTGTGTAGTATCAGCTTCTTTTACCAGCTCCTCCAAGGATTTGTCTTCAGCAATATGATCATCAGCACTTTTCTTTCGCTTGTAAGTGAGCAGTGGTTGCTTTTCTTTCTCCTCCTCTTGGGCGTGCTTCTCTTCCTTCTTTTCCTCTGTTCTTTTCCTCTTCTTTTCTTTCACTGTAGTACTCTCCCCTTTTTGGATGCATTGGAGGAAGGGGTTTGTACCGCAGAAAGTGTCTTTTGCACAACAGCATCAATCAAGGGTTGTAAAGTTGAGGAAAGCCTCTCATCAATGGCTTTAGTCACAATATCAGTGATTATGGGTGTGATGAGAGGGAGGGAATTTTGAAGTACAGCACCTATTTGCTCAGGAGGTTCTGTTCCTGAGAAATAGGGCCTGAAGCAGAGGCAGGTGGTTGAGTTTGGAGTGGCTCAGTGTTTGGGGAACCTTCAAGTGAAGGTGCCATCTGTGGGTTGGTAGAGGCAGATGGTCTTTCTCCTTGTGAGAGTTGGTCAAGTAGGTTTTGCAGGCTACTGACTTTCTCTTCAAGGATTGTGTTCTGGGCAAGAACATCGTAGAAAAAGCCCAGGTCATCATCAGCCGAAGCTGAATCATCTGACCTCCTGCTTAGAGCAGGATTTACATGCACTGGGTGTAGACCAGTTGTTGCATGTGCCCCTTGTGCTTGGTACTGGGGACTTCCAGCCTCAGGACAATGTCCATCGTCAGCTGTTGCCTCTAGTGAGGTCTTAGCAATGTTACCAGCCTCATTCTGATCATGTGCTGATTCAGAAGAGGTGGCAGCCTCACTAGATATTCTAAGCTCCTTATCTACACCAGGAGATAGAAGTGGTAACCCCTGTGCTGTGGGTTCTCAAGTGCACTGTGTTCTCCCCCTCAATTGTAGAGGTGTTCCCAGTAGTAAGTGGTTTCTGGGGAGGGGGTGAGGAGTGCAGTTGAGTCAGCACTTGTGCAACTATTAAAGTTGGGCTGTGAGGGGCGGTTGTTTGGGGTGAAGGGATAGAAGCAGTGTGCACCTGGGGAGGTTGGTGCTTTTCAATGGCAATCTCCTCAAGTGAGGAAGATCCCAGATATGTAGGTACCCCTTATGTGGTGCTGCAGGCTCCTGTTGAGAGGAAGCCTGAGCGGCTATGGCTGGAAGAGTCATTGTATCCACTAGGGGGTTTGGACTAGTGGATATATCCTGCGTTTGTGGTGCAGGGGCATCCTCAGGGGACTCAATTCCCTGAGTAGCCATTTTGGGTTTCTTTTTGGTGGGTTTGGTGGGGACTTTTGATGTGGAGGTGGTGGTTGTGGGTTCCAGCTGCGTGGGTTTTCGCAGCTTGGCAGCCATTTTGAGTGTCTGGTCAGAGTTGTGCCGGGAGTATACTTCCGGCAGAACAGCCGTAGCAGGGACTCCCAAGCCAACAAGTCCCTCAGCATTAAGCTGCTTTGTAATGATGGCCATTATGAACCGTGGATATAGTATCCAACGGTTGGTAGTTAGTTTTTGTGCCATATCCTTGAGCTCTGAAAATATTATTTCTGAAAAGTTTAGCGGTTGTTGCTCAAGAATAGAATACATTACCTTCTGCCATTTTGTCGACATTTGATCCCAAGACGACGTCTTAGGAGCCAAACATACATTCACCATGTGAAAAATTAGGCGTTCAGCGTCAGGAAAGTGTTTCTTCATGATAGTGGAGGCACTGAGATTGCCTTGATATCCATGTTGGGCAAAGGATAGATCTGTGGTGCCCTTCGGATATCCAGCAGGAGATATAGCATCATCCAGATGAAGAATTTGGCGGATAACTGCAGGAGTGATGACTACTTCTTTGTTGTTGACGACCGACTGGAGAGATGGTGTGTTGTGCTCCCCAGTGGTAATAGTAACGTTCATCCAAAATTGTTAAAGGGATTCGGCATGTAGTATGGGATTCAGAAGAAATGCCGTTTTGTATTAGGACTGAACCATAAGATTGATAGCAGTATCGAACTTAGCCCAGATAGGCGATTTAGTAAGGTAGGCAACACAGTTGTGTCGCGGTTTAATTTGCATGGACGCCATTGAGAAGAGAGAAGTTTTGGAGAGGAACGTTAGGTTTGAAGAAGATGAAGCATTGAAGGCTTAGGTCAGGGATATTTATAGGGTAATGGTAAGAAAACGATTGAAGGATGTGGTGTTAGTCATCAGTAGTTTTAAACGACCGTTGACATGGTATTATCCTTTCAGACGTTGAAACAGCTGAAGTCGTGGTGTTAGGCATCAGAAGTTAGAAAACTACTGAAGACCGTGGTTTTGACTTCAGATGATTGAAACAACTGAGACTTGGTGTTTGTCATCAGTAGTTATGAAACTACTGTGGACAGTGGTTTTGTCATCTGCTGTTGTAAACAACTGAAGACTTGGTATTAGTCATCAGTAGTTATAGAACTACTGAAGACATGGTATTGCTTCAGTTGTTTAGAATGAAACAGCAGTTGTACAAACGACTGAAAAGAAATTTCTCATCAGCTGTTTTCGTCAATTCTTAGCTTTTCAGCTGTTCATACTGTCCTCAACACATTCATCAGCCTTTTTGGCGGATTTTAGTTGTTTCATAGGACATCAGTACTTATCTGTTTATACTGATTTCAATAGTTGTAACTACATCAGTAGTTTTAACTACATTAGTAGTTTGGAACAGATAAAGTACTTCAGTACTTATGAGGCATTTAGCCATCAGTAGTTATAAAAACTACTGAGGGAAAAGGACCCATCAGTACTTATATGTGACATGGGTACCAATGATCACCAGTAATTACTACTGAAATCATCAGTAGTTGTCACTTATTCTAGCTGCAGCATACCAAGCCTTAACACCAGGTTTTGGAAAGTTCAACTATCCAAAGGCTTAGTAAAAATGTCTGCAAGCTCATCAGCACTAGGCACAACTTAGGATCAATCAGACCTTTTTCAAAACAATCCCTTATAAAATGATGTCTGATCTCTATATGTTTGGTCCTAGAGTGCTGGACTGGATTTTTGACAATACACAGAGCTGAAGCACTATCCATTAACAATGGAGTCTTAGTCTCTGTAATGCCATAATCCAGAAGTTGGTTCTGAAGTCAGAGTACCTGAGAGGTACAACTTGCAGCAGCAATGTACTCTGCTTCAGCAGTTGATGTAGCAACTGAGGTCTGTTTCTATACTTGACAGGATCAGCGATCACAAGTTTGATGTATTAGAGTTCAAAGCAGCGGAATAAGAACAGGAATTAGACAAATTGTAGCAAGAGATCTATACTTGTATGCATTAAAAGCACACACGATTATAGTGAGAGAATATATTTCTGATTCATGGAATGTTTATAGATATGGAATAATTCTAATCAAATCATTCAAATCATTCATTATATTACAATAGGTTGTTACTCCTTATATAGAGTGCAACAGCACTGCTGTTATCACGGAAAGTGACAACTGGCAGATCTATTACAAAAATAACTGAATCTTAACAAACTACTGAAATGTTCACAACTACTGAGAACATATCAGAGTGTGAAGTACAGAATATAAAACTACTGATTAGAAACTACTGAAACTACAACGACTGAAGAACAAGCTCTTCAGCGTTTTACAAAACTACTGAAACTAGAATATAAAACTACTGATATCACAACTACTGAAGAAGTACTCTTCAGCAGTTGTGACAACTACTGACGCTTCAGTACTTGATCTTCAGACTTGACCTTCAGATGTTTCATCAGCTGATGACTTCAGTAGATATCATCAGCTGATGTCTTCAGTCTTTGTCTTCAGACTTAGCACATCAATTGTTGATCTTCAGCACTTGTAAACTCTTCAGCTATTGTACTTCAGTACTTTGGTCTTTCAGCTTCAGCACTTGTGTTCTTCAGCTGTTCAGCTTCAGTACTTGTGTTCTTCAGCTGTTCAGCTTCAGTACTTGTGTTCTTCAGCTGTTGTACTTCAGCACTTTAGTTCTTCAGCTGTTGAAGTCTTCAGCACTTGATCTTCAGCTGTGAAGTCTTCAGCACTTGTCAAACTGCTGATGAGGCTTTCAGCAGTTGTTGTGATACCATGTGGGACTTAGAGGTTTTCTGATCTTGGCTCATTGGTTCTTTTGGTCCAACAGCTGTTACCCCATCCATGAGACCTACTTCCCAATGATGAGTCTGTAAGACTCTCTAACATAGGCCTCAAGGAATACAACTTGTTCTTCCATTGTGAGTTCTTCAGCTTCACTTTCAAAGAAGAACTCAGGCCTATAGTACTCTGATAAGTACTTAACATTCTTTCCATTATTTAGCTCCACAGTAGTTATTTCTCTGTATGCAAACTCATCAGGATGAGTACCTTCAAGTAACAACTGGATCTCATTTCTTCTTATTTCTTCAAGCTTCTTGTAGATCAACCCTTCTTCACCATTTTGTTTTCTAGTTAAGTTTGTGGAGTCATCTTAGACTTGTAAGCTCTCTTGAAGTCTTCAAGGATTTCCCAGGCGACACTACAATGGCCAACATTATCTCAACATCTATAGTCTTCTTTACTTGGCTATTGTATCGACTTGGAATATTCTTTTTATGAATTCTGTCACTTACTCTGGGGTCAGGCGAAATTCTCACTCTCTCTTTCTGATATTGAAATGTGAATCTGAGAGCATACAACCTCTGACCATGTTTCTTCATAGCTTGTATGGATGAAGACTTAGGAAACTCTTTATCAACCATCCTTAACAACTGCTCATCATGTTGTTTGTGTTGTTCTTCTTCTTCAAGTTTGACTTTTACCATTTGCCTTTGGATGTTAGGTGTGATTGTTGTTGGTTGACTCCTGGGCTCAGGCATCTTTGTTTTAAGAACAGCAGAGATTGGCAGACTATCATCCACATCATCTTCTTCTTCTTCCATCCTCAACACCCTTCTCTTCATCTTGGGTGCATAATTGGTAGTGGTTTGAGTATGTTTCTTGGGTAAAGGAGTTGGTTTTGAGGGTTGTGAAGTTGGTTGTTTTGGTGTGGGAGATTGTATAGGCTGCTCTAGCATCTTGGTTGTGAGTAAGGCTTTGGACAACTTTGCTATATCAGACTTTTTTCCCAGCACCAGCTTCATCAAGAGCTTCTATGATCAATCCTTTATTGAATACTTCAGAAGAACAGATTCTGGTGGTTATCTCCAAAATACTGTCTTTGGACCATGACTTCACTTCAATGATTGATCTTCACAAATGCTTTGATATGAATCTTATCATAGCTTCCAGTCTTTCCCTTCTTTCTCACTACAACTTGCCCATCTATGCTCAATCTCTTGAATCTCTAGCCTTCTAATTTCAAAGTGAAGTTTGGCTGTGTCAAAACCTTGTCTGAAGAGTTGATCAATGATCTTGTCCATAGATCTGCTATGTTGCTCATCAGATTCTTTGATCAGTTCTTCTAACTTTTTCTCATCTTCAGTCTGTTCAGCACTCTTCTTTCTCTTGTATGTGATCATCTCCTTTTCTTTCTTCTCTTTTTCTTCTTCCTTTTCAACTCTCTTTCTTTTGTCTGCTTTCACTGACTTAGACTCCCCCTTTTTGGTTGCATTGGGTTCAGGTGTTGAATGTCAGAAAGTCTCTTAGAAACAGCATCATCAACAAGGTTTGAAAATTTGAGGAAAGCCTCTCATCAATGGCTTGATGCACAATGTTAGTGATGATGGAAGTGATGAGAGATAAGGAGGATTGAAAGGCAGCAACCATTTGCTCAGAGGGGTTCTGTCCCTAAGAAATGGTGCCTGAATCAGAGGCTGGTGGCATAGTTGTTGGGAGTGGCTCAGTGTTTAGGATAGCTTCAGAAGAAGCTGCCATCTGTGGGTGAATTTGGGCAGATAGACTTGATTCTTGTGACAATTTGGCAAGCAGTTCTTGTAGTCTGCATACCTCAGCCTCAAGAATGGTGTTGTTGGCTAGAACATCAAAGAAAAAGCCTAGGTCATCATCAGGCTTTACTGAATCATCTGACCTCCTGATTAAATCAGGATGAACATGTGTTGAGTGTAGATCAGTATTCACATGTGCCCCTATTTCTTGGAACTGGGGACTTCCTGCCTCAGGATTATGTCCTTCATTGGCAGTTGCCTCTGGTGAGGTCTTAGAGATGATACCACCTTCATACTGGTCATGTGCTGAAACAGGAGAAGAGGCAGCCTCACCAGATGTTCGAATCTCCTCCTCTACACAAGGAGATTGAACTCTGTAATCCCTGTGTTGTGGGTTATCAGCCACATTATAATCCTCTCCCTCAACTGTTGAGGTTTTCCCAGTGGTAATAGGTTCTGGGGAGGGGTAAGGAATGTAGTTGAGTCAGCACTTGTGCAATAACCACAGTTGGGCTTGTAAGGGTGGCTTCAGTGGGAGATAAGTGTGAAGAGGATTGCACCTGGGGTGAATGGTGCTCTTCAATGGCAATCTTCTCAAGTGAGAGAGATTCCAGTAATGTGGTTTCCCTATTTTTGGTTTCATCAGGATCCTGTTGAGAGGATACCTAAGCGGTTTCAGTTGGTAGAGTCTTAGAAACTACAGGGGATTACTACCAGTAGTTTCATCTTGCCTTTGTGTTGCAGGGGCATCATCAGGGGACTCAACTCCTTGAGTAGCCTTTTTGGTTTGTTTGGATTGTGGTTTGGAGGGGACTTTGGATCTGGAGGATGAGGCTGTGGGTTCCCTCTGCTTGGGTTTTAGCAGTTTGGCAGCCTCTTTGAGTTGTGGGTCAGAGTTGTGCCTGGAGTATACCTCAGGAAAAACTACCACAGCAGGGACTCCAAGGCCAACAGGGCCATTAGATTTTATTGATTGATGATTATGGCCATAAGAACCTTGGATATAATATCCATTTGTTAGCCACAGGTTTCATTGCCAGATCTTTTAATTCCAAAAATATAATTTTAGAAAAATTTAAACTTTGGCGTTCAAGGATAGAATACAATACTTGCTACCACCTGGATGACATTTGATCCCATGAAGAGGATTTGGGGGCAAGGCAGACATTGATCATATGAAAGATTAGGCGTTCAGCATCAGGGAAGTGCTTCTTCAGAATGGTGGTAGCACTTAGGTTGCCCTCATACCCATGGTTGATGAATGATAGATCAGTGGTGCTATTCGGGTATGTGGTGAAAAATGTGGCATCATTCAGATCTAGGGTTTGGCGAATGATAGCAGGAGTAATGACCACCTTCTTCTGGTTTACAAACGACTGGAGAGTGATCGCGACATCATTCTCACCAGTATGGACAGTGACATTGTCCAGAATTGGTGAAGGGTATCGGGATAGATGGTTGGATTCAGAAGAAAAGCAGTTTGATATGGGGAATCAACCATCAGATCAATGGCAGCATCAAACTTAGTCCAAAAGGCCGATTTTGTGAAGTAGGCAACACAGTTGTGTCATGGTTGATTTGCATGGTCGCCATTAATGGAAGATGAAAATTTTGAAAATGGCTTAAGAAAAGTTTGAAGTTAGGGTTAGGTATTTATAGGTTATGAAACGGCTGAAAGAAAAAAACTGGAAGTTTTGGTGTTAGTCATCAGTTGTTAGAAAACGACTGAAGACGTGGTTTTAACTTTCAGATGTTGTAAACAACTGAGACTTGGTGTTAGTCATTAGTAGTTTGAAACTACTGAAGACTTGGTTTTGGATTCAGTTGTTTTGAAATGACACAGTAGTTGTTTGAAACAATTGAAGAGTAAAATTTCTCATCAGTTGTGTCGTCATTTCATAGATCTCAGTTGTTTCATTGACCTTAACACTTAGTCAGCAGACTATCTGATTTTCAGATGTTTCATTGGTCATCAGTACTTATCTGTTAGAACAGATATCAGTAGTTGTAACCACATCAGTAGTTGTAACTACATCAGTACTTTTCAACAAATAAAGTACTTTAGTACTTTTAAGTCATTTAGTCTTCAATAGTTATGAAAACTGCTAAAGATAAAATCACTATCAGTACTTATTTTTGACAACTGTATACTAATGCTCATCAGTACTTGTGAACTGAGATCATCAGTAGTTGTCAAATCATTCTAGCTGCAGCATACCAAGCCTTAGCACAGATTTTGGAAAGTTGCGTTGTCCAAAGGCTTAGTAAATATATTTGCAAGCTCATCAGCACTAGGAACAAACTTTGGATCAATCAGACCTTTTTCATAACAATCCCTGATAAAATGATGTCTAATCTCAATATGTTTGGTCCTAGAATGCTGGATAGGATTCTTAACAATACAAAGAGCTGAAGCACTGTCCATTAGTAAAGGAGTCTTAGTCTCTGTAATTTCATAATCCAGTAATTGATTCTGAAGCCAGAGTACCTGAGATGTATAACTTGCAGCAGCAATGTACTCTGCTTCATCCGTGGATGTAGCAACTGAAGTTTGTTTCTTACTCTGCCAAGAAACTAAACAGTTGCCTAGAAATTGGCATCCACCAGAGGTTGATTTTCTAGTTAATTTACACCCTGCATAGTCACTATCAGAGAAAGCAACTAATTTGCAAGAGTGCCTAGTGGAATACCAAAGTCCTAGAGATTGAGTTCCTTGCAGGTATCTAAAGATCCTTTTGACTGCAATCATATGGGATACTTTAGGTGCAGCCTAAAATCTAGCACAAACACAAGTTGCAAACATAATGTCTGGTCTAGAAGCTGTAAGGTACATCAAGGAACCAATCATACATCTGTAAAGAGTTTCATCAACTGCTTTACCTTTCTGATCAGCATCCAGTTGTGTTGTGGTGCACATGGGAGTAGAACAGGGCTTACAATTTTGTAAATCAAACTTTTTCAACAGATCCTTTGTATATTTTGACTGATGAATGAAAGTTCCATCAGCCATTTGTTTGATTTGCAAACCCAGAAAGAACTGTAATTCTCCCATGGCACTCATTTCAAACTTTTGTTGCATCAACTTAGTAAAGGCATCACACAACTGTGGATCAGAGGATGCAAAAATAATATCATCTACATAAATTTGAACAAGGAGCTTATGCATGCCTACTTTCTTAATGAACAAATTTTATCTATGGAGCCTCTAGTGAAATTGTTTTGAAGAAGAAAGTTAGACAGTTTTCATACCAGGCTCTGGGAGCTTGTTTTAACCCATGAAGAGCCTTATCAAGCTTATACACCCAATCTGGATGTTTATGATCTTCAAAACCTGGTGGTTGAGACACATAAACTTCTTCTTTTATTTTACCATATAAGAATGCACTTTTGACATCCATTTGAAAAACTTTAAGATTATGGAAAGCAGCATAAGCTAAGAACAATATGATTGCCTCTAGTCTGGCTACAGGGGCAAAGGTTTCATCATAATCAATACCTTTTTCTTGTGAAAACCCTGTACAACCAGTCTGGCCTTGTTCTTGACAATTTGACCTTTTTCATCAGTTTTATTCCTAAACACCCATTTAGTGCCTATTGCACACTTACCTTGGGGTAGAGGAACCAGCTCCCACACTTGCTACTTTTGAAACTGAAGAAGCTCAAGTTGCATGGCTTCAAACCATCCTTTGTCTCTTAATGCAATATGATAATTCTTTGGCTCTTGCTGACTGATGAAGAGAGCATAAAAGCAGAAATTGGACAATTGACATCTAGTTGAAACACCAGCATTGATGTCACCAATGATCTGAGACATGGGGTGATTCTTCAGTTCTTGGTACTCAATAAGATCTGTGCAAGTGTTTGTAGGAGATTTAGCAGCAACATATGTTGATCCAGACTCTTGAAAATGGCAATTCAAATCAAGTAGAGGATTCAGAGATCTCATCAGCATTTGTTGTGGATGGAACTGCTGAAGCTACAGGAACATCAAGTTTAGTAGACTCAGGAAGGTGATCACTAAAACTTGCATTTGTATCACCAAATGGATGACTAGTTGCAGGAGATGATGGATTCACGGAATCTGCAACAGCTGGAGACTGATAAGGAACATATTGCAGTATGTCCAAATCAAATAACTCCACAGGGTTTTGTAGGATTTTGTCCTTTGGATATCCATTAAACTTTACATGCAAGGTTTCTTCAACTATCTTTGTTCTGCAATTAAAAACTCTATATGCCTTACAAGTAGATGAATACCCAACAAAGTACCCTGCATCCACCTTAGATTCAAACTTCTGAAGTGGATTCTTTGTGTTGAGAATGTAACAGGGACACCCAAATGCTCTAAAAAAGGAAATCAGAGGGGCCAAATGATGTAACACTTCATAAGGAGTCTTCATCAACCTCTGATTTAGTAACACTCTATTTTGCACATAGCAAGCTGTGTTGACAGCTTCAGCCCAAAAGGTTAGTGGCAAACTAGAATCAGCCAACATTGACCTTGCGGCTTCAATAAGGGTCATGTTCTTTCTCTCCACCACTCCATTTTGTTCAGGAGTTCTTGGAATGCTATACTGCCTCTTGATTCCCTTAGATAAATAGAATTCATCAAGTGTGTGGTTTCTAAATTCTGTGCCATTATCACTCCTCACACACTTGACTGGAAGGGAGTACTGCTTTTCCACATACAACACAAAGTAGATGATGATTTGAACAGTCTCATCTTTTGAATGTAAGAACAAGGTCCATACAAATCTGGAATAATCATCCACGATTACCAGACAGTATTTTTTCTTTGCCATGCTCATCACTCTTACTGGACCAAAAAGATCCATATGGAGTAATTGCAAGCAGGTAGTGGACTTTGGTTCTTCTATTGGAGGGAATGATACTTTGTGTTGCTTTCCTTTTAAACAAGCAGAACAGTTGTCATCACATTTGAACTCCTTTAATGGTAGACCTCTCTCTAAACCATGATGGATAAGCTGGTTCATGTTTTTAAGATTGACATGACCAAGCCTTCTGTGCCATAGTTTAGATTCCTGAGGAGAGGCCTTGGAGAACAGACATGGATAGCCTTTTAGATCAATTTTCTTTGATAAGTCTAAGGCATATACTCTTCCAATCCTATTGGCCTTCAGGAGAGTATATTCATCCAATATCTTGTCAATCATTCTCAAAACATTAGAAGACAGAATCCGATAGTTCTGGCTGGTGAAAAGTGCAGCATGCCTTTATCACACATTTGACTGACACTCAACAAGTTGTACTTGAGATTCTCCACATGGTTAACATCATCAAATCTTATCTCACCATTTGACACAAAGCCTTTACCAATGATGTAACCCTTAGCATCATTACCAAAAGATACAAATCCCTTCTTTCCTTAAGAGTAGTCATGAAGAAGAGAACTGCTCCTTGTCATATGCATAGATCCTCCACTGTCCACATACCAAATGCTTCTATGGCATGCTGAAGAACCCTGCATTTGTCATAACAAACAAGTTAGCTTTTGAGACCCAAACCATTTTGGTTTTGGGTCTGTTCTCATCAACAGATTTTATACTAACTGGTTTGTCATGATTAATAGCCTTTGAAGGTGGAGATGGTGCTGAAAAGAATCCTTTGATTTTGGCTTAGTTTTCCTTTTTAGTGGTTTAATCACAGGTATATCTATTTGGTTAACTCTCCCTAACAGATGTTGAACCATCATAACAAGTTGTGTCTGATTGGTTGTTAAAGCCTTCAGTTCAGCAAACACATTAGTACTTGTTTTTGATTGGTTCCTGTGACACCATGTCCTCCTTTTTGAAAGACACAGACTTAGTTTGGTGTTTTGATATTCCATGAGGAATACTTTCAGCTGTTTTATGATAACCCCTTCCTTCTTTTTAGATTTTTGTAAGAATTTTGGGTTATCAATTTGAGATGTTTGTGGTACAAACTTGGTTTCAAATTCATCTTTCATGTTATTAATTTTCTTTTTAATGATTTTATCTTTGTTGAATTTGGAACCCTTTTTGTACCAACATTCATCAATGAGATGATTGAATAGACCACATATTTCACATGGCTTTTTCTTCATCTTCTGTTGTTCAACTGCTGAAGAAGATGAAACTACTGAAGGTGTGTTCTTCAGTACTTTCTTCCTCTCAGTACTTATGTTATGTACTAAAGGATTTGTAACAACTGAAGATTTGTTCTTCAGAAGTTTTCTATCAGTACTTTTGGATTTCCTAATAGACTCTTCAGTAGTTGTCAAACCATGTTTGTTTTCATTTGGTTTGAAATGCTTTTCAGGTGTTGTTACTTGCCCTTCAGTACTTTTAATACTTTGTGAGACAACACCTGGAGTGCTCAGTTTTTCTTTGATTATGTGTTTATCAGCAGTGAGACCATCAGCAGATTGATTAGCTGAGGTACTAATACCGACTTCATCCTCTGATTTTGGATTATCAATTGAGGATGAGACACATGATGATGTGGTTTGGGAATTGCTTTCACCTTCAGATTTTACTTCTGTCTTGGGAGTAAAATCTGTAGGAGGTACAGTGTGATTATACCTAATCCCAAACTTCACATTTGAAGTTGTTTGCTTGCTGAGAAGCATTTCAAACCCCTTGCAGGATGTTACCCAGCGTTCACACTCTACTTGAGTAGCTGCAAGTGTTTCTTTGAGATTCTTATGATTCTCTAAATGACCTCTACCTTTGCCTTTTCATCAGTGATTTGGCATTTTAATTTGTAAATCTCATCATCTTTTTCATTTAAGACAGACTCAACTCAGCTTTTCCTTTGGAAATCACTTTCTCTAGGTCAAGATTTTGATTAATTAAAGCTACATTTGCTTCTCTAATTGAGACAAAAGCAACTATGCATGACTCAGAACACAACTTGGCCTTAGCCTCAGAAGATACCTGTCGTACCTGTGATGATGAAGCATTTGAGCTTGAACCATCAGTAGACTCCAGGGCCATAAGAGCAAGATTTCCAAAAGGATTTTCACCACCATGTTGACCAGCACCAAAAACAATTGTTCAGGATAACCAGAAAGATCATCTGGTAGGCTACTCCAGTCAACAACTCTAGCTGTGAAAAAGCTTTGATGTGATTGAGATTGAGATTGTTGATTTGATTGAGATGGTTGAGGCTCAGGTAGGGCATGTGGTTTTTGAGCTATGGGTACTGGAACCTGACTGGACTGAGGCATGTAAAAACAGGGATAAGGATATGGCATTGGACCTTGAGGGACAAAATATGCAAGAGATGATTGAATTTGTGAATGATGATCAGAACTAGTAGAATGTTGCCCTTTGTTTTGTGAACTATTGCATGGAAAGGTCACAAAGGGTGTAGAAGAGTTAGATCCAGATGATCTACACTCTCTTGCAAAACGTCCAAGTCTATGGCACTTGTGACACCTCAACTTGATCTTGTCAAAACCAACTTTGGTTTTTCCAGAGAGACCAAGAAATTTTCAACCTGTCCTTTTGTAAATTTTTTAGATCTGATATTGATTAATGCCATTTGGCTCAAAATATCCATCTCTTCCAGATCATCATCAGCAATTCCTTTCAAATCATCCATCAGAAAGCACAAATTATCACTACTACACCCTGAATTACTATTAACACCAACAAAAGCATGATCTCCACTGTTTGAAGAGAATCTATATGCTCATCATAAGAACTTTCTGATGCAGCATATTCTGACTCATGACCGACCAGAGTAGTATTCCCTGGTACAAAATCATCAGTGAGCTTCCCAGATGAAGCCAGTTTCCTTTTATGTTCTATCTCTCTTTCAAATGTTAACAGTTTCCCATGTAGTTGGGTGAGAGATAGATTGTCCAGATTTGCACCGGAGCGTAGGACAATAGTATATGTGTCCCATCTCTCAGGCAGGGATCTGAGGAATCTGTTGTTCATCTGACTATTTGTATATTCAAGTTTAACCATTTTCAACTCAGATATCAAACAGGAAAATCGCCTGTTGAGTCAGTGACTCACCCTTTCTATGAGAGAATGTCTCATATTGCTGGGCAAGGATCTCTCTATGTTTGCCAAGACCTCATCAGTTCCTCCAAATTGTTCTTTCAGAGCAACCCAGAGGTCATGAGCAGTTTCATGATGCATAAGTCCAGAATAGATTTCATTAGGCAGTGCCATGGCCAGTATTCCATGGGCTTTAGCATCAATTTCAAACAGTTTTAGATCTTCATCTGAGTATTGCTCTTTCTTCTTCAGAACCATCTCATTGGTTCCGGATTACTCACCATAGATATATGGTCCATGAACCATAGATTTCCAACAACCTGAACTGTTGACAGACAGGTGATGGAGCATTCGGCGTTGCCATATGTTATACTCACTCCTAACAAGCATCGGAGGCTTTGTTGAGGAGCCAGTATTGTGAGGATCATTGAAGATGTAGCCATTTTCACCAATTCAAACAGGTTCAATGAAATTTTAACAGATCTAGCTCAAAAACTCAACAACTCAGTTTGAAACAAGACGAATCTCAAATTAATTCACCGAAAGCAACAGAAAATCAAACTCTATAACAATTCTTTCAAATTTGCTAATTCGATCAAACTAGATATCAGAAGAGCAGTTTCAATGATTGTTAGGATCTCAGCCTCTTGGTTTAATCGATTGAACAGATATAGCAGCGGAATAGCTCAGAATTAGACAAATTCAAGCAAGAACATTCGATATAAAGCGATTAAAGAAATTTTGTTATAGAGAGAGAAATATCTGACAAAAGGAATATTGCATTAAGATTGTCGGCCTCAATGGCACGATTACAGGTGAGTCATCTTCCTTATAAAGGAAAGAATGACGTAGGCTGATGTCACTTGAAAGTGACATGTAACCGTTTTATAACTACTGATGTTTAACAACTACTGAAGATGTCAACAACTGACATCTTCTTACAAATGTTCCTAAGTGTTAAACATCTTATTTACAACTACTGAAAAACATAAAACTACTGATACTACAAAAGAAGAACAACCTCTTCAGTTGTTTACAAGTACTGAAAAGGAAACAAAACTACAGAAAAGTAAACAAACTACTGAAAGGAAAAGAAAACTACTGATGAAGAAAAACCATCACAACAACTGAAGAAGCCCTTCAGCTGTTGTCATCAGCTGTTAGCATCAGCTGATGTCTTCAGTACTTGAACATCAGACTTTGTATTTCAGCTGTTGATCTTCAGTCTTTGTCTTCAGTACTTGTTGAAGTCTTCAGACTTTAGATCTTCAGCTGTTGTCTCAGTCTTTGTCTTCAGTACTTCAGAAATACTTCAGCAGTTGTATTCTTCAGACTTTGTAGAACAGCTGATCAGGTCTTCTTCAGCTGTTGTGATGTCCTGTGGGACTTAGAGGTTTCTCTGATCAGGCTCATTGGTTCTTTTGGTCCAACAAACTCCCCTGAACCAATGCAGCCAAAACCTCTAAGTTATTGACGAGTCCCACTTATTTTGGCAGATAGATTGGTCTTTTTATCCTCTTGATCAGATGAGAAGTGACCCTTTTTCAGCACCGGCCTGGGAAGAAGTCTCGGATGATCTGTTTTGCATGATATGATTGGGAGCTCTGTATTGGGGACTTGGACACCGAGCTGTTACCCCAACCATGAGATCTACTTCCCGTGTATCAGCCTATAGGATTCCCTGGTGTAAGCCCTTAGAAACATGATCTGCTCATCCATTGTCAGCACCTCGGGCACACCATCAAACAATCCTTCTCGGCCATACACTTCAGAGATGTACTTTGCCTGTTTTCCATTCTTGAGCTCAACCGTGGTTATTTGTCTGTAAGCAAACTCATCTGGATGAGTCCCTTCTAAGAGCAGGTTGAGCTCATCTTGTTTGAAGTTTTCAAGTCTTTTGTAAACCAATCCCTTCTTTATGATTTTATTCTCCAACATCTTTTGGGGTGGTTGTTTGGCTTCATAAGCTTTCTTGAACTCTTCCACAATTTCCCAGGGGGACACTACAAGAACCACAGTGATGTCTTCGTCGACAATCCTCTTCACTGGC
The DNA here is from genome assembly GCA_025506515.1 of Flaveria trinervia. Lineage (NCBI taxonomy): Eukaryota > Viridiplantae > Streptophyta > Magnoliopsida > Asterales > Asteraceae > Flaveria > Flaveria trinervia. Next base: position 38,800,172 of record CM046456.1, read on the forward strand.
CCTTGTATTTTGAAGGAATTTCTTTCTTGACAATTCTGTGTGCCACCCTAGGATCAGGCCATATCCTTACTTTTTCCCTTTGGTATTGAAAGGTATTAGCAAGGGTGTACAATCTTAAGACTTCTTTCTTCATGCTAATCATTGAAGAGGATGTGGCATATGCTTTGTCAATGCTTTTCAGCATTTCCTCATCATGTCTTTGCATCTGTTCCTCTTCAATCTTTATCATCACATCATGCATTTGAGAAGCAGGAGTGATGGACATTGGATTAGCCTTAGGCAAAGTGATAACTGCAGAGTGGCAGTCTGTCTTCATCCTCCTCTTCTTCTTCATCAGCCCTCAGTACCTTTCTTTTCTTTTGTCTAGGTACATCACTGGCAGTGGGTTTTGGGGGTAAAGGATTTGGTTTTGTGGGTTGGATGGTTGGTTTAGAGGGTAAAGGGGTTGTTTTAGTGGGTTGTGGAGGTAGTGATTTTGAGGATAGAGGCTTTTCAGACTGTTTTAGCATTTTGGCTGTAAGGGAGGCTTTAGTAAATTTTGTCAGTTCTTTTCGGTTCCCAACCCCAGCTTCATTTAATGCCTCAATCACTAAACCCTTGGAGTATGCTTTAGACGAACAAATCTTGGTGGTTATTGCCAAGATGTTGTCCCTGGTCCAGGCCCTTATTTCTATCAGAGATCTTCCCAAGTATTTGGCTACAAATCTAATCATTATCTCCAGCCTTTCTCTTTCTAAGGCATCATAACTAGCCCATCTTGAGTTGATCTCCTCTGTCTCCAACCTTCTGATCTCGGAGTCTAGTTGTTGGATGTCAAAACCCTGCCTATATAACTGATCAATGATTTTATCCATTGAACGGTTATGGTTGGCATCAGCTTCTTTCACCATATCATTCAGCTCCTTCTCCTTCTCAGACTCTCTTCTTTCCTCTTTTGATATGTGACATGAAAGTCTTTTTGACTTTCATTCACTTCAGCTCTCTTCTCACTCTCCTTCTCCTTCTCATGATCAAACTCAGTCTCCTCCACACTTATAACAGCCAACTCCTTCTCATTTCCTTCTCTGATTCTTTCTCCTTCTCCCCATCTGTCTTCTTCCTTTTTCCTTTAACTGACTGACTCTCCCCCTTTTTGGTTGCATTGGGTGCAAGGGTTTGAGTAGTAGAAAGTGATTTGGTCACCAACTTCTCCACCAGGGGTTGTATTATTGTAGGAAGCCTCTCATCAATGGCTTTGATCACTATATCTGTGATCATGGGAGTGATGAGAGGTAGGGATTTTTGAAGGTTAGCAACTGATTGATCAGGATGGTTCTGTTCCTGAGAATCAGTGCCAAAAGCAGAGGTGGTGGCTTGGAAGTATGTATTGGCTCAGTGTTTAGGGGACCTTCAGAAGAAGGTGCCATCTGTGGGTGTATTGTGGTGGCAGATGGACTTTCATCCTGAGACATCTTGGCCAGCAGCTCTTTGAGTCTGCTAACCTCATCCTCTAGGATGGTGTTTTGAGCAACTACATCATAGAAGAAGCTCAGGTCATCATCAGTTGATACTGAATCACCTGAACTCCTGACAGAGTCAGGATTAACATGCCTTGAGTGTAGATCAATTATAGCATGTGCCTCTTGTTCTTGGTTCTGGGGACTTCCAGCCTCAGGACTATGTCCTTCATCAGCTGTTGCCGCTGGTGAGGTCTTAGAGATGTTACCAACTGCATCCTGGTCATTTGCTGAGTCAGAAGCAGTGGCAGCCTCACCAGAAGGTCGCACCTCCTTGTCTACACCAGGAGATGGAACATGATAACCCCTGTGCTGTGGGTTGACAGAAGCATTGTGATCCTCCCCCTCAGGTGTTGAGGTTATCCCAGTAGTGATTGGTGTCTGGGTGGGGGGTGAGGAATGCAACTGCGTCAGCACTTTTGCAACAAATATTGTAGGGCTTTGAGGGGCGGTTGCATCAGGAGAGGGTGTGGAAGCAGTGTGCACCCGGGGCGAGTGGTGCTCTTCAATGGTAATCCCCTCAAGTGAGGAGGATCCCAGCAGTGTGGCTTCCCTTTGAGTGGTTGCATCAGGTTCCTTTTGAGAGGAAACCTGAGCGGCTTCGGTTGGTGGAGTCATAGTCTCTACTGGGGGGTTATTTCCAGTAGAGATAACCTGCTTTGGTGCAGCAGGAGCATCCTCAGGGGACTCAACTCCCTGAGTAGCCTTCTTAGGCTTCTTCTTTGTGGGTTTGGAGGGGACTTGGATGTGGAAGTGGAGGCTGTGGGTTCCAGCTGCGTGGGTTTGCGCAGCTTGGCAGCCTGTTTAAGAGTTTGGTCAGTGTGTGTCGGGAGTATACCTCCGGCAATACAGCCAAAGCAGGGACTCCCAGACCAACTAGTCCCTCAGCAGAAAGCTGATTCTCTATTATGGCCATTATAAACGAGGATATAGTATCCAACGGTTAGAAAGTGGTTTTGTGGCCATATCCTTGATTTCAAGAAAAATTATTTCAGAAAAGTTTAGTGGTTCTTGTTCAAGGATAGAGAACAGTACCTGTTGCCATCTGGAAGACAGTTGATCCCAAGAAGAAGTCTTCGAGGCCAGGCAAACATTTACCATATGAAATATCAATCGTTCAGCATCTGGAAAATGTTTCTTCAGGATGGTCGAAGCACTAAGATCGCCTTGATATCCATGTTGTCCAAATGAAAGATCAAGTTGGCGCTTAGGATATCCAACAGGGTAGGCAGCATCATCTAATAGTAATATCTGGCGGATGGTAGCAGTAGAGATGACCACCTTATGAGAGTTGATGGACGAATGGATAGATTCTCCATTAACAGTTGCATTCGTCCAAAACTGATGTAGCGAATCGGCATAAATGATTGGATTTAGGAGGAAAGCCGTTTTCAGTGGTGATTGGACCATAAGATCTATAGCATTATCGAATTTGGTCCAGAAGGGCGATTTAGTGAGGTACGCGACACAGTTGTGTCGAGGCTTGAGTTGCATGGTCGCCATTAATGAAGGTGAAAGATTTTCAGAGCTTTTGAAATTTTAGGTCGTGAAAGAATGAAAAACTCTGAAAGAGGGATCAGATATATATAGGGTACGGGTTATGAAACGACTGAAGGTTTTGGTGTTAGTCATCAGTATTTGAAACAACTGATGACGGTATTAACTTTCAGAGGTTTGAAACGACTGATGGTATTGGTGTGGTCAGCAGTTATAAAACAACTAAAGACATGGTGTTTACAATCAGACGTTGAAACAACTGAAGTCTCTGATTTAGGCATCAGTAGTTTTAAAAACTACTGAAGACAAGTTGGACTTCAGATGTTGAAACAACTGAGGACTTGGTATTAGTCATCAGTAGTTGTGAAACTACTGAAGACCCTGGTTGTGCCATCAGTTGTTGTAAACAACTGAAGACTTGGTGTTAGTCATCAGTAGTTGTGAAACTACTGAAGACATGGTATTGCTTCAGTTGTTTATGAAGAAACAGCAGTTTGTGAACTACTGAAGAGAGAGTACTCATCATAGTTGTTGTCAATTCATAGCCTTTCAGCTGTTTCATACTGTCCTCAACACGTACTCATCAGCCTTTTTGCTGTTTTCAGTTGTTTCATAGGACATCAGTACTTATCTGTTTCTACTGATTTCAGTAGTTGTAAGTCATTAGTAGTTGTAACTACATCAGTAGTTTAGAACAGATAAAGTACAGTACTTAAAGCATTTAGCCTTCAGTAGTTATAAAAACTACTGAGGGTAAAATAACTCATCAGTACTTATATGTGACATGGTTACCAATGATCATCAGTAATTACTGAGATCATCAGTAGTTGTCACTTATTCTAGCTGCAGCATACCAAGCCTTAACACCAGGTTGTGGAAAGTTGAACTATCCAAAGGCTTAGTAAAAATGTCTGCAAGCTCATCAGCACTAGGCACAAACATAGGATTAATTAGACCCTTTTCAAAACAATCTCTTATAAAATGATGTCTAATTTCTATATGTTTGGTCCTAGAGTGCTGGACTGGATTTTGACAATGCAAAGAGCTGAAGCACTATCCATTAATAATGGAGTCTTAGTCTCTGTAATGCCATAATCCAAAAGTTGATTCTGAAGCCAGAGTATTGGGATGTACAACTTGCAGCAGCAATGTACTCGGCTTCAACAGTGGATGTAGCAACAGATGTTTCTTTTCTCTGCTCTGCCAGAAATCAAACAGTTGCCTAGGAATTGACATCCACCAGAAGTTGATTTCCTGGTCAACTTACACCCTGCATAGTCACTATCAGAGAAAGCAACTAATTTGCAAGAATGTCCAGTGGAATACCATAAGCCTAGAGATTGTGTACCTTGCAGATATCTAAAGATCCTCTTGACTGCAATCAGATGAGACTCTTAGGTGCAGCCTGAAATCTAGCACAAACACATGTAGCAAACATAATATCTGGTCTAGAAGCTGTTAAATACATCAAGGAACCAATCATACATTTGTAAAGAGTTTCATCAACATCTTTACCTTTCTGATCAACATCCAATTGTGTGGTGTTGCACATGGGAGTAGAACAGGGTTTACAGTTTTGTAAATCAAACTTATTCAAAAGATCTTTTGTGTATTTAGACTGATGAATGAAAATTCCATCAGCTTTTTGTTTGATTTGCAAACCTAGAAAGAACTGTAATTCTCCCATTGCACTCATTTCAAACTTCTGTTGCATTAAGGTTTGGAAATCCTCACACAATTGGGGATCAGAGGATGCAAATATAATATCATCAACATAAATTTGAACAAGTAGCTTATGCTGATCCACCTTCTTAATAAATAAAGTTTTATCTATGGAGCCTCTAGTGAAATTATTCTGTAGAAGAAAGTTTGATAAGGTCTCATACCAGGCTCTAGGTGCTTGTTTCAAACCATAAAGAGCTTTATCAAGCTTATATACCCATTCTGGGTGCTTATTATCCTCAAAGCCTGGTGGTTGACACACATAAACTTCTTCTTTTATGTACCATATAGAAAAGCACTTTTGACATCCATTTGAAAAACTTTAAGATTGTGGAGTGCAGCATAGGCTAAAAACAATCTAATTGCCTCCAGTCTGGCTACAGGGGCAAAGGTTTCATCATAATCAATACCTTCTTCTTGTGCAAACCCCTGCACAACCAGTCTGGCCTTGTTCTTAACAATTAGCCCATTTTCATCAGTTTTATTCCTAAACACCCATTTAGTGCCTATTGCACACTTACCTGGGGGTAGAGGAACAAGCTCCCACACTTGTGTTTCTTGAACTGAAGAAGCTCAAGCTGCATGGCTTCAACCCATCCATTGTCTCTCAAAGCTACATGATAGTTCTTTGGCTCTAGCTGACTGATGAAGAGAGAATAGGCTTCTGGTTGAAACACCAGCATTGATATCACCAAGGATTTGAGACATTGGGTGATTTTTCAGCTCTTGGTAAACAATCAAATCTGTGCAAGTGTTTGTAGGACCTTCAGCAGCAGCAGATGTTGATGCAGATTCTTGAAACCATGAAGATGGTGGCAACTCAAATGAAGTTGAGGATGCAGAAATCTCATCAGCATTTGTTGTGGATGGTGCTGCTGGAGCTACAGGAGCATCAGGTTTAGAGGACACAGGCAGTTGGTCACTAAACCTGAAGAGGTGATTACTACTATCATCATCATCTTCAGTAGTAACACCAGGTGGTGAACTGTTGACAGGAGCAACAGCAGGAGATTGATAAGGAACATATTGCAGTATGTCCAAATCAAAGAGCTCCACAGGGCTTTGTGGAATCTTGTCCTTTGGAGATTCATTGAACTTGACATGTAGAGTCTCTTCAACCATCTTTGTTCTGCAGTTGAAGACTCTGTATGCCTTGCAAGTGATGAATAACCAACAAAGTACCCTGCATCCACCTTAGGATCAAATTTCTGGAGCTGATCCTTTGTGTTGAGAATGAAACAGGGACACCCAATGCTCTAAAGAATGAAATGAGAGGGGCCAAATGATGTAGAACTTCATATGGAGTCTTCATCAACCTCTGATTTATTAGCACTCTATTCTGCACATAGCATGCTGTGTTGACAGCTTCAGCCCAAAAGGTCAATGGCAGTCCAGAATCAGCCAACATAGACCTTGCAGCTTCAATGAGGGTCTGTTCTTTCTCTCCACAACTCCATTCTGTTCAGGAGTTCTTGGAATACTAAACTGCCTCTTTATTCCCTTGGAAAGGTAGAACTCATCAAGTGTATTGTTCCTGAATTCTGTTCCATTGTCACTTCTAATACACTTGACTGAGAGGGAATACTGCTTCTCAGCATACAACACAAAGTTTATGATCTTCTGTGCAGCTTCATCCTTTGAATGTAGAAAGAAAGTCCATACAAATCTGGAGTAATCATCCACAATTACCAGACAGAATCTTCTTTGCCATGCTCATCACTCTCACAGGACCAAAGAGATCCATGTGAAGAAGTTGTAAGCAGGCAGTGGACTTTGGTTCTTCAATAGGTGGGAATGAAACCTGTGCTGTTTTCCTTTCAAACAAGCAGTGCAGTTGTTTTCACACTTGAACTCCTTCATAGGCATTCCCCTTACTAAACTATGGTGTATCAGCTGATTCATGTTCTTGAAGTTAACATGTCCCAGCCTTCTATGCCATAGATTAGATTCTTGAGGAGAGGCCTTGGAAAATAGGCAAGGATGGCCTTTGAGATCTATTTCTTGGAAAGATCTAAGGCATACACTCTTCCTGTCCTGTTGGCCTTCAGGAGAGTGTGAGCATCCAATACCTTGTCAATCAAACTCAGAACTTTGGATGACAGAATCCTGCAGTTCTGGCTTGTGAAAAGGGCAACATGGCCTTTGTCACACAATTGACTGACACTCAAGAGGTTATACTTGAGATTTTCCACATGGTTGACATCATCAAACCTTATTTCCCCATTGGAAACAAAGCCCTTCCCGATGATGTAACCTCTTGCATCATTGCCAAAGGAAACAAAACCCTTCCTTCCTGGAGAGTAGTCATTAAGAAGTGAGTTGTTCCCAGTCATATGCAAGATCCCCCACTGTCTACATACCAGATGCTACTTGGCATGTTGAAGAAACCTGCATTAATAAACAATCAGTTAGTTTTGGAGACCCAAACCTTTTTGGTTTTGGGCTGGTCTCATCAATAGATGGTAAACTAACAGGTTTATTGGGCACAATAGCTTGAGGTGAAGGAGATGGTGTAGAAGAGGAATCCTTTGGCTTGGATCTCCTTTTCTGGGGTTTCAACACAGGCCCATCAAGTTGGTTAACTCTTCCCAACAGATGTTGAACCATCATTACCAGCTGTGTCTGATTCTGGGAAAGAGCTTTCAGCTCTTCAGACACATTGGTATGGTGTTTGATGATGAGTTCTTGTGTTGCACCATCTTCTTTTGAGCAACCTCAGCTGTTGCCTGTTGCACTCCTTCCCTTTTAGATTTCTTTTGGACATAGGAGTAACAGGATTTGATGCTGCGGTACAAACTTGGACTCAAACTCAGTTTTCATTTTAGCCAAGTTTTCTTTAATTTTTCCTTTTGTTTGAGTTTGGATCCCTTTTTGTACCAACAATCATCTGTGAGATGATTGAATAGACCACATATTTCACATGGTTTCTTCTTCATCTTCTGTTGATCATCAACTGAAGAAAATGAAACTACTGAAGACTTGCTCTTCAGCAGTTTAGAAGCACTTTTTGCCTTCTTGTCAACTTCCTTAGTAGGCTTCAAATCCTTCCTACTGACAGTTTTCTTCTCTTCAGTGCTGTCAGTTATTGGGATTTGAACTCCAATGTTATCCCCTGCTCTCCAGTACCCTCAGTACTTCTAGGGATAACACTTGGGTTGATCAACTCATTGATCATGTGAGTGTCAGCAGTTGAACCATCAATATCAGCTGATAGGTTCACAGAGGGATTACTACTGACTTCAACTACTGATGGTGCTTTATCAAGTAGTGAATCACATGATGAGGTGGATTGGTCATTACTTTCTCCATCAGATTCTACTCCTACTCTTGAAGCAAAATCTGTAGGAGGAGCAGTGTGATTATAACCAATTCCAAACTTCACATTGGAAGCTGTTTGCTTACTAAGAAGCATTTCAAAGCCCTTGCAAGATTGTACCCATCGATCACACTCTACCTGGGTGACAGCAAGAGTATCTTTGAGGTCTTTGTACTTCTCTAAGAGTACATCCTCCCTAGCCTTATCATCAGAGATTTGGCATTTTAATTTATAAATCTCATCAGTTTTCTCTTTCAGCACAGACTCAAACTCAGCTTTTTTTTGGAATTTTTGTTCTAGCTCTACATTTTTATTGATTAAAGCCACATTTGCTTCTCTAATAGAGGCAAATGCTGCTATGCAAGTTTCAGAACATAATTGGCCTTAGCCTCAGAGGATACCTGTGATACCTGTGTTGAAGAGGTACTTGAGGATGATCCATCAGAGGATTCCAAAGTCATGAGAGCTAGATTTCCAAAAGGATGCTCACCACCATGTTGACCAGCACCTGAGAACAGTTGTGCATTACAGACACATCATGGTAAGTGCTCCAGTCAACAACTCCTGGTGTGAAGAAGCTGTGTGTTGAAGTTGATTAGGTTGATGAGATTGGGATGGTTGAGGCTCAGGGAGTGCATGTGGTTGCTGAGCAGTGGGTGCTTGAACCTGGCTGGTTGTCGCATGTAATAGCAGGGGTATGGATATGGCATTGGCCCCTGTGGAACAAAATATGCAGGAGATTGTGGTTGATGATGATAACCAGAATTGACAGGTTGTTGCCCTCTGTTTTGTTGACTATTGCCAGGGAAAGTCACAAAAGGTGCAGGAGAGTTAGATCCAGATGATCTACATCTCTTGCAAAGTGTCCAAGCCTGTGGCATTTATGGCACTTCAACTTACTCTTGTCAAAACCAACTTTGGTTTTGCCAGAGAGTCCTGGGATTTCCTTCCAGTTCTTTTGTAGAACTTCTGTGATCTGATATTTATCAAGGCCATTTGGCTCAAAATATCCATCTCTTCTAAGTCATCATCAGCAATCCCCTTGAGATCATCCATGATGAAACATAGATTGTCACTATTACTACCAGCAGAATAACTATCAACACTCACAAAGGCAGGCTCAGAAGTGTTTGTAGAGAAATCAATATGCTCATCATACTGGCTTTCAGATGACGCATATTCTGACTCTTGATGTCCAATCAGGGCAGTGTTCCCTTGGACAAAATCCTCAGTAAGCTTGCCAGATGAAGCCAATTTCCTTTTCTGCTCTATCTCTCTCTCGAATGTAAGCAGTTTCCCATGAAGTTGGGTGAGAGATAGGCGATCAACATCAGCATTTGAGAGCGTAGAACAATGGTATATGTGTTCCATCTCTCAAGCAGTGATCTTAGGAATCTATGGTTCATCTGACTCCTGGTATATTCATGTTTAACCATTTTCAATTCAAAGATTAAACATGAAAACCGCTCAAATTGTTGAGTCAGAGTCTCACCCTTTCTATGAGAGAAAGTCTCATATTGTTGGGCGAGGATTTCCCTGTTGTTTGCTAAAACCTCATCAGTACCACCAAATTGTTCTTTGATGGCTTTCCAGAGGTCATGAGCAGACTCACAATGCAGAAGCCCAAAGTAAATCTCATTAGGAATAGCCATAGCCAAAATTCCATGGGCTTTTGCATCGATTTCAAACAACTTCTTGTCCTCATCGGAGTATTGCTCCTTCTTCTTTGGAACCAACTGGTTGTTTCCGGATCATTCACCATTGGCTTATGTGGTCCATGTACCACAGATGTCCAACAACCTGAGCTATTGACAGACAGGTGATGGAGCAATCTTCTCTGCCAAATGTTGTACTCATTCCTCACCAAGATCGGAGGCTTGGTAGAGGATCCAGTATTGAAAGGATCATTCGAAGAAGTAGTCATTGTGGAAAATCAGACAGATTCAAGTAAAATCACAATAAATTTAGCTCAGAACCACACAGAACCTCAAATAAAACGGCCAGAAGCGATACACTCTCAATCTCTATAACAGATCCTTGCGAATTTGCTAATTCGATTAAACTTAGAGCGATTGAACAGTTTCAATGATCAATTGTTAGATCGATCAATGATTAACTTGCTCTGATACCATTTGAGTTTGTGGACCAAAAGAACCAATGAGCCTGATCAGAGAAACCTCTAAGTCCCACAGGACATCACAACAGCTGAAGAAGACCTGATCAGCTGTTTACAAAGTCTGAAGAATACAACTGCTAAAGTATTTCTGAAGTACTGAAGACAAAGACTGAGACACAACTGAAGATCTAAAGTCTGAAGACTTCAACAAGTACTGAAGACAAAGACTAAAGATCAACAGCTGAAAGACAAAGTCTGATGTTCAAGTACTGAAGACATCAGCTGATGCTAACAGCTGATGACAACAGCTGAAGAGGGCTTCTTCAGTTGTTGTGATGGTTTTTCTTATCAGTAGTTTTCTTTTCCTTTCAGTAGTTTGTTTACTTTCTGTAGTTTTGTTTCCTTTTCAGTACTTGTAAACAACTGAAGAGGTTGTTCTTCAGTTGTTGTAGTATCAGTAGTTTTATGTTTTTCAGTAGTTGTAAATAAGATGTTTAACACTTAGGAACATTTGTAAGAAGATGTCAGTTGTTGACATCTTCAGTAGTTGTTAAACATCAGTAGTTATAAAACGGTTACATGTCACTTTCAAGTGACATCAGCCTACGTCATTCTTTCCTTTATAAGGAAAGATGACTCACCTGTAATCGTGCCATTGAGGCCGACAATCTTAATGCAATATTCCTTTTGTCAGATATTTCTCTCTCTATAACAAAATTCTTTTATCTCTTTATATCGAATGTTCTTGCTTGAATTTGTCTAATTCTGAGCTATTCCGCTGCTATATCTGTTCAATCGATTAAACCAAGAGGCTGAGATCCTAACAATGATCAATTGTTAAATCGATCAATGATTAACCTCGCTCTAATACCATTTGAAAGGATCGGGATCTAGTTTGATCAATTAGATTAGATTTGTAGAGGAATAGAACAAGAATTAGACGAAATTTAAGCAAGAATAATATGAATATTCAATCAAACAGTGACGGTTATAGAGAGAGAGAGAGAGTTTTCTGCAAAGAGAATATTCTCATTCACACACACGCTTCGGCTACAAAGAAATTAGGTCAACATTCCTTTTATAAAGGAATGTGACATCAGCTGATGTCACTTGATAGTGACAGCTAACTGATTTATACAACAACTGAAAGTAGACTAAACTACTGAAGATGTTCACAAAACTGAGGACACCTTCACAAAAAGCTAAGTACCGGCTACAATTACAACTATTGAAGTTCTAACATCTGAAGTGTAAGAACTTTAGATGTTTTACATAAAATAAAACTACTGATTAGAAACTACTAAAAAGTAAATCATCACAACTACTGAAAAGAACTACTTCAGCTGTTGTGACAACTTCTGAGAACTTGGTCTTCAGACTTTGTCTTCAGCAGTTGTGTTCAGACTTTGTCTTCAGACTTTGTCTTCAGACTTTGTCTTCAGACTTTGTCTTCGGCTGTTGTCTTCAGACTTTGTCTTCAGACTTTGTCTTCAGCTATTGTCTTCAGCTATTGTCTTCAGACTTTGTCTTCAGCTATTGTCTTCAGACTTTTTCTTCAGACTTTGTGTTCAGACTTTGTCTTTGGCTGTTGTAGACCATTTCAGTTGTTATGATGTTTGTGGGACTTAAAGGTTTTTCTGATCGGGCTCATTGGTTCTTTTGGTCCAACAAAGGATCAGTAACCAAAGGCAAAGCTTTTCTTCAAATGGTTGAAGGTCCTGAACTTTAGTCTATAGTTAGATAGGAGTATGATTATAACTCCTGTAAACTAACTCTCTTTAGAGGAGCACAATAGAGGGTACATAACATTCAGAGTGACAGGCTGGATCTTATGTCTACGAATGATCTGTACAAACTTCCCAGCATCACTTCTGGAAAAACAAGGAAACAGACATATATTTTCTTATCTTGGTGCTGAAAGTTTGAGAAGCAGAAAATAAGTGAGGTTTTGATAGCATCAGCATAGGGGGAGTTTGTTGGATCAAGTAAGGCTGGTGGAACCAAAATCAAGCACTTAGACAATTTTAGTACAACTGATGAAGAACTTCCGAACACAAATGAAGTTCTTCCGAAGGTAAAGGCTGAGTTTCCGAAGCTTATGTCTGAAAAAGTTTCCGAACGAAAGCTCCAACTTCCAAAGACAAAGTCTTCCCTCTTTCGAAGATCAACACTTAGAAGAAATCAAGACAAAGACTTTCGAAGTATAAAGACCTGAAGAAAGCCTCAAGCCTCGGAAGAAGTAGCTTCTTCCAAAGTATAAGTGGCTTTGTAAGAACTTGTTCTTTCGAAGCCAATTAACCTTCGGAAGAACCTACTATGAACCAGTGGACACAAGTATGGTACTTTTGACACGTCGTTGCTAATCTCTAAGATACTACATGGTGCTTTTCACACTCCCATGTAGTTGACCATACTTGATTTCATTGTTTATCCTTTATCAGTTAGTACAGTTAATAACTTTAGTTGGTGACAAAAGGTAAGTCATGGATATGTCATGACTAGCATATCTTAGATAATATTTTATCTAACATACCTTGTCTTTAGCAATGTAGTATTTGCTTTAGTCATAGGTTTCCAGTTGGTATCAAAGTATATCCAACTATAGGTGATAGTATATATGGTTCTCAATGTAACTTATGTAATATGCTAGTAAGAGTCTGTAATACTTTCAGTTGAGAAGTAATATATACAAGTACCTTGAAAATTATCTTCTTGTGATCCTAGTTACTTGGTATATTATTATCAACTCTTAGAGGGATTCTGCATCATCTAACCAAGTGTGATTAGTGAGTTTGAGAGAAAAAAAGTGTTTAGTGACCAATACCGATCCTGTAGTTATGAAATAAAGTGGTTCCCTGGTGCGAGAACGATGGAAGCATAGAAAGGGGTCCGAGTCTACGTGGGATACTGTAGAAGAGATGAGACAACATTACCCATGACTATTTGAGGAGTAACAGGTTTCAAGGATGTAACCTATATAAGGGGTTGGACTTGTAACACCTGGAAATTTTAAAATAAAGATAAAAGTGAAGAAAAAGGAAGAAATGCAATAAAACCTAAGTTGAGGGGTTAAAGATGTACAAGCAGCAAAATTAAATAATTGTGTTCAAAAGGTGGCATGGCTGCCCACACCACATTTTTATACTATCCTTTATCGGTTTTTAGATAGATAAACTGAAGTTCTTTCGGGTTTTAGAGAGAAAAAGAAGAAGTTGGATTACGGTTAGTTCCTTATGTATTGGGTTGTTCTTAGCTGATTTTCAGCCTCGGGTATGTGGTTATATGTTTTTGTGTGTTCGGTTATGTGTTTTGGTGGGTTTAGGTACTCAAACTCATAGCATTCAGGTTTGAAGAAGTCATACTTGAAGGATTGAAAGATGTGAGTTCTAGATACCCAGTTTTATCTTGTTTTGGGGCTAGAAATGCATGTTGTAACATTTTGGTAATTGTTGGGTGTGTACCTGTATATATATGTGTATGCATTGTTAGGTGAGTGTATGTTTAGGAGGGATTTTGGGTATGATTTGGTTATATGCTTGTTTATGATGCTTAGTATGTTAGAACTAGGCATAAAATAGGTTAGAACTTGATTTGGGGTTTGAAAATGATGTTAGTTAGAAAACAGAATGTTCATGCGCCCAAATAGTGTCCATACGCCTAGAATTTTTCCCAGGAACCTAAGTGTTGCCCATGCACCCAACTTTCCATGCACCTAAGATTTTCCCCATAAGCCTAAGTGCCCATGTGCCTAAGTCAAGTTCATGCGCCTGCATAGTGCCCATATGCCTACATAGTGCTCGTGCGCCCAAATAGTTCCCATGCGCCCAAAAGATATAGAAAATTTCTGAAATTTTGGGAAAAAGGATATTTAGGTTATGATTGGTATGTTTTTGGGATGTTGTATATTGATGTTATGCATGTTTATGGCGTGTTTCTTTATGTTCCATATTGCATATTATTTTGTGGCTTTATGTGGTGTGTTTATGCTAATGAACGTAAAGTATTATGTAATAAAAGCGGAAGTTAATAATAATGAAAAGTGGAACGTAAAGAAGGAATGAAAACTCTTGCAAGCAAAATGAAAGGAGGTGCACAACTCATTGAGATGTTATTAGCTCAACTGTGTGAGGTTTAGCTAACCCATACGAATGCATGCAGGGGTCTAATCCTTGTGATTGACCAATTGGGACCCTTGTCGCTTGCCCCGGTACTAGCGCCTCCTTTGTGCACAATGTATAGGTGTATTATAGACTTTGGGTCAGTACCCGCTTCGTGCACAATGTTTGGGGTATAGCATATGGCATGGTCTGGATGAAAGTGAAAGATAATGATGCAAGTATGAAAGTGCGATGCCTATGAGATGTTGAATGATGATGAAAGATAATAATACGATTGTCTATGTGTACGTATGATGTGTGATCGTGTATGAAGGTAAAGAAAATGTTTTAAACAAACTAAAAGTATACTATATTATATTTTATAAAACTAGAACTTACTCAGCATGCTGACTTTTATGCATTTTCAATTGGCAGGTAAATATTACTAAGGATGGCACGAGGGTGAACCTCCTAGGCGAATAAAGACTAGCATCCATTTTATGCAGAAATGATATTTTTGTGTTGTAATGCAACTACGATATTTTGTAACATAAAAAACAATGTATTATTTTGCAAAAGTAATTATTTATGTATGAAATAGTTTTTGTTAATTATTTGTAATGCCCCAAAAAGTTGAAACGAGCCGATAAATAATAAGGGGTTTAGTTGGTGGTTATTTAATATAAATAAGAGAGGAATGGATTATGGACCAAATTAACCTTATGGGTTATATGTTAGAAAAGGTTAAGGTCACGTGAACACCCGGTATATATACACAAATCAGTCATATTCATCCTCATTTGCAACTGAAACAACCAACCTCCTAGAGAGAGAGTGTAGAGAGGGAAAATGGAGAAAAGTAAAGATCTAAGGCTTTATGGATCAAAGGATTGAAGATCTGTGTTTTTAGGCATTAAACAACAAGAGAATAGCAAGAATCCAGGTAAGAATCATCATCCAAACGTCCTTTTAGATCATACCCGAATTCTAGGATTTTGAGGTTTTGAAAAGTGGTAAAGAATTATACAAAAGTCATGTTTTATGCATGAAATCTGCAGGATCGTTGAAGGTTAGTTACAACACAACAACACAAAGAAGAGATTAACTAAACTTTAATCAAACGGTAAACTAGATTAACCAAGTGTTAAGATACTAAGAACACAAGTAATGCAAGAGACAGAACACAAAGAACACAAGTATTTGGTTTTCAAGAATGCAGTATATTGCCTTCTCTATGTTCTATTACAAGTGTTACAAAGCATATTCGAAAGATACAAGAACATGAGATACTTATTCTACATCCTACAGCCGACTCTATTTTGAAAGCCAGCTGGATACAATTGACTAGACACAAACAAAATCAATTGTAGAGTCAAAAGGCAGATTGCCTTTTGACTTGTGACTATGACATGCCATAGCTCACATCCTTATCTATTACAAAAAGGATAAAGTACATAAAGTGTAAAGTTACAGACTCAATACCTCAATGTACAGTTACCAAAAGCATGGACCTTTTCACCAACTCATGTAAGTTGGTGACTTGCAGAGGTGCAGCGGAAAGGTGTCCAGCTTTATGGAACAGTACATCAGATAAAGCATGTTACTAAAAGTCTTCAGAAGAAATCTGTCTTCATGAACTTGAAGCTTCGGAAGACTTTGTCTCTGAGGCTTCAAAAGACTTCATGTTTGGCTTCGGAAGATATTGGTCTTGGCTTTAGAAGATTTCACACTTAGAGTAATTTTCTGTTTCATGTGTGAAACTTCCTAAGCTTCTTCTTTAATGCACTTGTGCAGCATGCAGGAGAGACTTAAGATGTTTAGGTTGCATCAGCCTCTTCATAATCTCTACAAACTCCCCCTAGGCTAATGCTACCAAACACTTAGAAAACTTCAGATATAACAGTCCTTATTAGGATGATCACCATCCTTTCTTCATAATATGACTAGGATCCTTCAAGCTGTCAAAGTGTCTTCTCATGTCAAAGAGGTCATGCAGAGGCAACTGAAACATATCTTGCCATGTATAAATGTCTTTAATGCCTTAATCTCTAATAACATGCCATCTTTATGGATTTGTGGTGTATGTCCAAGACAAGATAGGTCTTCCTATTGCTAGAGGAGCTAATTGAATTGGAGTGGTGTAGCTTCCTCTGGCTGCACATCCTTAGGCTGTTCTGATACATCCTGAGGTTTAGAAGGGGATGCAGGCTTCTTCTTCTTCTTAGGCTTTGGGTTAGAAGCCATCCTCTTCTTTCTCTTTCCAAATTTTAAATGAGAAGACTGGCCTGCAGCACCAGATTGATCTTCACTGTCTTCTCAGTTGGGACTTCCTCTCTCTTAGATTCAGATGGAGAGGGAGGACCCTGTTGTGGATTAGAAGATGAGCTTGCTGAGCATTAGCAGGAGGTCTGGGTTGTGTTGTCTCTGGTTGTTCAACCTTAACCTCCACTTCAGGTGGAGCCTGACTTGGAGTGGAGTGTAAGTCAGTGAGCTCTCCACTCTTAATCTTCTGCTTGATTACCCTGATATGCTCATCCATAGTGGATAGAGACATGGGTCAAAGTCTACTTCCGGAGAATCCATACAGCTTTAAGAAGCTCATCATCCTCTACCTATCAGCAGACTTCTTCATGCTCTTTTGGATGATGGCTCTTGATTTTGCAGCTTCTTCCCTTAGCTTCTTCTTTGTTGTCTTTCTTTCCTGACTAACTCAAGCTCAAGTTGTTTTAAGTACTCAAACTCAATATAGTCATAAGGCAAGGGAAGGAGTGCATCTGCCTGATAGAGGCCTGTGTGTCACACCTCAAAATCCACTTGCGGAGTTTTACCGCGAGACGTGTGAACAAACCAGGATCACAGTCAATAGTTACTTAGAACGATCTATATGCCATAATTATATAAAATCAACCAAAGTAAACAAATTAAACAGTGTGGAAGAATTTTGAACACAACCCAAAGAAATAAAAGTATAACTATGGCAAAACATGTGCCAACCCAAAAGAGTAATCATTAATAATTAAAATGATAAAATTGTCTTGAAGACCGTGTCATAGAATGCAGTGAAGCATGTAGTGCTCTATGGCAAGCAAGCTAATGACCTGAGAATAGCATACTAAAATGTCAACACAATGGTTGGTGAGTTCAAGAGATATTCAAACATAAACAGCTTAATAATAGAGATATACAAGTAGCGCATTGTAACAGATAGCTAGTCCATTAACAATAAATTATTCATAGTGATTTGCAATTGAAGCTGACTATGTTACGTTGTTGCCTCCTGCCACGACTTAACAGGTCGTGAAGATGTTCGTTAGGACAACTTGCACCCGGTTGACCTCGAGTCACACAGGTGGGGCTCGTCAGACCCAGTAGTACTACCCAAATTTCCCCGCTATTCAATATAACAATTCGAAAGTGTGAGGACTTTTCCATGATATCAACACTATATAATATTATACACAACTTGAATACATAAAGCGTTCATGATTTACCAGTATGCTATCTCCCCCAAAAGAGAGTAAATAAAAAGTGGGGCATGAACTCACCTGATATGCGTATAGATACACAGAGTTTGACTTATCAAACAGAATAGACAAACAACCTTCAGAGGTTACCTAGATCATATAAGTACATGAGTACGTGTATCAAAGAACATGTGAAACCCTAAGTACACTACAACCAAGGACTCAAGATTTCAAACAAAACAGACATGTTGACCTAGTTGACCGTTGTGACTTTATGTGTTGTAAACCATTCAAGTAATCATAAACATATATCATATATAGTTAACATTCAAACAGATCATATGTATGCTATATCATCCAGGTGTAACACTTAGATCATCATACAACCAAGTATCATACAAGTCATGCGAATCTAGAACATTAACATATCACTAGTTATAACACAACTGACATGTCACACAAGATCAAACCCTCACCACATGCCATGTGAAGCCACTCACGACTTCACATCCTAAACCCTGCCAATCCTACTAAGTAGGGGCCTCAGATTCGCACGCGTGTATGATGATCATAACCTATTTATTAACTATATGCATTGCATTCAACAACATCACAACAATCAATTCCAGTCCCAAACATGATGTCCTACTACTAATCAACATCCAAATCATACATGATCATAAATGTCCAACTATCATTCATGATTACCCGGCATTACATACAACCAAATTACCATGTTCTACCACATTAGAATCTATCCATGATCATACTAACATGCTCCTAACATCCTAACATGTTCAAGCTATCATTTTTCAGACTTTATGCAAATAAAGTTTCCCTTTTGGGAAAGTACATCCCAACATCTATCAACCATCCAATGTATTCATGAATTCATCATAATTATACCATCTCAAGCTCATAACAATATCTAGACATGATCAACATTACTTAATCACCAAATCTAACAATCTTCATGAACAAAGTTTCTACTTTTGGCAAGCTATGAATCAACAACATCCATTCAAAGATTTCTAGCATTCATAACAACAATCTAGCATCTAATCATCATCATGAACACATCCATAACATCAATCCATCACTAGATCATCATTACATGCAAAATAAAGTTACTATTATTAGTAACCTATGAACACCAACTTCAATTCACCAATTTCTTGCAAAATCAATGTATCCTAACATTCATACAACCTACTAATCATCATACATTCATCAAACAATCATCCATCATGCATAATCATGCCATTTCGAACTAGGTTTGTTTCATAATCAAAGTTCATGATCAATCCACTAAAAACATAGAATCATGCATAATCAACGTTAAACACATGTAATCAATCCACTAACATACTAACATCATCAAACAACATCAATTTACCCATGAACATCATTCACGAATTAGGGTTCGGCCCTAAAAATCCACAAAAAACGAAAATCTAACCTTTAAACGTGTTATAGCTTGCAATTGATGATTCCTACGTGTTGTATTGCTTGAAATCGATCAAAATCTTGGCTTGTAGGCTAGTTTCTGTTGAAATCACAATTGGAGGGGTGAGGGATGATGGTTGTGGCGATTTGGGGTTTGGAGTGATTAGGGTTTGTTAATTTTGTTAAGTTTTAGTTTTAGGTAATTACACTTAACCCCCTTTATTTTATATTTTATAAAACTATTTTTTTAAACACTTTTTGAAAGGTTTTAACTAATAATACCAACATTATTAATCAACAATAATATTTACATTATTTCCACAACTCACAAGATAGGCAATTTAATATACGTGTTTTCACGTACGCGATAAAATTCACCGTTAACGTTGAAATTGTGTAAACACATAAGCATAACACAATAATCACATAATCAATTAGATTATCAATAACGTAACATTATTAATTATTATCAGGTCACCAACATTAAACGACAACTAGTGTGTGTTTACGACACGTGTATGCAAGACGTAACGGAACTAACGGTGTTTGGTAACAGAAATTTACCGGATGTCACATTATCCCCATGTTGAAAGAATTTTTGTCCCGAAAATTGCGTTACATGGTGAGAGTGTTCCATCACTAGTCTACTACATTGGCACATAGAAATCGAAATCGAGTGAGTTTTGGATGAGTTGTCACATCATCCCCATGTTGAAAGAAATTTCGTCCCGAAATTTAAATCAATACCTTCGTCTGCTGGCATCGTCCTTCGAATAGTTGAGGGTACTTAAGCTTCATTTGATCTTCCCGCTCCCATGTGAATTCCGGTCCACGTCGCGAATTCCAACGGATTTTGACAATAGGTATCTTGCTTTGCTTAAGTGTTTTCACCTCACGGTCCATCACCTCAACTGGTTCTTCAATAAAACGCAATTGTTCATCCACTTGAATTTCTTCTAGTGGTACGACCATCGTTTCATCAGTTATGCACTTCTTTAGGTTTGACACATGAAATACATAATGGAATCCACTTTGCGAATCAGGTAGGGCTAGTCGATAGGCTACTGGACCTATTCTTTCCACTATTTCAAATGGTCCAACAAACCTTGGGTTTAGCTTCCCTCGTTTGCCAAACCGAACTACGCCTTTCCATGGTGAGACTTTCAACAAAACCTTGTCACCAACCTGAACTCTAAAGGTTTCCGTCTCTTGTCAGCATAACTCTTTTGTCTATCTCGCACTGCAGCCATACGGTTCCGTATCTGTAAAATCTTCTCAGTTGTCTCATGAATTAACTCGGGACCTGTTATTTGACTATCACCAATTTCTGCCCAGCAAACTGGTGATCGATATTTTCTCCCATACAGCGCCTCGAAAGGTGCTGCTGTATACTAGTATGATAACTGTTGTTATAAGAAAACTCCACCAATGGTAGGTGAATTTCCCAGTTATTCCCGAAGTCAATCACACAAGCCCGTAGCGTATCTTCCAACGTCTGTATGGTACGCTCACTCTGGCCATCCGTCTGTGGATGATACGCAGTACTCATATCTAACCGTGTACCCAACAATTTTTGCAATGATTGCCAGAAATGTGACGTGAAACGAGCGTCACGATCGGAATAATTGAGATCGGTACACCATGTCTCGAAACGATCTCTTTAAGGTACAATCGAGTTAATTTCTCCATCTTATCAGTTTCCTTAATTGCAAGGAAGTTAGCAGACTTTGTCAACCGATCCATAATAACCCATATCATGTCACAACCGGTACTAGTCTGGGGTAGCTTAGTAATAAAATCCATGGAGATCTATTCCCATTTCCACATTGGAATCTCAGGTTGTTGTAACAGTCCGGATGGTTTTTGATATTCCTTTTTTACTTTTGAGCAGGTCAAACACTTGCTCACATACGTAGCTACATCCGCTTTCATGTTAGGCCACCAATAGTGCGCCTTTAGGTCATGATATATCTTGTCGGATCCAGGATGTATAGAATACTTAGATTTGTGTGCCTCGCTCATAACTAAATCTCTCAGATTTCCATGAACAGGCACCCAAAGTCTATCCATGAAATACCGAATTCCATCCGCTTTCACCACTAGATGTTTATCCATTCCCCTTAACGACTCAGAACTAATATTTTCTGTTTTTAAAGCTTCTATTTGTGCCTCCTTAACTTGTTTGGGTAGTTGGGTACTGATAGTAAGCTGTAAAGCTCGCACCCATCGGGGTTTAGCTGTTTCCTTCCTGCTTAGGGCATCGACGACTATGTTCGCCTTTCCCGGATGATACTTAATTGCGCAATCATAATCATTTAGTAGTTCCACCCAGCGTCTCTGCCTCATATTCAACTCTTTTTGCTCAAAGATATGTTGAAGACTCTTGTGATCAGTGTAGATAGTGCACTTGGTACCGTACAAGTAATGTCTCCAGATCTTTAAGGCAAAAACTACTGCACCCAATTCTAAGTCATGGGTGGTATAGTTCTTCTCATGAACCTTTAGTTGTCTCGAGGCGTAGGCTATCACCTTATCTCGTTGCATCAAGACACAAACCAATCCTTGAATGGATGCATCTCAATACACCACAAAGTCGTCCGTTCCCTTGGTAATGCTAATATCGGGGCAGTATAGAGTTTTTGTTTTAATAATTGGAAAGCTGATTCTTGACTCTCACTCCATTTGTATGTCGTTCCTTTGTGACTCAAGGCTGTGAGAGGTTGTGCGATCTTAGAAAATCCTTCTATGAATCAGCGGTAATATCCTACTAATCCTAGAAATTGTCTTATCTCGCTCGGCGTTTTGGGTGTAGTCCAATTCTTTATCGCCTCAATTTTGGCAGGATCGACATGTACCCCCTTCTCATTAACAATATGACCTAGGAATTGCACTTCTCTTATCCAAAAGTCACACTTTGAGAATTTGGCATATAGCTTCTCATTTTTCAACAGTTCCAAGATCATTCGTAAGTGCTCTTCATGCTCCTCCTTGGTCCTAGAATATATCAGTATATCATCGATGAACACAATGACAAACTAATCAAGATAGGTTTTGCACACGCGGTTCATGAGGTCCATGAACACAGCATGTGCATTAGTCAACCCAAAAGGCATGACCAAGAACTCATAATGACCATAACGAGTACGAAACGCACTCTTGGGAATGTCTTCTTCTCGAACTCTAAGTTGATGATAACCAGATCTCAAGTCAATCTTCGAATAATAGCTTGATCCTTGAAGCTGATCGAACAAATCATCAATACGAAGTAAAGGGTATCGGTTCTTGACTATTACCTTGTTTAACTCTCTATAATTGATGCACATCTGAAATGTGCCATCCTTCTTCTTAAAAAAGAGAACAGGAGCTCCCCAAGGTGATGTACTAGGTGGAATAAAGCCCTTATCCAAAAGCTCCTGAAGTTGTGACGACAACTCCTGTAGTTCGTTCGGTGCTAATCGATAAGGTGCCCTAGCAATCGGAGCTGCGCCGGGAGTCAACTCAATCTGGAATTCCACTTGGCGGTGAGGTGGTAATCCAGGAAGATCCTCTGGGAACACCTCTGGAAAATCGCGTACTATGGGAATATCCTCCATTCTTCTTTCTTCTGCTTGCTTATCGGTTACAAGTGCTAGAATAGCCACACGACCCTTTCGTAATAACTTTTGAGCTTTCATGTATGAGATGATGCCTATCACAGCACCACTCCTATTACCTCTGATGGTAAGGATTTAATCACCAACCGGGACCCGTATGATCTTCTCATGACATATGACTTCCGCTTGCTTGCTAGAGAGCCAATCCATGCCTATCACAACATCAAAACTCCCTAGCGTTACATGCATAAGATCTATAGCAAAAGTATGACCTTCAAGTTCTATCTTACAGTCTTTAAGGATATGCGTTACATGGATTTGTTTACCGTCGGCTAATTCCACAGTGTATTTAGATTCTAAAGCAGAGGGTATATCACTTAAAAGACTACAGAACTTTAAGGACACAAAACTCCTATCGGCTCCAGTATCAAATAGTATCGTAGCAAAACAACCATTAACAGAGAATCTACCAGTAACAGTTGTGGGATCATTTAGAGCCTCACCTGAGCCAATGACGAAGGCTCTCCCCTTGGCTCCATCTTTATTGCCGCCATTTCCAGTACCATTTCCACCATTGTTGTTATTATTACCATTGTTGTTGTTGTGACCGTGGTTGTTGGTATTGTTGTTGTTGTTGTGTTGCCATTACCGTTCTCCTTAGTTGTGGGCAGTTTCGCCTATAATGCCCTTCTTTCCACATTCAAAACAACCCTTGGGAGTTTCTTGAGGTTGTTGTGGCCTCCTTACCAGTTCACCACGACAATCCTTCGCAGCGTGTCAATTTTTCCACAACGTTGACACTTGAAGCTATCACATTTTCCCACATGATGGTAATTACATCGAGTACACTTCGGATGTCTCCCACCATAACCACTGGGTCCTTGATTATTTGCAGGCGTCTGGTTGGAGTTACAGTTATTGTCAAACCTCCGTTGCTGCTGAATTGGCTGTTGTTGCTATTGAGATTGAGGTTGACCACTAGAAGATGATGATGCTTTGGTGTTGTTGGCATTGTCCCACTTTCTTTTGTTGTCGGGCACGTTTGCCACAGACCCTGTTTGGGTAGACGTCCTTGCTCCATGGCTTGGTCAGTTAGCCTGTGAGCTAGTTGGATGGCTTGCTGAATTATGGCTGTGTTGGAAGCAGTTACCATACTTTGGATTTCGGGTACCAATCCTTGTATGTAATGCTTTATCCTTTTATGCACCTCATTCACCATTCCCGGGCACAAGGTTGCTAATTCATGGGTTCTAGTGGTGTAAGCCTTAATTTCCGAGCCCTGCATTTTCATTTTCCAGAACTCCATCTCTAAATTCTGTACTTCGCTGCGAGGATAGTACTCCTCGGTCATCATTGCTTTGAACTCATCCCATGGAAGTCCATTCGCCATCGCTTGTCCAAGCATCTGGACTTGCGCGTTCCACCAAGACAGAGCAGCACCCTCTAAAGTCCTCGTGGCATACTTTACTTGATTCGCTAGTGGACAGTTACATTTGGAGAAGACAGACTTAGTCTTTCGAACCAGCGTACAAGCCCTACAGCACCCTCTGTACCGCTATAGGTGTGTGGTTTACAGTCCATGAAGGACTTGTAGGTACACACTGGTCGTCCTGTTTTAACACAACACACATTAATCAGACATCCCTATAGTTATGAAGGATATCAGATTTATATTTCTATCATTGTTTACCTGCTGGCTGACCCGTGTGGCCGCAGCCACTGCCGCCTGAACATGCTCATTAATTAGAGCAGCCAATTCTGAGGGAGTCATGTTAATAGCACCACCACCCTGTTCTCCGGTGCCACGTCCACGTCCGCGTCCACGACCACGTCCACGTCCACGTCCACGGGTGTCCATTCTTTTCACTTTACATTCACAAATACAATAATGAGTAACATCAAACATATTTAACTCATTGAAGCATAGTAAACAGTAAACAAAAGAAATAACGAATCATCACAACCACAACATTCATAACAAAAATAATAACCAAAGTAAATAAATTGTAAATGAGTCACAATGTATTTAGCAATGTCAAAATTGAAGTTTGTCGTTCGTGTGGGGAAACAACCCTTCCCACATAGGTTTCAAAAAGAAAACACTACGTAGTCTAAGTCATATAAAGAAGTCAATCGACGACATCTGACCCATCACTATCATCCTCCATCTCCTCCGGTTCCTCCTCCTCGGGTCCCTCCTCAGGATCCTCCTCATCCTCACGGTCTGCTGCAGGAGCAGGAGCTATAGCAATCTGAAGTGCCGCTAGTTGAGCTTCTAAAATGGCAATCCTATTATCGGCTACGGCGTCCCGCTGTTCACGAGCAGTCACGCGCCCTTGGAGTGCCATAAGACCATCTTGCATATGGTGACAACCGTTCAGGGTCTTCCCGTGTTATTCCTCGAGTTCATCCACTTGATGTCTCAGGTTGTACACCTCTTGCTGTAGTGTACAGACATTACCCGTGAGCCGCCTTACTCGATGCTGTTCTGTATCCAGTGCAGCCATTAGTGCAGCAATCAGTTGCTCGTTGGACTGCACCGTTCGTGGGAGTGAAGGCATGGGTTGATCGGCCTTGTTCCTAGTCCTGGGCCTCGGGACAGGTACGCGCTCCCTAAACATGATATGATCAACAAATCTAGGATAGGAACGCCAGTCTCGCGGAGGGTCACGCTTCATCAATGCAAATGGTTGATCCCAGTCAATCTCCTCTCCGGGATAATCCAGTCGGGGCCAATCAAATCCATCATCACGTACAGGTGCGGGAGGTGGGGATTCAGATCGTGTAGGTGATTCAGGTCGTTTACCCGGAGCTCTCGAAGACGACGCCATGCTGCAGAGAGTGTGACGTGTATGCCAATGAGTATACAGTAGATGAGAATAAGGCACAGGTAACTAATTAACTGTGTGTGGTTATAGTCTAGTGTGTATGCAACCTAGTTCCCTATAACCAATGGCTCTGATACCAATCTGTCACACCCTCAAAATCCACTTGCGTTGTTTTACCGCGAGGCGTGTGAACAAACCAGGATCACAGTCAATAGTTACTCAGAACGACTCTATATGCCATAATTTAAATAAAATCAACCAACGTAAATAAATTAAACAGTGCGGAAGCGTTTTAAAAACAACCCAAAGAAATAAAGTATAACTATGGCAAAACATGTGCCAACCTAAAAGAGTAATCATTAATCACTAAAATTATAAAATTGTCTTGAAGACCGTGTCATAGAATGCAGTGAACCATGCAGTGCTCCTATGGCAAGCAAGCTAATGACCTGAGAATAGCATACTAAAATGTCAACACAATGGTTGGTGAGTTCAAGAGATATTCAAACATAAACAGCTTAATAATAGAGATATACAAGTAGCGCATTGTAACAGATAGCTAGTCCATTAACAATAAATATTATTACATAGCGATTTCGCAATTGAAGCTGACTGTGTTACGTTGTTGCCTCCTGCCACGACTTAACAGGTCGTGACGATGTTCGTTAGGACAACTTGCACCCGGTTGACCTCGAGTCACACACGTGGGGCTCATCAGACCCAGTAGTACTACCCAAATTTCCCCGCTATTCAATATTAACAATTCGAAAGTGTGAGGACTTTTCCATGATATCAACACTATATAATATTATACACAACTTGAATACATAAAGCGTTCATGATTTACCAGTATGCTATCTCCCCCAAAAGAGAGTAAATAAAAAGTGGGGCATGAACTCACCTGATATGCGTATAGATACACAGAGTTTGACTTGTCAAACAGAATAGACAAACAACCTTCAGAGGTTACCTAGATCATATAAGTACATGAGTACGTGTAATCAAAGAACATGTGAAACCCTAAGTACACTACAACCAAGGACTCAAGATTTCAAACAAAACAAACATGTTTGACCTAGTTGACCCGTTTGACCCGTTGTTGACTTTATGTGTTGTAAACCATTCAAGTAATCATACACATATATCATATATAGTTAACATTCAAACATATCATATGTATGCTATATCATCCAGGTGTAACACTTAGATCATCATACAACCAAGTATCATACAAGTCATGCGAATCTAGAACATTAACATATCCACTAGTTATAACACAACTGACATGTCACACAAAGATCAAACCACTCACCACATGCCATGTGAAGCCACTCACGACTTCACATCCTAAACTCTGCCAATCCTACTAAGTAGGGGCCTCAGATTCACATCCGTGTATGATGATCATAACCATATTCATTAACTATATGCATTGCATTCAATAACATCACAACAATCAATTTCCAGTCCCAAACATGATGTCCTACTACTAATCAACATCCAAATCATACATGATCATAAATGTCCAACTATCATTCATGATTACCCCGGAATTACATACAACCAAATTACCATGTTCTACCACATTAGAATCTATCCATGATCATACTAACATGCTCCTAACATCCCAAACATGTTCAAGCTATCATTTTTCAGACTTTATGCAAATAAAGTTTCCCTTTTGGGAAGTACATCCCAACATCTATCAACCATCCAATGTATTCATGAATCATCATAATTATACCATCTCAAGCTCATAACAATATCTAGACATGATCAACATTACCTAATCACCATAATCTAACAATCTTCATGAACAAAAGTTTCTACTTTTGGCAAGCTATGAATCAACAACATCCATTCAAAGATTTCTAGCATTCATAACAACAATCTAGCATCTAATCATTATCATGAACACATCCATAACATCAATCCATCACTAGATCATCATTACATGCAAAATAAAGTTACTATTATTAGTAACCTATGAACACCAACTTCAATTCACCAATTTCTTGCAAAATCAATGTATCCTAACATTCATACAACCTACTAATCATCATACATTCATCAAACAACCATCCATCATGCATAATCATGCCATTTTCGAACTAGGGTTTGCTTCATAATCAAAGTTCATGATCAATCCACTAAAAACATAGAATTCATGCATAATCAACGTTAAACAACATGTAATCAATCCAACTAACATACTAACATCATCAAACATCATCAAACAACATCAAATTCGACCCCATGAACCATCATTCACGAATTAGGGTTCGGCCCTAACAATATCCACAAAAACAGGAAAAATCTAACCTTTAAATGTGTCATAGCTTGCAATTGATGATTCCTACGTGTTGTATTGCTTGAAATCGATCAAAATCTTGGCTTGTAGGCTAGTTCTAGGTTGAAATCGCACTTGGAGGGGTGAGGGATGATGGTTGCGGCCGATTTGGGGTTTGGGGGATTAGGGTTTGTTAATTTTGTTAAGTTTTAGTTTTAGGTAATTACACTTAACCCCCTTTATTTTATATTTTATAAAACTATTCTTTTAAACACGTTTTGAAAGGTTTTAACTTAGTAATACCAACATTATTAATCAATAATAATAATATTTACATTATTTCCACAACTCACAAGATAGGCAATTTAAATATACGCGTTTTCACGTTACCCGATAAAATTCACCGTTAACGTTTAAATTGTGTAAACACATAAGCATAACACAATAATCACATAATCAATTAGATTATTAATAATGTAATATTATTAATTATTATTAGGTCACCAACGTTAACGACAACTAGTGTGTGTTTACGACACGTGTATGCAAGACTTAAGGGAAGGAGTGCATTTGCCTGATAGAGGCCCGTGGCACTGAGGTAGTTAATCATCTTGATTATGTCTTCTTCTTTATCTACCTGAGATTCTTGTTGAATCACATCCTCTTGTTCAGAACTTTCTTGAACTGGGGAGAGGGTAGGCATACCTTTGTACAGTCTTTTTCTTCTTCTCTCTTCTTTGACTTGTACTAGGAGTTCTGCCTCTTCTGCCTCCTTCTTCTCTCTTGACCTTTCCAGGTCAACCAGTTCATTCAACTCATCTAAGGGAAGAGAAATGACACTATCTATGTCATAGTTCCTAGTCTACAGATAGTTAATCCTGACTGCCCTTAACTCATCATTCTGAGTATCTGGTCTAGGGGCAGCCCTAATTGTAGACTCCATGAGCCTTGGAGACTCAGCAGAGGAACTTTCTCCCTTAAGCCTCTTTTTCCACTCTCTCTCTCTCCTCCTCCTCAATCTCCTCGGATGTCATCTTTCTTTTCCTTTGTCACTCACAGACCTTTGTGACTCAGGGTGGGGAGAGCTTTGGCCTTCATTGCTTGTTGCGGCATCTAAGCTCAGGCCAGAGAGAGGTTGAGAAGCACCTTCACCAGCAGGTGTCTCAGAAGCAATATGGATCTCTACAGTAGTTGGAGATGATAAGATAGCGCTCTCAGGTTCTGTCATTGGGCCTTCAGTCAAGGTTTCCCCTATGAAGCTAATCTTAGGGTCTACCTCAACATCCAGTTGACCGATGACATTGCCTGATTGCCTAAGTCTCCTTCTTAAGCTAAACTCTATAGTGATCCTGTCTTGGATTCTTTTAGCCAGTCTATTAGCTTGTCTTGATTGGCTTGGGTTGACAAGTGGCATGTTGACTAGATCCAGACCTTCATAGTAGTCCAAGGTCTGAAAATTGAAGACTTCTTGCTGTCCTTGAACTCTTATAATGATTAGGGCCTTCCTGTGTTGTCATACCTCCACCTAATGATGTGATTGGAAGATGGTGAAGGTGACATAGCCCTTGGTATCCCATCCTCAAACAGACTCTGTATGAAGGAGTCTGTGTAGTCCACATCAATGTGAACTAGAGGAGGTTGCTGAGAATGCACAGTTGCAAGTGAGGATGGTGAGTCCTCAATGTCCATTTTCTCTGAAGAACTCCCAGGTTCTATGGCTGTAATGACTTTCTCCCCCTTTTTGGTAGCATCACCCACTTGCATAGGTGAGCTGGAAGATAGGTCAATCACATCCATAGGTTCTTGTGTTCCTGGTTGAGCTCTCCTTAAAGGTCTCCCTGCTAGTTTTTCCTTAAGATATGAAATCTCAAGTTGTTGATCATTGATCCTGTTGTGTAAGGTAGTCACCTGAGATTCAAGGTGACTGACCTTTGAGACTAGGTAAGTGCATGTTTTAGATAGTTTTTGCACTAGTAGTCTTAGATTCCTCTCATCTTCATCAGAAGGTACATTGGGGGATGAGATGATTGGACCAGAGTCCTCTCCCTCACCACTAGCTTGAGGTTCTTGGCTGTTGGTTTTCCTCTGCTCACTACCAATCTCAGTTGAGATGTTAGTGGGCTGAGTTGCCATGGTGAGGTCTTAATGATGTAATCACTTGCAGAAGTGAGAGCCTCTTCCATATGAACATCCTGAACAGGTTCAGGAGTGGACCTCAGTTGTAGGTGACTGATGTGGGTTAGATGTAGGAGACTCAGGAGTACTCATCTCTCTTGAGTAGGTGGAAAGAAGAGAGATTCATTATACTCACTGAAACCTATATCTTCATCAGTATAGAAGTCAAATTTGGGAATTGGTTGGTTGAGATCTATAGGCTGGGGATGGTAACTGTCCTGTGAAGGTTGATCACTTGAGTGTTGAGACTCAGAGTGATGACTTAAGGCAGTAGGGCTAATGAGCTCATCAGGCTGAGCATGAGGAACCTCAGCACTGATTTTTGAAGAGATGGGAGTGGTCTGTTCCTTAGGAGAAGTGGGAGCTCCAGTGTCCACTTCTTCCTGTATGGAAGAGTGCATGGGGTCCTCCACAGACTGAATAGCCTGATCAGGGGTTCGTTTGTATTTTCTTTGGTAAGTGATGGTGATTTGAGGCTGTGAGAGTGGTTGGAAAAAGCAGGTGTGGGTTCAACACTAGCTTGTGCTGCTAGGTTGTCACCTTGAGCAATGAGCTCTAATATTTTTGAGACTAGGGCTGTTTCTACCCCAGAGAATCCAACAGTGGGCTTTCTCAGTATTTTAAAGAAGCCAGGCTTCATCTGTCCCAATTTAAGAATGTTACCTGTTTCCCTTAACTGTGAGCCCAGTTCACAGTTGAGAATGTACTGGACATATCTAGGAAACATGTAATACTCTAAGGAGTCTAAATTAGCAAGTAAATTTGTATAAACAAACTGAGAATACCTGAATTTGACCCCCTGAACCATTCCATGGATTATGAAGGAGAGATCCTCAGGATCTTGTCCCATCCACCATGCTTGTTTGATAAGCTGTGTATGACCACATGGAGTAGGAATCTCCACTGGGATGAGACCTTCCCTTTCCTAAAGGTCTTTATAGAGAAATATCCCCCATATCCCATTTGCTCAAAAGAATGATTGACAGCTTCCTTTGGGAAAAACACCTCACCTTCTTCATCATCCAGCTGAAGATGTCTGTTGATGATGGCCGGAGTGATGAAGATTGTTCTTCCTTGCACTATGGCAGACAGTGCCTTCTCCCCATCCATAATGGCCTCTTGGCAGGTCTTCCAGAATTCAAGCAACTGATCCTCATAGAGTGGAGGATCAATAGTTAGGGAGGTGAAGTAGTTTGACAGAGTTAGGAAACGGAAAACCTCTGAGAAATGAGGATCTTTCTCAGAGCTTAACAGAGCAACCTGATTGTGTTGTCTGTGTAGCTGCATGGTAAAGTTGGGATCATTTCTGTGAGCAAGGTTGGCCATTTTTGAAGTAGCTTAAGGACGAAGAAAGAAGAAAGAAAGAAATTTCAGAGAGAAATTGGGTTTTTAGGTTTGGAGGAAGAACAGATGATAGAAAGAGGGGGGAACCGTTGGGTTTATATGTGAGAGGGATTTCAGATAAAGTTTAATGAAAGAGGATAAACTTTGAAATCCGGATGTCGGTCCCACCTCTGAAAAAGTAGTTTACTTTTGCTCAAAAAGTAGTTTTCTTGGAAGTCAAAAAGCTTCCGAAGGTTAATTATCTTCGGAAGTTTTAATTAAAAAGCTTCCGAAGCTAAAATGACTTCGGAAGAATTTCCTGAGAGATTTGAAAATTTTGCTTCGGAAGAGAAATTAAAACTTGAATGCTTTGTATATAAACCAACAAAGCTTCTGAGAGTTAAATTTGCTTCGGAAGTAAATGGTCCTTGAAAATAAGTAAGTGTCTGAGACAAGTATTTAAGCTTCGGAAGATAAATTTGAAAACACTTCCGAAGGTAAATTTCTTAGACAGTTATTTATTTGGAAGACATGATTTACTTCCGAAGTTAAAAGCATAACTTCAAAAGTACAGAAATTTTCAAAAGTCTAAGAAAAGTCTTCAAAAAGAAATTTTCAGCCAAAGAAAACATGAGCTTATGAAAGTGATGAACTAGAAAACTTAGGAAACACATAAATTTTAGAGAAATAATAAGAATTAGTTTTAAGAAAAGCTTACTCAAAGTTTATCATCCCAATAGCTGATATGAGATATTTAAATCTATGTTCATCAAAGGCCTTTGTAAACAGATCAGCATATTGTTCATTTGTGTGAACTTTGACTAGTTTAATTAATCCCTTTTCATAGTTATCTCTTATTAAATGATACCTAATATTGATGTGCTTTGTCCTTGAGTGCTGCACAGGGTTCTCTGTGATTGAGATAGCACTGTTGTTGTCTATGTGAATAGGAGTCTCCTTGAAGTTTAACCCATAGTCCAGCATCTGATTTTGAATCCAAAGTACTTGAGCACAGCAGCTTGCAGCAGCAATGTATTCAGCTTCAGCAGTTGATGCGGAGACACAGGATTGTTTCTTGCATTGCCATGAAACAACCCTTCCACCAAGAAATTAACATCCCCAGATGTAGACTTTGCAGTCATGTTGCAACAACCATAATCACTATCTGTACAGGCATACTGATTGAAGTCAGAATTCTTAGGATACCATAGTCCAAGTATTGATGCATCTTTGAGGTATCTCAGAATCCTCTTGACTATGATAAGGTGAGACATCTTAGGGTTGGCTTGATATCTTGCACAAATACATGTAGCAAACATGATATCAAGCCTGCTAGCAGTAAGATACATAAGAGACCCAATCATAGCCCTATATAAGTGCTCATCTACACACTCCCCCTCAAGATCAGGACCAAGGGAGTGGTTTCTGGCTATGGGTGTCTTAGCAATCTTACAGTCAGTCATATTGAACCTCTTGAGTATGTCCTGAACATACTTTGACTGACTTATGAAGATGCCATCTTCAACTTGCTTCACTTGAATTCCCAGAAAGAAATTAAGTTCCCCCATGGCACTCATTTCAAATCTGTCTTTCATCAGCTTCTCAAAGTCTTTGTAGAGCTTTGGATTAGTTGAACCAAAGATGATGTCATCCATATATACTTGAACTAGCAATATGTATTTTCCTTGTTCTTTGATGAAAAGAGTTCCATCTATAGTACCTCTCCTGTATCCATGTTTACAAAGATACTCAGATAGTGTCTCATACCACTTCCTGGGTGCCTGATACAGCCCATAGAGAGCTTTGTGAAGCTTGCAGACATAATCAGAATGATCAGGATCTACAAAACTAGGTGGCTGTTTGACATAAACCTCTTCATCTGTCACTCCATACAAAAAGGCACACTTCAGATCAAGTTGAAAGACCTTGAAGTTCTTAGATGCAGCAAACGCCAGAAACATCCTAACAGCTTCTAATCTTGCCACTGGAGCAAAGACATCAGTGTAGCCAATCCCTTCTTCTTGTGTGTATCCTTGAACAACCTGTCTACCTTTGTTCTTGATAATGATGCCTCTATCATCTTTCTTGTTCCTAAACACCCATTTGGTCCCAGTTGTAGTCTTCCCAGAAGACATATTGCATAGAGAAAGTGTGACGGGTTGGATCATCATTTTTATACGTTTAGAGAAACTGTGAATTCGTCCAGAGAAACTGTCAGTTTGTCTAGAGAAACTATCAGTTCTTCTAGAGAAACTGTGGATTCATCCAGTGAAACTATAGTTTCGCAGCCATGCATTCCAACGAAAGTCGGGAGAATATGTCACACAAAACTAGCCACGAACTAGCTACGAAACTAGTAGAGAAACTATGTAGAAAATGACCTGTTTGTATGTTAACTCATATGCAGACTGTGTATCGTGAGCATACTTTAGGTGAATTATTTATGGAGACTAGGTGAGTTTTGGATCCCTTCTTTTACAAGTTTTCAATGGTTTTTGGGGCTATTATGCATACCTTCGTGATTTTAGATGCTTAACTCTATGACTTTTGAGATGTTTGTCGTAAGATGTATCATTACTGTATGAGAACTAGGATGAATAGTTAAGCTAGTGCTCGATAGGCTTAGTGATACGAATGTGCCTACCTTTGATGCTTTATGAGGTTTACGATATATTATGATGCCTTAAGCTACTTTTTCTTGCAATGAAAAAGATGAAAGCTTTAATTGGATGCTATACGTGTAATAAGTAAAGTATTATGTAAAAAGAATGGAAAGATAATAATAATGAAAGTGGAACTTAACGAATGTTACTCGGGCCCATATGATGATGAAAAGTCTTGCAAGCACTATGATGGACTTCACTTATGTGGGTCTGATGTATGATGATGGATCCGTATTCATGAGCGGGCTATGTGCCTTGCAGTGTGGATCAACTGTCGGGGGTTAGCCACTACGTTTATGTGTACCGACAGGGATCGACATTCGTTGTCGATCAACAGAGGGCTCTTGTGTGCAATCTCATTTATGATGAAGTGAAAGATAACGAAACGAATGATAAGATATGAATATGATGATATGTATGTAATAATAAATGATCACTCGGTAAATGTAAAGGTTTTGAAATGTATGAAAAAAGTATTCTATTATAAAACAAGAACTCACTCAGCGTAGCTGACTTTGTGTGCTTAATAGTTGGCAGGTAATGATGCAGCTGAGGAGTGCAGGCATGGATGAGATAACTACTGGAACGATTTGAGTCTGGCATTTTATATTTTGAGACGATGATTGTAATTGTCAAGTTATTAAGATACAATTATAAGAATAGTGTTTTGTCATGTATTTAAAATTATATATGAAAATTTTAAATTCCACTGCAAAATGTCATGTTTTAAATGTTTTACGCTACAAATGACTAACTGTAAGGGTTCCGGAAACGGGGCCTTACATTATTCCGCAATAATGTTTTTAGTAAATTTTAATGTGTTTTTATTTGTGTGATGAATGTCGAACTGTAAGGGTTTCGAGAACGGGGCCTTACACTTCTATTTATGGGTAAGTTTGGTCTGATTTGTTCTTAGCCACCATTTGTTCTTGGCCGCCATTTGTTCTTGGTGACTTGCACTCTCTAGCAAAGTGTCCCATTTGGTTACAATTGTAACATTTCACTTTGCTTTTGTCCAACCCAAACTTTTTACTGGTTGCATTGCTAGAAAACTTGCTCCTTGTCCTCTTCTAAAACTTCTTAAATATGTGAGTGAGAAGAGCCCTTTGCTGAACTATTTCCATGTACTCCAGATCATTTGGATGGATACAGTTCACGTATTCAAGGGTGAAGAGAAAGTTGTATGTGCTTTCATCGCAGACACAAATGCTTGTGAAGAGCTTGTCTCTTGAAATGCGCTTCTTTGGATGTAGCTCTCTCTTGGTGTCTCCGAATAGGTGATAAAATGACCCTTTTGTGAGTTGTCAGTGTAACAAATAAGATGATGTTGTGGTTCTATGCAATCCCATTCAACCACATGAAAGGCTGAACTCTGCTGATTGCTGAAATTACCAGATGGATTTTACATGTTCATCTCCATCTAGTAGGCACTAAGAATACCATATCTATAAACATGTGTGTAAGTTACTTTTTAAATCTTGTTTACTTAAAGGAAGGTGAGGTTGGACCGAAAATTATCTTGATTGTAATCCAAATTATAATATTTTAGGTAAATGAGGTGGAATGATGTTAAACATTTCCAATGGATCAAAAGGTGATGTGATTAAAGATCATGTATAGAAACATTTTAACTCTCATTTCATAATACAATCATACCATGTATATGAGATCATTTGGTTTAATAATCTTGCTATATATATAAGAACGTATGTTGTTCCACATATAAGAAAGTACATTGAATTAATGATGTTTGACGTATAGGATCATTTGATAAGTGTAATCATATATGGTGAATAAGAACAGCCATTATAATTATAGTGTGAGTATGGGTAAATATAATTGGATCGTATGTAAAAATACTCCTGTCTAGCCATTAGTGTATTAATATGTCCATCTAGATATGATGACAATCCATTAAAGTCTCGTCCCAAGCATGAAATCAAGTTGCAAACCTCATAGAACGGGTCCTAATGTCATATCCTCACTTTGATATCTTACATGGAATAAGTAAAGACTAAGGAGAGGGGGAGAAAAAAGATTATCCACCTTTTCACCCAATATGTTTGCACTAAATAAATAAGTACCACAGGGACAAACTAAGGCATTTTACAACAAAAGAACATATAAAATGCATTCAGTTTAGAATCAAACTTACAAGAATTGTTATCAGTAATTTTTCTTTTTTTTCTTTTTTTTTTCTTTTTTTCTTTCTTTTACAACACTACTTCCAATGAATATATACATCATACAAATATTTTACATCATAGTACATATCACCCTACAAATTTTAATTTACTTCAATTGATTCTTTCTCCAGATCAATGCTAATCTGACGACAAAAATGAGTTGATCTTCAATTCATTTTTGCCCATCTCTTTACAGCTTCGTATTCTTGATACATGGATTTGTTTCTTGTCATCATGAATAACGGTCATTTTAAACCCGAAATAATAGTAAGCAACAGCATTACCACCACCATCACATGGACTAAACACCTTTTTACATATATACATATTTACAGTTAATGGGCTAGCATAGACGGCTCAGTTGTGCTGCAAGGATGACAGCCACTGTTCCATGTACGCTTCGTTCTCTGCAAACCATGGTCCCATTTGTTCATAAGCTATCAAGTACAAGAAATGAAAGTAATCTAAGCACATAAAACATGATCTTCCTTTTGAAGTAATACATCTTATCTTGAGCAATCATACTTGGGTTCTAGTTGCAAACCATCTATTGTTTTTGTGAAGAAAAGGAAACAAAAAGAAGACAAGTTGGTGACATAATAGTCAGGTTGAGTTGACCCACCAAAAGTTTTAGTCTTTTTTTCTTATCTTATAAAATATGATTGTATTATGATATGATTTATAAAACTACACTAATAATATTCAAAAAAACAAACGTAGTTACTAAATAAATCCCACATTCCCACTCATAGCAGAAACTACTTGATGAGGGCAAAATTATCATCTAATCCATGGGATAAGGATGTTGCTCTCACTAAGACCCCTGGCACTAAAAATACACTAATAACATCTAATTTGTTTACATAAATCGTTTTAAGATGGTGAAAACATGTGAATGACAGGTTGGGGACTTAAAATCTGTTTGACACCATTGGGATGTTTTAACCTTCCTAATTTTTATCAAAATTTATAGATTCAACAATCAAACCATTCTACATGTAAGATAAAATGTAACCCAAATGAAACCATTTTCAAATAAATGTGTTGATTGCCACCTCTACTTTACAAATGATCAATATGGATGAATAGTTGTCCAAAATTGTTCATTCTTGCAATTCTTTTGTAGTTATGGCTTTTGCAAGAAAACACCTATTACAATGGCTTGGAATGTGAATAACTCCTGAATGTAAATTAAGGAATTGTTTAAATCAATCTTTTTTGTAAACGCCAGACTTTTTTTTCATTTTCACAAGACATCTAGTAAGCAATATAAGCCACATAATGAACTAAAATGCTACCACTAAAACTAAAATACATATGCAGCAGGGCCATAACTGAAAAGAGGTTTACTAATGCTGTAAAATGCTCTTTAATTAAGTTTTTGGTCCATTTGTGATGCATACATGGTAGGTTATATTTACTCTAACTAATGATAAATCTGTCTTAAATGTACTTATATGAGCAGATATTACGAAGCATTTCCTATTTTGCCCCTACTCAGTCATGATACATGTGACTTTACATAGTGCCACCTTTCTCCACATCTCAATTCTATTTACCCCTCAACCCCCCCCCCCCCCTCCCCAAAAAAAAAACCTCTCCCCTCTCAAAAAGGAAATTTAACATCCTAAAAGGATTTGGTTTAGCATACTTCATTTGATCCATATTTTTATTGTAGGAAAGTAAATGTTTTGAACAAAACATTTCCTGAAAAAATATTTTCAATTAACCAGTCACGTATTTGGTGAACAGATAATAAAATGAAGACAAAAACCACAAAGGGGATGGAAAAATGACAAGCAATGAGCTAAACAATTAGAAACTTAGGTTTCGGATGTCATCTACTACATAACCTAAGTGTGGAACAATAGAGTTATGGAAGACTATATAAATAAAAGTTTGCAAATTTATGTATACTTTATTACACAACATGATGTGGATCAGTTAGTTAGGGCTTCCTTAGATTATAAATTCATGGAAAAAAACAAAACAAAGTAGTAATATCAATAGGCTAAATCTACAATTAACAACACCTAGACACATGTGCCTGTGGCTTTTTCCAGGGTATGGCAATGACCATATCCACACAAAGCTTGAATATGAGATTGGGATGTGAGAAGGGCAATTTAGTCCTCTCCAAAACAAAGCACGATGCAAGTGCAGAAATTAATATATTAGGAAACAAAGCTTAAAATCTAACATACTTTTTAACATAAGAATTATATGGGTTAATAGTGTTCCCTAAGCTTTTGATTACAGATATGTATGTATGTAAGTGTGTGTATATGTATCATGTATGTATAAGCACCCAGTTCACCAACAGTAGTTGCAACTAAGTTATTTATACTAATTCGCTGACAATTCACACAACTATGCACCTAAGTTTTATAATATATTCAGCAATAAGATGCCTTACCAGCAGAATAGATGTCTGGGACCTCTCCAATTTTGAACTTGTCAGTTGGAGCTTTCTTTGGGTCAATATCACCACGACCACGACCATAGCAAGGCACCAATACAGCAAAACTGTCATCAGAATCATCATCATCATCATCGCTACAAAAGCCTGCACCATGAGGTTCTAACCATCCAATTGACCAATCAGAGTCATCTGATTCTGATCCTGATAAACAACCACCATCTGATGGAACCAACACCACATCATATTCTTTATCAACCTTACGTTCTCTTCGACTTTGCCATTTTCTTTTTACCCTTCTTGATGCTGGTGCCACGTGTACTAATGGGAACTTTAAATTGTCCAATTCCAACATACTTACATCAGATGTTGATGAATTCTTGGAGTGCCTGTTCTGGATTTTTGTATCTTGATGCTTTCCACTCCATAACCACCATGAAAACTGTGAAAACGCCACCGCCATATCACCTATCAATACCCTTGAACAGGAGGAAGAGAACTTAGAAACAATAAACTACAATGGTATTTGGATGTGCAAATCAAAAACTTAATCAAACCCATAACAGATTCATAATCAAACAGGATGTTTTTAACTCAATCATCTTCATAGCCACAGGGTCAACCCTAGGGCTGATTTTTTCCCCTTTTCGCATGTAATTAATTTGGAAACATAAACAAAAAATAAAACTTATTTCCAACAATTTACCAAGAAATCAATCAAGAAAAAGCACAAGAACTTTGTGGGTCAATTAAAGTACCAAATGATCCCTAAAAACTACTTTTTAGACAAAATAATTACTACAGATAATGATCATCGAATCAACTTGATAAGAATATGATATCCATATTCAAAATCGGGCTGTGATACCAACTCAATTATCTTACAACAAGGGTATATCATCCTTTGTCACGTTTTTCTAATCTTATTAGAAAAAAAAATTAATCAATCAAATATCAAAATTAATCAATCAAATATCAAAATTAATCGTTCATGCGGAGAATTGATGGATGAAATATCGAAGGAGAATACTAATTTGTATGCCATAAAAACTCAAACTTTATAATTAGAAATGAACTCAAATACCCGAATATCCAAAACAATGAACCCTAATGAGGAATCCGAGTGATCAGATTAAGCTTCGAATCGAAAACCCAATTGGATTTGACGAAATTCTTGCGATTTTTGCTTGTACGTCCGGAGCCGTGTGGTTCTACGATGCTTTCTCCTCTTCAATAATTCATCAACAAATCAACAAATATAGATATAATAATACGGTGATATGCTGACATGATAAAATAAAAGAATTCAAAGACTGTCAAATTTCAGTTTTCACTTACACCCCTTAAAGTTATTTTCAAATCACAGAACTAGCCCCTGTGCTATGGAGACTAGTCCTAGGCTTTGCTAAGACTAGAGTAAATTGGAAGGAATTTCTAGAAACCAAATTAAATTTCGTTACAACCACTAGGATAACCTTAGTAGTAAAGATACATATCTATCTATCAGTTACAACTACTGGTATAACCTTAGTGGTAAAGATACGTATATCTCATTCTTAAAATGATGAGTTTAAACGTCATTTCAGACTTAAAGCTAGTGAATTTAATGTGTGGTAAAGCAGAAGTAAAACAAATAGATTAGATTAAATTTTATATTTAGTAAGAATTTTTTTAATAAATTTCATATTTTTCTTAACTTTTAAGAAATTAACTACTCGCTCTTATGACTTTGGTTTCTGGAATGAATGGATATTTTATTAATGTTATTTTTGAAGTTATAAGTTTATTTGTATAAATAATAATAAAATCAAATTCAAAGTAACTTGCTCCTTTGACCAAATCTTCTATCAATTTTGACCTAACCTCGTTCTTTTGACCAACTCGACGTCTTCAAATCCTATCTTCCTTATGATTATTCGCTTCAACAAACTCACAGCGAGACTCACGAATCGGAGGGGATGTCAATCCCGTGGCAACCATGTTTCAAATCGTTTGATTTATACCCATCAAATTTCATTCTCACCTCAACGAAACCATCACGCTTTGCTTCCGTATTGCTGCTTAAATCTCACATTCTCTTTGCTCCGGTTCGCATTGCTGTGAGGGTTGTAACCAATTACCAGCCACAATGTGACACCTGGTCAAAACAGGTCAACACTAGAGACTATTTTAATAATAAATTTATGATTATATATTAATTTACCTGATTAATTGAAAACCCTATGTTAACAATTCTAGTGAATCTTGTAATCAGTTAACTGTTACATATAGTATAGTAATAATAGTAATAATAATAATAATAATAATAATAATAATAATATAATAATAATAATAATAATAATAATAATAATTGTAATAGTTACAATAATAATAAAAATTGCAATAATAATGATAATTACAATAGTTATATTAATAATAATAATATTAAGTGGAAACATGCATGGATGACAAATAAGTCATCCATATCTTCTCAAATCTCCACACACACCTACATAACACACACACCTCTTCAAATTCTCTCCACCCTATCCACTTCCACCACTGCCACCTGCCTCTACTGCCGCCGCCACCACAATCACCAACACCACCATCTGCCGCTACCACCACCACCATCCTTCGCCTCCAACACCACTAACCTCCGCGACCATCTCCACCAACCGTCACGACCATCACTACCAACCGTCGCGACCATCACCACCAACTGTCGCGACCATCACCACCAACTGTCGCGATCATCACCCCCCTCTCGGCCACCGCAAACATCACCTCAACCCACATTCGTAATCATATCACCACCACTAGTGATCCATATTTTCTCTCTATAGATTCTAGTTGGAACTTCGATTAGAATCCGAAGTTGTAATCGGGAGTTCAAGATTTCATGTTAAATTTGTGTGTATTGTTCAATATATTGTTACTCAATGTATTTTTGATTAGATTGTGTGTATTTTCTTCATGAATGGGTAATCAAGATAAAGATCCTAATGAACCCTAGTTTTACCCACCTTAAAGTTAACAAAAGTTGTTATTTTAATGATTTTAGGTTTAAGAATGTGTTTGAAAGGAACTAATAAATCTGAAATATGTTAAGAATAGGTTGTTTGATGAAATCATGTTAATGGTATTTGGGATTGTATGACGGCATGTATGTGTAAGTATAGGTATGTATATGTTGTGTATGTATGTATATTCATGTAAGATTGAGAAATTGATGGACTATAACCCCATAAGAGACGACAATGTAAGAATGTAGGATGGATGAAGGATGATGAATGAAATGTTAATAGGAAGATAATCAAGTGAAATAAGGGATAATATTGTTTGTCATAGAAAGAAATGATCAAAGTTTAATTGTAGTATAAAGATTAGATACTTGGACAGATTATAAGATTACATGTAGATGAAAAGTTTGATTGATGATAACTTGAGAACTAGAAACCGTGATTTAGACCATACTTAAGATTAACAGGATGATTGTGATGAAAGTACTTAACTAAATGACAATGACACATCAAGACTTTATAAAATCATAACCATACAAAACAAAAATAAAATATATGTATATTCTAAGAAAATAACAATGAATAAAAGAAATATATATATATATATATATATATATATATATATATATATATATATATATGTATGTATGTATGTATGTATATGTGTGTGTACATTGAATACACGATCTTAAACTAACGGATTTTAAAACCAACATGTTCGTAAAAATAATATATGTTTTATTAAAATAATCTAAATAATTTTAAAGATTTACTTTATAAAAGAAATATAAGAAATTTTGTATAAAATTCATTCTTTTACAAAATCATTAGTTAAACTTTGAATAAACAACATCAAACTAAAATATACATATAAAATACAAGTTTCAAAATTTATAACATATTTAGATAAGAAAAATATTAGTTAACGTAAGAAATAAATATAAGATTTAAGAATAAATGTAATAGGGTTAGATATTAGTTTATAGGCCAAATGCGTTATATACCTTCCAAGAAAAATAACAAACTTTTGCTGGAAATTAACCAAAATATTTTAAAAATGATAAAGACGTTTTATTTTAAAAATAACTAAATAAGTTGGGTGAAAATCATTCTCATAAGCATGAATTAACAAATTTTGATCAAATTCATATATAAGGTATGATTAATCAGAAGAGTAGTATATTGGCTTTTCTTTGATCACACTCATATGTTTAGGGTTTGATTAATCAGAAGAGTAGCATATTGGCTTTTCTTTGATCACACTCAAGGTGAGTCATTGGGTCCTATTTTAAACATTGTATTTGTTATAATTGTTTTGAGGGAAAAGTATGAAAAAACCATATTTATATATATGATGGATAAAACGGGATTGATATACATTATGACGGTGTTAGTTGGGTCAATAGTATAAATGTATACTGTTGAGCCTCTAAATCCCCCCATAATTATTAACCTCGGGAAGGCCACAGACTATATTAGTAGATCTATCGGGTTAAAAGGGTCCGCTCTCACGGCCAGTCGCACTGGTTAGGATGTAACGAGGGAATTTATATGTTTGGACTGTTGTGGGACAACGATATGTTTCGTGGTTTGATAATGAACTTATGACCTAAATTATTTATAGTAGCTAGCTAGTCTATGTTGAATATATTATATCTCGTTACATCATATTGTCTTTGAAAATAATATGTTTGTAAGACTCAAAACCCCAATTGCTCATTACATTTATGTTGACTTTATTATCTTTCATACTTTTCAAGGTCATAGGTAAGCTCGGTGTGGAATTTCTAGACTAAATAATTGGAGGATCAAACATGTCAAATGTTTTTAAATATTATCAATTTAATGAGAAAGGGATAATGTACTTCAACTAACCATGGGATCGTAAAAATTGAGAACTGGTGTACTATGTTACATTTTTAGAATGTTTAATGAATGGTCTATGTAACCAACTACTTAATTATCGTGTTTGACTATAATTGTTGGATTAATTCCAACTTCTGTTAACACCATGTTTTGTAACTTCTGCTGTGATTTTCGGGGTGTGACACACAACAACACTGCCTATTGTTAGGCTGTAGTTCAAAATGATTTGGAACACTGAAGCACACGTGTGGCTTCCAAATCTTTGCCAACTTCCGACTAGTTTCGACTAGCGACCATGTACCAAATTCACGTGTGCTTTCTTCTCAAAATCACTTGTTATGAAACTTCGATTTGAAAGATTATAAACTTATTTAAGCAATTTAGAGAGTTCAAGCTTTTGTATTTGACCTTAATAATAATCCAGGTAACAATATGGATATTCTTTTCTCTTTCATGTATGATTTGACTGCTAGTTTTGCCCTGCGTGATATGTAAATTCTTCCGGCCACTGGACATACGTTTACAAGTGTGAACTTAAATCAGTCATAATGCCAAGATATTGATCTTTTTATTTTGGTTACCCTACAATACTTACAACCAGTTGACACCTTGTTTCGGTTTTTTAGTAAAAATGTTTGATCTTGGCATTATTAAATAGATCATACGCTTTAAATTTGAATTCATTTATCTCACAATTGAGTTGTGTGGTTAAATGGACCATGTACGTTGCTATCAAAAAAGAAAAAAATATACACACGGGTATATACTTGAACATATAAAAGATGAATGGGTTTGGGCAAGGGAAATTATAGCCAGAATTCTCACTTTTAAGCCTGTTGTGCTCCATACGTATGCATAAATATGATAATGATTTCCGTAGTATTATTATATTAAGACATCATTTTATCTTTTATTTACATTATGCATGGCATACACCCCTAATAACTTTTGTTTTAAAGGATCAGATTAAACAAGTATTATGTACTACTAAAGTAAAGTGTAGTGAATATACTTAAAGGCTGATGTATGGTATGAGCCCCTAATACTTTGAAGGCTAGCTAGAAATATTAATCTAGACAACAAAATACATGTAGAGTCAAAAGGATGATTGTCTTTTGACTAGTGACTATGACATGCCATAGCTCACATCCTAATATATTATAAAAAGGATAAAAGTACATAAAATAGAAAGCAAAAAACTCAACACCTTAATGTCATCCACTCATGTAAGTTGGTGAGTGATTAGAGTTACAACAGAAAGTGGTCCAACATTATAGAAAAATACATAAGATACA
Source organism: Flaveria trinervia (assembly GCA_025506515.1). NCBI lineage: Eukaryota > Viridiplantae > Streptophyta > Magnoliopsida > Asterales > Asteraceae > Flaveria > Flaveria trinervia. The sequence goes on from CM046456.1 coordinate 38,844,966, forward strand.
GGATATCTTAAAAGTCTTTAGAAGAAATCAGTCTTCACTTATTGGTTTCAGAAGACTTTGTCTTTGAAATTTCGGAAGACTTCACTTTTGGCTTTGGAAGATGTTGATCTTAACTTTGGAAGATTTACACTTAGAATAATTCTAATGAAGAGTGTAAAACTTCCAAAGCATTTCTACCTTGCACTTAAGTGCATGCATGCAGGAGAGACTTTGAATGTTTTAGGTGCATCAACCTTACATGAAATCTTACAAACTCCCCCTAGGTTGATGCTACCAAAACATTTGAATACCTCAAATGTTGACAATCCTCATCATGATAATGACCATACCCTTCTTCATTAGATGGTTAGGATATCTCAAACTTTCAAAGTGTCTTCTCATCTCAAAGAGATCATGTCAAGGTAGATTGAACATGTCCTGCCTTGTGTAGACATCTTCAACACCTTGATCTCTGATTACATGCCATCTTTCTGGATTAGTAGTGTAGGTCCATGATAAGATGAGTCTTCTTGATGTAAGAGGAGCTACATGGATTTGAGTTGATTGAGCTTCCTCTTATTGCACTTTCTCAGGATGTTTTGACTCATCTTGAGGCTTAGAGGTGGATGACTCTGACTTCTTTTTCTTCTTTAGCTTGGGTTTAGAGGCCATCACTTTCCTCCTCTTTGAAATCTTTAACTAAGAAGACTGGCCTTCAGTACCTTGTTGTTTAGTGTAACACTCGGCTATTTATTTAGACAAAAAAGGAAGAATAAGTGAAGAAAAGAAGAAAAAAAATAAAACCCAAGTCTAGGGGTAAAAAGTGTCCAAAAGGACAAAATGTTTAAAAAGTGGGTGTAAAAGGTGGTATGGCCGCCCATTTGTCACATATCTCATTGATTTTCGGGTTTTAGAGAGAGAGAGAGTAGCTGGGAGTAGCAAATTCTCGGATTTGAAGAAGAACAAGAAGAAAGAATTCGAATTCAAGGTAAGAATTCATGCTTTTATGGTGTTCTTGACTGGTCATATCCTTAGGTTTATGCTTATGTGTGTTTGTATGTGTTCGGGTATGTTTTAGTGGGTTTCTAAGCGGTTGAATTCAATTTGCAAACGAGTTTGGAGGAAGCCATACTCAAGAGCTGCAAAGGTGAGTTCTAGGACCCCTCTTTTACTAGTTTTTAACTGATTTTGGGGCTGGAAATGCATGGATGTATGTTTTTATATAACTGGGTTTCAGACCCGTATGCTTGAATGTGTGTATGATGATGTTATGATGTGATGTGTGATTATGTTCATGCTTGATGATGTATGATTGTGTTTCTAAGGCTTAGAGGGTAAGATTTAAGCTTAGAACATGATGAATGGTGCATGGAAATCGAATATGATGTTTTAGACTCACTTGTTAAGTTTTTTAATCTGCCAAAGTGTTTAGAAGTAAATGCGGATGGGAAGGGTTAATGCGGATTAACATTAACCAATGGGTAAGTCAATGTGGATGAAGTCAAATGCGGATGAAGTCAATGCGGATGAACATTGACTAAGTGCATGAAATGTGGATGAGCATTTGACTAAGTCTGGGAAATGAGGATGAGTAAGTCCAATGCAGATGAGCATTTGACTAAGTCTGGGAAATACGGATGAGTAAGTCCAATGTGGATGACAAATGCAGATGAAGCAAATCAAATGCGGATGAAGTAAATCCAATGCGGATGAAGTAAGACAAATGCGGATGAACTATAGCAAATGCGGATGAACTATAAGAAATGTGGATGAACACTTAGAAAAATTCTGACTTTTTGAGAAAAAGGAGTAATGTAGGCTTTGACCTAGGAGATTCCTGGGGGTTATGTAAGTTGACTTCTGGGGTCATAGATGGTATGATGGGCATGTAATGATATGTGAATGATGCATATGCATAATGCTGATGATGATGATGATGTTGCATGGTTATACATGATGTATGTTATGTATTTATGACGCCCTGCTTGATGGTGTATGAATGATATGTTTATGTTCCTTATGATGATGCATGTTTATCTTTCCTATGACTTTACATGTTATGATAATGAATGAACCTTATGTAACGTAAAGCGAAAGATAATGAAAGAGGAACATGATGATGAATGCATGCATTAATGAATGAATGAATGAATGAATGAATGTAAGAAAGGCTTGCAAGCAAATGTATGGAGGTGCACACCCATTGTAGGTGTTAGCTCACGGTGTGTGGGTTAGCTACCCCAAAGGATGCACATTGGGATCATTCTTTGTGATTGACCATATGGATGAACCATTGTTGCATGCCTTAGGTATTGTGACCACTTGTTGCTGGGCACCACCGATGAAGGTCTTTTATAGGCTTAGATCCAGTATCATGAGCATGAAGGGCATTGCATATGACAACGGTATACCTGGACTTTACCTTAGGTAATGTGACCACTTGGTGCCGGGCACCACCAATGAAGGTCTTTTATAGGCTTAGGCATAGTATCACGAGCATGAAGGGTAAAGGTCATGGTGATGATGAAAGTAAGGAATGAAATGATGAATGAATGAAAGTATGAACGAAAGAATGACGAAGATAATAATTATATTATCTATATGTACGTACGATGTATGATCACGAACGATGGTAAAGTATATTATGTTTTGAGAAAAAGAATGGTTTTATGAAAGAAAAGTATGTTTTATCATAAAACTAGAACTCAGTCAGCAACTCTGACTTTTATGTGTTTCCAGTTGGCAGGTAATGTTGCTGAGGATGGCACGAGGCAGCTACTCAGCTCATTTGGATGGTATCCATTTATATAAAGCTTTTGCGATGTAATACAACAATGAAATTTTGTAACCAACAAACGATGCATTATTTTGCAAAAGTTTTTATGATGAAATGAAATGCCATTTTTGAATGTTTCCGCTACGAATGTTTATTTAAAATAACTGTAAATGTATGTTTTATGTGCAATGGTTGACCAACTGTAAGCCTCCCGGGAATGGGGCCTTACAGGTTGGTATCAGAGTCAATGTTTAAGTGAAATGGGTAAAATTTCAAAATAAACCTTAACTTAAACTGAGAATGGACGGAAGGGAAAGGGATGCCAATCTGAGTAGCTGCGTGCCATCAGGTATTTTCGTAATGTTAACTGGTTTTATGTGCGCATGGTATGTGGCTATGTGTTGTATGTATATTTAAATACTGATGTAGTCAGGACAGGTAATGCTTGGGGTATGAAGAGAAAAGTAAGTGGCTAATCACAACTGGCCACTGTAATTAGGGACTTACTATACTTGCCATAAACCGAGCCATTTCCTTGAATGACCATATTAGTGTTTAAATTTTTCAGTGTGTGTTAGAGGATGGCCGGTGGTAGATCATCTAAAGCATCGCTTAGTGGCGGACGTGGTGCTGAACCACGGGTTACGAGAGGAAGGCCTACGGGGTGTTTATGAGATGCAAGCCCCCTTCTTTTGATGGTAATGGCAATGCGGCTGCTGCTCACCGGTGGGTGAGGGAAATGGAGGCTGTACTTGATATCAGCGAGTGCCGAGAGGACCAAAAAGTTAAGTTTGCTACCCACTCTTTTGTAGACCCGGCTCGGTGCTGGTGGGACAATATAGTCGAAGCCGAGGGTAGTTAGGAGATCGGGAGAATAAGATTGTCGGAATTGAAGAAGTTGGTGATCGAGGAGTTTTGTCCTCACCGAGAAATGGACAAGGTCGAGAGGGAGTTTCTGCAACTGGAGGTGGGAACGATGGCACACCAACAGTACACCACCAAATTTAATGAAATGGCACGTCTGGTGCCGGATTAGGTGACACCTCTGTCTCAAAAGATCAAGAGGTACATTCAGGGATTGCCAGCGGATATTTGCAGGCACATGATTGCCGCCCGACCGAGCACGTTTAGGTCAGCGGTGGATTTGGCAGGAAGGTTATATGATGAAAGGGGTGTAGTGGTGGTGGCTGAAGGTAGTCGGAAGGGTGGAGGTGATAGAAACTGGAATGGGAAGAGATTTGGTTGGGGTGATGCCTCGATGGGTAAAAAGAAGGCATGGGTGGACGATCGTCGTGTGGTCACGTCGGGTGCGAGTACGAAGAAGTGTGGTAGGTGTGGGAGAGAGCATAGTGGGGAATGTAGGTTTGGGTCAAACTTGTGCTTTAAATGTGGGAAGGCGGGGTACATGGCCAGGGACTGTCGTACGGCCCGGTGCTTTAACTGTGGTAAAGAGGGTCATATGAATAGGGAGTGTAAGAAGCCAACGGCTGAGGGTTCCGGGGCAAAGAAAACTGGAGGTGAAGGATCGAGGGCGAGCGCTAGGGCATTCACCATGACACAGGAGGAGGCTAGGACGGACCCTAACGTTGTGTTCGGTACGTTCTAGTGAACCAAACTTTAGCTTCTGTGTTATCTGACTTGGGTGTCGGTAAAAGTTTTATTTCTGCTGTTTTCTGTGCTAAGCTGCCTGTTAGTAGTAGACGTGTTGATGTGCCCTTTGATGTAGAAACTGCCATAGGTAAGTCTAACAGGATCTCTGAGACGATAGAGAAATGTGATGTGGAACTTGAGGGTCATAAGTTTCCTGTTAGAACGTTTGTGATGACCTTAGGTGGTTTCGATTTGGTTCTTGGGATGGAATGGTTGGCGGACTCCAAGGTGAACATTGTGTGTCGCAAGAAGATGATTCGTTTGACAACACCTAATAGTAGTTTGGTGATGGTTATGGTGATCGGGTTACTACGATTCCGAAGGTGATCTCGATGGCGGTGGCGGGAAAGTGTATGAGGCGCGGATGTAGTGCCTACCTGGCCTATGTAAAGGATGTGGATACGCTGACACCACAACTATCGATGTGCTGGTTATGTGTGACTTTCCAGACTTGTTTCCAGAAGATTTATCAAGAGTGCCACCGGATAGAGAGATCGAGTTTCAGATTGATCTAATACTAGGTGCTCAACCTGTTGCCAAGGCACCGTATTGGTTAGCTCCGACATAGATGAAAGAGCTGATGGAGCAGTTGCAAGAGCTGCTTGATAAGGGGTTCATTAGGCCGAGTATCTCTCCTTGGGGTGCTCCGGTCTTGTTTGTGAAGAAGAAAGACGGTAGTATAAGGATGTGTATTGACTACCGTGAGCTGAACAAGTTGACGGTGAAGAAACGCTACCCCTTACCGAGAATTGATGGTTTGTTTGATCAGCTCCAGGGTGCCAGTTGGTTTTCAAAGATAGAACATCGTTCTGGTTATCATCAGCTCAAGGTGAAAGAGCAGGATGTTCCTGAAACAGCTTTCCGCACGCGTTATGGTCACTACGAGTTTCTTGTCATGTCCTTTGGTTTGACCAATGCGACAGCTGCTTTTATGGATCTGATGAACCGGGTGTGTCGGCCTATGTTGGATAAATCAATGATAGTGTTTATTGATGATATCCTGATATATTCGAAGAGTGAGATTGAGCATGCCGGTCACATTCGGGAGGTTCTGGAGACGTTGAGAAAGGAGAAGTTGTATGCCAAATTCTCCAAGTGTGCATTTTGGTTGTGTGAAGTTCAGTTCTTGGGTCATGTGGTGAATCCCAAGGGGATCATGGTGGACCCGGCTAAGGTGGAGGCAGTGATGCAATGGAAATCTCCAAAGACGCCATCCGAGATTCGCAGTTTCTTGGGTTTGGCGGGTTACTACAAGAGATTCATTCAAGACTTTTCCAAGATTGCTTCTCTACTAACCAAGTTGACCCGAAAAGATGTGAAGTTCATATGGGGTCAAGCTCAAGAGAAGGCATTTGAAGAATTGAAGGCGATATTGACTCAAGCTCCTGTTCTGTCCTTACCCGATGGAAGTGAAAATCTGGTGGTTTATTCGGATGCTTCCTACTCGGGGTTGGGGTGCGTGTTAATGCAAAGAGGGAAGGTCATAGCCTATGCATCCCGACAGTTGAAGGTTCATGAGGTCAACTACCCTACTCATGACTTGGAGCTGGCAGCCGTGGTCTTTGCATTAAAGATTTGGAGGCACTATCTGTACGGGACGAAGTGCACCATTTTCACCGATCACAAGAGCTTGAAGTACTTCTTTGAGCAGAAGGACCTGAACATGAGACAAAGAAGATGGTTGGAGCTCATAAAAGATTATGATTGGGAGATCCACAACCATCCGAGCAAAGCCAATGTGGTGGCGGATGCCCTTAACCGAAAGGAGAGACCCGAACCGATTCGGGTAAAAGCATATCAGCTGATCATGACCTCTGATGTGATGAAGCAAGCCAAAGAGTTTCAAGATGAGGCACTAAAATAGGATCATCTTAACTCTGAAAGAATGAGAGGCCTAGTCGCGGAATTGGGTGTGAACACGCTTGGTGTTAGAACTCGATTCGGGAGAACGTGGATTCCTCGTTTTGGGGATCTACGGGTGAAGATAATGGATGAGGCTCACAAGATTCGATACTCCATTCATCTTGGTGCCACAAGATGTATCAAGACATGAAGAAAGATTATTGGTGGCCGGGTATGAAGCGCGATGTGGTGGGGTATGTTAGTAAGTGCCTTACTTGCTTGCAAGTGAAGGCCGAGCATCAAAAGCCGTATGGGAAGATCCAACCATTGGATGTATCAGAATGGAAGTGGGAGCACCATGATTTCATTAAGAAACTTCCACGTACTCCGAAAAGGTACGATGCCATATGGGTGATTGTGGACTGTCTGATGAAGAGTGCTCACTTCCTACCGATCTGCGAGACATATTCATCCGAGAGGTTGGTTGATCTGTTCATCAAGGAGGTTGTAACTCGTCATGGTGTGCTGGTGTCTATTGTGTCCGACCGTGACAACCAGTTTACATCTAAATTCTAGAAGAAATTTCATGACGTAATGGGGATGGGGTTACACATTAGCACGACTTATCATCCCCAAACTGATGGTCAGTCAGAAAGGACCATTCAGATGTTGGAGGACATGCTGCGAGCATGTGCGATTGATTTTGGTGGGAGTGATGACCACCTACCGTTAGCCGAATTCTTATACAACAACAGTTATCATGCCAGCATTGGTATACCACCATATGAGATGGCATCCATTTATATAAAGCTTTTGCGATGTAATACAACAATGAATTTTGTAACCGACAAATGATGCATTATTTTGCAAAAGTTTTTATGATGAAATGAAATGCCATCTTTGAATGTTTCCATTGCGAATGTTTATTTAAAATAACTGTAAATGTATGTTTTATGTGCAATGGTTGACCAGCTGTAAGCGTCCTGGGAACGGGGCCATACATTTTGTCTTGTATTTCTTAGTTGGGTCTACTTCCCTCACTACTTCATAAGGAGAGGGAATTTGACCCTGCTATGTATCAGAATATAAAGCTTGCTGAGGTTCAGTAGGAGGTCCAGGTTGTGTTATGTTAAATAGTTCAACCTTGATCTCCACTTCTTAAGGGGTTTGACTTGGTGGAGAGTGTAAGTTAATAAGCTCTTTTTTTTCATCTTCTGCTTGATCACCCTTAGCTCATCCATGGTGGATAGAGACATTAGACCAAGTCTCCTTCCAGAGAATCCATACAGCTTCAAAAAGCTCATCATCCTTTGCCTATCAACAGACTTCTTTTGACTCTTTTAGATGATGGCTCTTGACTTGTCTGCTTCTTCCCTCATCTTTCTCTTTGTAGCCTTTTGTTCTTTGAGTATTTGAAGTTCAAGTTGTTTAAGATACTCAAACTTAATATACTTAAAAGACAAGAGAAGAAGTGTAGCTGACTGATAGAGTCCTATGGTACTCAGGTAGTTGATCATGTTTTGTCTATCAACTTCTTTATCTACCTAAGGTTGTGGAGTTGCCATAGTCTCTTGCACATGACTTTCTTGAATTGGGGAGAGGGTAGGAACGTGTTTGTATAGTCTTTTCTATCTTCTTTATTCTTTGATTTGGAGGAGCAACCTTGCATCCTATGCTTCCTTCCTCTCTCTAAACATTTCCATGTCTGCAAGTTCATTCAGTTCTTCTAAGGGAGAGAAATGATCTCATCAATGTTACAGTTCTTTGTCTGCAAGTAAGTAATCCTGACTACCCTTAACTCATCATCTTGAGTATTTGGTTGGGGGTAGTCCTGATTGCAGCTTCCATGAAGCTTGAAGACCTAGTGAAACTTTCTCCCCTTGGCTTCTTCTCTCTCTCTCCTCTCTCTCTCTCTCCTCCTCAATCTCCTTAGGATATTATCCTTTTCTCTTTGTCACCAACAGACCTTTGTGACTCAGGGTGGAGAGAGCTTTGGCCTTCATTGCTTGGAGTAACTTCCATGCTCTTGCAAGAAAGAAGCTGTTATATACCTTCACCAACATGTGTTTCATTAAGGGGATGGATTGTTGAAGTTGTAATTGTGACAATGCTCCCAGGCTCTATCACTAGGCCTTCAGTCAAGGTTTTCCCTTTAAAACTAATCTCAAGGTATGCCTCAACATCTAGTTGACCAATGACATTATCTAATTTCTTTTGTCTTCTTCTTGAGCTGAACTCTTCAATAATCCTATCTTCAATCCATTGAGCCAGCCTGTCAGCTTGCCTAGATTGGCTTGGATTGGCAAGTGGCATGTTGACCAGGTCAAGACCTTCATAATAGTTCAAGGTTTGAAAGTTGAAGACTTCTTGTTGCCCTTGAACTCTTTGAAGTATGAGGACTCTTCTGTCAGTAACATACCTCTACCCAATTATGTAGTTTGAAGTTCCTTAGGATGGGTATGACATAGCCCTTAGAAAACCTTCCTCAAAGAGACTCTGAATGAGCGAGTCTAGTGAATCCACATCAATGTGAACTTGAGGAAGTTGCTGAATATGGACAATTGCAAGTGAGGATGGTGAGTCCTCAATGTCCATACTCTGTAAAGAACTCTTAGGTTCTATGATTGCTATGACTTTCTCCCTAATTTTGGTAGCATCACCCTCTTGCATAGGTGAGCTAGGAGTTAGGTCAATCACATCCACAAGTTCTTGTGTTCCTGGATGAGCTCTCTTTAAAGGTCTCCCAGCTAGTTTTTCTTTAAGATAAGATATCTTAAGTTGCTGATCATTATCCCTCTTTTGTAAGGCAGTCACCTGTGATTCCATATGACTAACCTTAAGATTAAATAGGAGCATGTTTGTGACAATTTCTACACCTTTACTCTCATGTTCCCCTTATCTTCATCAGAAGAGTCATTGGGGGTTGAGAGAATTGGCCCAAGGTCTTCTCTCTCTCCACTAACATAGTGTTCTTGGCTTTTGGATTTCCCCTTCTTACTAAAAACTTCAAATATCAATGGGCTGACTTGCCATGGTTGAGGTCTTAACGATGTAATCACTTGTAGAAGTGAGAGCCTCTTCCATATGGACCTCCAGAATAGGTTTAGAGAGATCCACCTCAGTGATAGGTGAATTATGTGGGCAAGACAAGGGAAATGCAAGAGCACTCATCTCTCTTTGAGTGAAGGAGGAGTAGAGAGACTCATGGTACTCACTGAATCCCATGTCTTCATCGTCATAGAATTCTATGTTGGGAATGGGTTGATTTTAGATCAAGAGGCTGCGGATGGTAACTTTCCCCTGAAGGTTGTTCACTTGAGTGTTGAGACTTAGAATGAAGCCTTAAGGCTGATGGGGGTAATGAGCTTATTTGGCTGAGCATGAGGAACCTCAACACTAATTCTTGATGAGATAGGAGTGGTTTGCTCCTCAGGAGAAGTGGGAGCTCTAGTGTCCACTTCTTCATGTATGGGTGATGATATGGGGGCATGCATAAGCTAAATAACTGTGCAAGGGTTTTTTTGGATTCTTTTAGTAGAAGAGGAGAATTTGTGGTTGTCTTTTGGGATGTGAAGTAGATTTTGTGGGTTCAACACTAGCTTATGTTTCTAGGTTGTCACCTTGAGCACTAAGCTCTAACATTTTTAGGACAAGGGTTGTTTCTACCCAGAGAAGCCAACAGTTGGCTTTATCATTATCTTAAGGATGTCGGGCTTCATCTATCCTAATTTAAAATATTACCTATTTTCCTTAACTATGAGCCCAGTTCATAGTTGAGACTGTATTAAACATATCTAGGAAACATATAATACTCTAAGGAGTCTAAATTTACAAGTAAATTTGCAGGACCGGTGAAGGGCGGTCAATTACAACACAACAACACAAAGAGGAGATTAACATGACCAATTAAACATTGAGACTAGATTAACCATAAGAGATGATACAAAGAACACAAGTAAATAAGAGACAGAACAAGATAGCAAAATACATAAGGAGATGGTTTTCAAAATTGAGTATATTGCCTTCTCAAGTTCTTTTGCAAGTGTTACAAAACATAAAGGAAAGTTACAAGTACTTGAGATACATATACTACATCCTACAGTTGACCATACTTTGAAGGCCAGCTGGATACAACTGACTAGACACAACACAAAATCACTTGTAGAGTCAAAAGGCTGATTGCCTTTTGACTTGTGACTATGACATGCCATAGCTCACATCCTAATATATTACAAAAAGGATAAAGTACATGAAGTATAAAGTTACAGACTCAAGACCTCAATGTACAGTTACTAAAAGCGTGGACCTTTTCACCAACTCATTCAAGTTGGTAACTTTACAGAGTTGCAGTGGAAGGGGTCCAGCTTTATGTAAAGTACATCAGATAAAGCATGTTCACTAAAAGTCTTCAAAAGAAATCTGTCTTCAAGAGTTGAGCTTGAGAAGACTTTGTCTCTAAAGCTTCGGAAGACTTCATCTTTGGCTTCGGAAGATATTGGTCTTGGCTTCGGAATATTTCACACTTATAATATTTATGTTGCTTGTGTGAAACTTCTGAAACATTCTTCTTTAATGTACTTATGCAGCATGCAAGAGACTTGAAGTGTTTGAGTTGCATCAACCTTAACATGGATTCCTTACAAACTCCCCCTAGGCTGATGCTACCAAAACTCTTTGAAGACTTCAGATATCAACAGTCCTCATTATGATGATGACCATCCCTTTCCTCATGAGATGATCAGGTTCACTCAGACTCTCAAAATGTCTTCTCATGTCAAAGAGATCATGTAGAGGTAGATTGAACATGTCCTGCCATGTGTAGACATCCTTAATGCCTTGATCTCTAATGACATGCCATCTTTCTAGATTTGTGGTGTATGTCTAGGACAAGATGGGTCTTCCTGCTGCTAGAGGAGCTACTTGATTGGGAGTTGATGTAGCATCCTCAGGTTGCACATCCTCAAGATGTTCTGACTCATCCTGAGGTTCAAGGGATGTATCTTTCTTCTTCTTTGGCTTTGGCTTTGAAGCCATCCTTTTCTTTCTCTTTGTTTCTTTTAACTGAGAAGCTTGGCCTGCAGCACCTGATTGACCTTTTTTTTCTTTCTTAGTTGGGTCTTCCTCTCTCACAGGTTCAGAATGAGAGGGAGTCTGACCCTGCTGTGGATCAGAAGATGAAGCTTGCTGAGATTCAGCAGGAGGTCCAGGTTGTGTTGTCTCTGGTTGTTCAAACTTTACCTCCACTTTAGGTGGAGCTTGACTTGGAGGGGAGTGTAAGTCAATCAACTCTCCACTCTTGATCTTGTACTTGATTACCCTGATATGCTCATCCATGGTGGATAGAGACATAGGGCCAAGTCTCCTTCCGGAGAATCCATACAGCTTCAAGAAGCTCATCATCCTCTGCCTGTATACAAACTTCTTCATGCTTTTCTGGATGATGGCCATGACTTAGCAGCTTCTTCCCTTAGCTTCCTTTTAGTTGTCTTTCTTTCTTTGACTATCTCAAGTTCAAGTTGTTTGAGATACTCAAACTCAATATAGTCATAGGATAAGGGAAGAAGTGCATCTGCTTGATAGAGGCCTGTGGCACTCAGGTAATTGATCATCTTGATCCTTTCTTCTTCTCTGTCTACCTGAGGTTCTTGTTGAACCACATCCTCATGTGCAAGACTTTCTTGAACTGGGGAGAGAGTGGGCACATGCTCATATAATCTCTTCTTTCTACTTTCTTCTTTCATTTGTACAAGTAGTTCAGCATCTTTTTCCTCTTTCTTCTCCTTTGACCTTTTTCTGTCAACCAGTTCATTTAACTATTCTAAGGGGAGAGAAATGACATTGTCAATGTCCTAGTTCCTGGTTTGCAAATAGTTGATCCTGACTGCCTCAATTCATCATCTTGAGTGTTTGGTCTGGGGGCAGCCCTGATAGTGGTTTCCATAAGCCTTGAAGACCCAGAAGAGGAAGTTCTCCCCTCAACTTCCTTTTCCTCTCTTTCTCCTCCTTCTCAATATCCTCAGATGTCATCTTCTTTTCCCTTTGTCACTCACAGACCTTTGTGACTCAGGGTGGAGAGAGCTTTGGCTTTCATTGCTTGGTATAGCATCCAAGATCTAGCAAGAGAGAGTTTGAGAAGCACATTCACCAATAGGTGTCTCCATAAGGGTATGAATCTCTGCAGCAGTTGATGATAATGAGACAGGGCCCTTAGGTTCTGCAACTGGGCCTTCAGTCAAGGTTTCCCCTATGAAACTAATCTTAGGGTCTACCTCAACATCCAGTTGACCGATGGCTTTACCTGATTGCGGTAGTCTCCCTCTGAAGCTAAACTCTGCAGTGATCCTGTCTTGGATTCTTTGAGCCAGCCTATCAGCTTGTCTTGATTAGCTTGGGTTGACAAGTGGCATGTTGACTAGATCTAGACCTTCATAGAAGTTCAAGGTTTGAAAATTAAAGACCTCTTTCTGCCCTTGAACTCTATGAGTGATGAGGACTCTTTTGTTGCTATCATACCTCCACCCAATAATGTGATTTGAAGTTGGTGGAGATGACATAGCCCTTGGTATTCCTTCCTCAAACAGACTCTATATGAAGGAGTCTATGGAGTCCACATCAATATGAACTTGAGGAAGTTGCTGAGTGTGCAAAATTGCAAGTGAGGATGGTGAGTCCTCAATGTCCACTCTCTCTAAAGAACTCCTAGGTTCTGTGATTGTAATGTCTTTCTCCCCCTTTTTGGTAGCATCACCCACTTGCATAGGTGAGCTAGGAGTCAGGTCAATCAGAATCACAAGTTCTTGTGTTCCTGGTTGAGCTCCTCTGAAAGGTCTCCCAACTAGTTTATCCTTAAGATAAGAAATCTGAAGTTGCTGATCATTGACCCTGTTTTGCAAGGTAGTCACTTAAGATTCAAGGTGACTGACGTTGGAGACTAAATAGGTACATGTTTTAGATAGTTTTTGCACCTTAGTCTTAAATTCCTCTCATCTTCATCAGAATAATCATTTGGGGATGAGATGATTGGACCAGAGTCCTCTCTCTCATCACCAACTTTAGGTTCTTGGCTGCTGGATTTCCTCAGCTCACTTGCAACCTCAGTTGAGATGTCAGTGGGCTGAGTTGCCATGGTTGAGGTCTTAATGATGGAATCACTTTCAAATGTGAGAGCCTCTTCCATATGGACATCCTGAACAGGTTTAGAAGTGTCCACCTCAGTAGTAGGTGACTGATATGGGCTAGAAGTAGGAGACTCAGGAGCACTCATCTCTCTTTGAGTAGGGGAAAAGAAGAAAGAGTCATGGTACTCACTAAAACCTAGATCTTCATAAGTGTAGATGTCAAGGTGATAATAGGTTGGTTTAAGTCCAAAGGCTGGGGATGGTAACTGTCCCCTGAAGTTTGATCACTTAAGTGTTGAGACTCAGAGTGATGGCTTAAGACATTTGGGCTTAAGAGCTCATCAAGCTGAGCATGAGGAACCTCAACACTGATTTTTAAAGGAATGTGAGTGGTTTGCTCCTCAGGAGTAGTGGGAGCTCCAGTGTCCACTTCTTCCTGTGTGGGTGAGTATATGGGGCCTGAACAGTTGGAATAGTCTATGTAAGGATTCATTTGTATTGTATTTGATAGGTGAGGGTGATTTGTGGCTGTTTAAATGGTTGGGATGTAGAAGGTGTGGGTTCAACACTTGCTGGTGCTGCTTGGTTGTCACCTTGAGCAATGAGCTCTAATATTTTTGAGACAAGGGCTGTTTCTACCCCAGAGAAGCCAACAATGGTCTTCTTAGTATTTTAAAGATGTCGGGCTTCATATGTCCCAATTTAAGAGTATCACCTGTTCCCCTTAACTCTGAGCCAGTTCACAGTTAAGAATGTATTGAACATATCTAAGGAACATATAGTACTCTAAGGAGTCCAAGTTTGCAAGCATATTAGTATAAACAAACTGAGAGTACCTGAACTTGACTCCCTAAACCATCCCATGAACAATGAAGGAGAGATCCTTAGGAATCTGGTCCTATCCACCATGCTTGTTTGATAAGCTGTGGATAACCACATGGAGTAGGAATTTCCATTTGGATGAGACCTTCCCTTTTTTGAAGGTTTTGACAGAAAAATCTCCCTCATAGCCCATCTGTGCGAAGGGCTGGTGAACAACTTCTTTAGGAAAGAACACCTCACATTCTTTATCATCCAGCTGAAGATGCATGTTGATGATGCCCGGAGTGATGAAGACTGTTCTCCCCTGCACTGTGGCAGATAGTGCGCTCTCTCCATCCATGATGACCTCTTGGTAGGTCTTCCAAAATTCTAGTAGTTGATCCTCATAAAGAGTAGGATCAATGGTAAGGGAGGTGAAGTAGTTTGATAGAGCTAAGAATCGACAAACCTCTGAGAAATGAGGATCTTTCTCAGAGTGTAGCAGAGCAACTTGGTTATGTTGCCTGTGTTAGTGCATGGTAAAGTTTGGATCATTTCTGCGGTTAAGGTCGGCCATTTTAAGGAAGCTTCAGGATGAAGAAAGAAGAAAGAAAGAAATTTCAGATAGAAATTTAGGGTTTTAGGTTTGGAGGAATAAGGAGATGGTAGAAAGAGGAGGAAACCGTTGGGTTAATATGTGAAAAAGGATTTCAGATAAAATTTAATGAAAGAGAATAAACTTTGAAATCCGGATGTCGGTCTCACCTCTGAAAAAGTAGTTTACTTTTGCTCAAAAAGTTGTTTTCTTAGAAGACAAAAAGCTTTCGAAGGTAAATTATCCTCGGATGTTTTAATGAAAGAGCTTCCGAAGCTGAAATGACTTCGGAAGATTTTCCGAAGAGTTTTGAAAAATTTTGCTTCGGAAGAGAGAACTTTGCTTTGGAAGAGAATAAGACTAAGAAGTTTTATTCTAAGAGAAATAAAGCTTTTGAGACTTAATTGCTTTCGGAAGAAAATTGTTCTTTTAAAAACATACAAGTATTCAAGAGTAGTTCTAAGCCTCGGAAAAAATAATATGAGTTACACAGGGTTTTAGAAATAATATGAGTTAGTTTTAATAAAAGCTACTCAAAGTTAATCATCTCAATAGCTAATATAAGATATTTAAATCCCTGCTCATCAAAAGCTTTGGTGAACAAATTAGCATAATGTTCATTTGTGTTAACTTTGACTAGTTTGATTAATCCTTTTTCAAAGTTATCTTTAATCAAATGATACCTGATATTGATGTGTTTTGTCCTTGAGTTCTGTACAGGATTCCCTATAATAGAGATAACATTGTTGTTATCTATATGGATATGAGTCACTTTGAAGTTGAATCCATAGTCCAACATCTAATTCTAAATCCAAATCACTTGAGCACAGTATCTTGCAGCAGCAATGTATTCAACTTCAGCACTTGATGCAGATACACATTATTACTTCTTGCATTTCCATGAGACTATCTTTCCACTAAGAACTACCATCCTCTTGATGTAGACTTTGCAGTCATATTGCAACCACCATAATCACTATCTTTACATGCATATAGATTGAAGACAAAATTCTTTGGATACCAAAGGCCAAGTGTTGAATCACTTTTGAGATATCTTAGAATTCTTTTGACAGTGACCAGGTGTGACATCTTGGGGTTGGCTTGATATCTAGCAAAAATACATGTGGCAAACATGATATCAGGTCTGCCAGCTATAAGATACATAAAAGACCAATCATAACCCTGTAAAGATATTCATCCACACACTCCCCCTCAAGATGAAAGGCCCATTCCCAGGACGCTTACAGTTGGACATTCATCGTACATAATATTTAAAACATATAAACATTTACTAAAATATATTATACTTTACTTTCGTTTAAAACCTTTCCTTTACTCCTGTACATGGTCACACATCATACATACACATACATAATATTTATTATTATCTTTCATCATCATTCGTTCTCGTACGCGTCGCATGTTTCGTACTTTCATAATTATCTTCCACTTTCATCTGGACCAATGCCATATGCTATATCCTGAACATTATGCACGAAGCTAGTACTGGGACGAAGTCTATAAATATACCCCTAACATTGTGAACGAAGCTGACTCCAATACTTGGGGCAAGCAACAAGGGTCCCGTTCTTTTGGTCAATCACGAGGATTAAACCACTGTGTACATCCTCATGGGTTAGCTAAACCGCACATAGTTGAGCTAATTACCCCTCAATGAGTTGTGAACCTCCTTTCATTTTGCTTGCAAGACTTTTCATTCATTCTTTACGTTCCACTTTCATTATCTAAGATCTTTCACTTTGTTAATATAATACTTTACATTCATTAACATAATCACACCATGTAAAGCCACTAAATAATACATAATAAGGAACATAAAGAAAACAAGCCATAAGCATGCATAACAACATCCATAAAATCAACATGCATCATACCCGAAATATCTAAGTAATAACCTAAATATCTTTTTCTTTCCAAAATTTCATAAAATTTCCTAAGTCTTTGGGCGCATGGGCACTATTCAGGTGCATGGCCACTATACATGCACATGAATACTTAGGAACATGGGGAAAACTTGGGCGCATGGGCAAGTTCTAGGCGCATGAGCACTAGGTAGGCGCTTGGCCAACACTTAGGTATATGGGCAGTTGGGTGCATGGGCACTATTTGGGCACCTGGCCAACACTTAGGCATCTTAGAAAATTCTAGGTGCATGGACACTATGTATGCACATGAGCATTAGACGTTTGGGCAATTGGGCGCATGGGTAACTACTTTCTAACTAACATCATTATCAAACCCAAATCATCATCCGAATATGTTTCAAGCCTAGCTTCTAGCCTACTAAACATCAAAGCAAGCATATAACCATAATCATAATCAGAATCACTCCCAAGCATACACCCACCTAACAAGCACACACATACATACCGGTACACACCCAAATTTTATAAAAAGTTATCACAGGCATTTCTAGCTCCAAAACAAGTTAAAACATTTAAAAACGAGGATCTTGAATTCACCTGAAGCAACTTCAGGGCAAATCTCCACCAAACCCACAAGCGCTATGAGTCCTAACACCTAAACAACCCAAAAACTAAAACTGAACACATAAAACGCATAAGCATATACCCGAAAGCTGAAAATCAGCAAGAACACTTCAAAACCCCGAAAACTAACCTTTAAGCTACACTTCTATTCTTCTTCTCTCTAAGACCCGAGAATTCAGCTTTCTCTCTCTAGAAAATCCGATGGTAAAAAGTTGATGTAACATGGGTGTAGGTGGCCTCACCCACTTGTACAAAATATTATAACATTTTGTCCTTAGTACACTTTTAACCCCTCAACTTAGGTTATTTGGCCTTTCTTCCTTTTATACTCCTTTTTTATTTTATTTTTTATAAATTTCCGGGTGTTACAAGTCCACCCCCCTTATATAGGTTTCGTCCCTGAAACTTGTTACTCCTTGAATAGTTGTGGGTAATGCTGTCTCATCTCCTCTTCAGTCTCTCACATAGACTCAGATCCCTTGTATGCTTCCACTATACTCACACCAAGGGAACCACTTTAATCCTTAGCCACTTCTCCTTTTGTTCGATGGTTGCCACTGGTTGCTCCATATAATTGAGTCGTTCGTTAACCTCAATGTCCTCCAGTGATACAACCATATCTTAATCAACTAAGCACTTTCTCAAATGAGGTATGTGGAATGTTGGATGAATTCCACTTAACCATGGGGTAGCTCCAACCTGTAGGTCACCACTCCTACATGAGCAATGATTCAGAAAGGCCCTCTGTACCTCGGGCTCAACTTGCCCCACTTTCTAAACCGAATGATACCCTTCTAAGATGAGGCCTTAACTTAACCCTATCGCCCACCTTGAATTCAATCGGTCTATGTCTCTTGTCAACATACGACTTTTTCCTATCCTTGACTGCCTTCATAAAGGACTTGATCTTCTCCAATTTTTCAGTTGTAGCATTAATTACCTTGATGCTCCCTAATTTCTTTTAACCATATCACCCCAACATACGAGTGTCCTACACCTCCTACCATATAGCATCTCATATGGTGGCATACCAATGTTGGCGTGATAATTGTTATTGTATGAAAATTCAACTAATGGTAAGTATTCGTCCAAACTTCCACCAAATCAATGATGCATGCTCAGAGCATATCCTCAAGTGTCTGGATGGTTCTCTCTGACTGACCATCTATCTGAGAATGATAAGCCATGCTAATATGTAACCTCGTCCCCATCATATAGTGAAATCTCTTCCAAAATTTGGATGTAAACCAAGTGTCACAGTTAGACATGATAGACACTAGTACACCATGACAAGTTATAAAATCCTCGATGAACAAATCTACTAACCTCTTGGATGAAGACGTTTCATGGATCGGTAAAAAGTGAGCACTCTTCATCAGATGGTCAACTATCGCCCATATAGCATCGTACCGTTTCATGGTACGTGGTAGATTTGTAATAATGTCCATGGTGATGTGTTCCCATTTCCACTCGGGTATATCTATAGATTGGATCTTTGCATATGGCTTCAGCTGATCTGCCTTTACTTGCAAGCAATTAAGGCACTTACAAACTCCACCATGTCGCGCTTCATACCCGGCCACCAATAATCCTTTTTCATATCATGATACATCTTTGTAGCACTGGGATGGATAGAGTATTGAGTCTTATGACCTCATCCATGATCTTTCCACATAGATCCCCATAACAAGGAATCCACATCTGCCTAGATCGGGTTCTAACACCTAGAGTGTTCTCACCCAACTCTGTGACCAGACCTTTCATCCTTTCCATGTTAAGGCGATCTTCTTTCAATTCCTCATCTTGAAACTCCTTAACCTGCTTCGTCACGTCAGATTTCATAACCAATTGGTAAGCCTTCACCCGGATTGATTCGGGTCTCTCTTTTCGGCTAAGGGCATCTATCACTACATTGGCCTTGCCCGGATGGAAATGGATCTCACAATCATAATCTTTTATAAGATCCATCTCCTTTGTCTCATATTCAAGTCCTTCTACTTAAAAAAGCACTTCAAGCTCTTGTGGGCAGTGAAGATAATGCACTTTGTTATATATAAGTAGTGCCTCCAAATCTCTAATGTGTGGACCACAGCCGCTAGTTCCGAGTCATGAGTGGGGTAATTGACCTCATGGGTCTTCAACTCTCAGGATACTTAGGTTATAACCTTCCCTTGCTACATCAACACGCAACCCAATCCTGAATAGGAAGCATCTGAATAGACTACCAAGTCTTCGCTTCCTTTGAGTAATGATAAAACTGGAGCTTGCATCAATCTTGTCTTTAACTCCTCAAAGGCATTCTCTTGAACTTGACCCCATACAAACTTTATGTCTAAGACACTACGAATCTCGAATGGCATCTTCGGAGACTTCCATTGCATCACCGCCTCCACATTTGTTTGGTCTACCATAATCCCTTAGGATTCACCACGTGACCCAGAAACTGAACTTCGCACAACCAGAATACGCAATTGGAGAATTTGGCATATAGCTTCTCCCTTCTAAGTGTCTCAACACTTCCCCAATGTGATAGGCATGTTCCTTATTGCTCCTCAAATAGATCAGGATATCATCGATAAACACGATCACTGATTTATCCAACATTTGGAGACACACTCGATTCATTAAATCCATAAAATCAGCTGGCATTTTGGTTAAACCAAATGACATAACAAAGAACTTGTAGTGTCCAAAACACGTACGAAAAGTTGTCTTAGGAATACCCTCCTCCTTCATTTTCAGTTGGTGATAGCCTAATCAAAGATCTATTCTCGAAAACCAACTAGCACCCTGGAGCTAATCAAACAAGTCATAAATTTGGGGTAGTGGGTAATGATTCTTCATCGTCAACTTGTTTAGCTCATGGTAGTCAATGCACATCCTCTTACTACCATCCTTCTTCTTGAAAAATAGGACCGGAGCACCCATGGGAGATACTCAGCCTAATTAACCCCTTATCAAGCAACTCTTGTAGTTGGGTCATCAAATCTTTCATCTCAAAGGGAGCTAGATGATACTGCGCCTTTGTAATAGGTTGAGCACTAGGTATCAAATCGATCTGCAACTCAATCTCATGGTCCAGTGGCACACTTGGTAAATCTTCTAGGAACACGTCGGGAAAGTCACACATACACAATACGTCGGAAAATTATGGTACGGATGTGTCCACATCCTTCACGTAAGCCAGGTAGGCATTATTCCCACGTTTCATGCACTTTCCTACCACCACCATCGTAGTAACTTGATCACCCAAGATCGTCACCGATCTCCTGTCAAGCGCTACCAGTCAGATCATATTTTTGTGACTCATAATATTCGCCTTGTAGTATGCTAACCAATCCATTCATAGACTATTTCAAACCCGCCTAAGGTCATCACAAATAGTCTAGTAGGAAACCTATGACTTTCTAATTCTATATCACAACCTTCTATCATAATTAGAAATCCTGGTAGACTTTCCTATGGTAGTTTCTACGTCGAATGGCTCAACAGTGTTTCTACTTCTAACGAGCAGTTTAGCATAGAATACAATAGAAATAAAACTCTTACTAGCACCAAAATTAAATAACACGAAAGCAAGAGTTTGGTTTACTAGAAACATACCTGACACAACATCATGGTTCATCCTAGCCTCCTGGGTCATCGTCAAGGCTCTGGCACTGAACCTTTGCCCTTCATTCACTGCTTCTTCGTTACCCCAAAGCTTTCAGTCCTCAGCTTCTTGCAGTCCCTGTTCATGTGACCCTCTTCGTCATAATTGTAACACCTCGTCTCCCCATAATTCCTTGCCATATGTGCCATCTTCCCACACTTGAAATAAATATTTGACCCTTATCTACACTCCCCTGTATGCTCCTTCCCACACTTTCCACACCTTTTTACCCCCGCACCAGATGTGGCTACATGCCGGTCCTCCACCCATGCACTCTTATTGTTTGGATGGACACCACCACGTCCAAACCGCTTCCCATTCCAGTTTCGATCACCACCACCTTTCTTTCTCACCTCAACTACTGTAACCTCCTATTGATCATACAACTTCCTGCCAGATCAACCACCGATTTAAAAGTGCTTGGTCGGGCGCTATCATGTCTCTGCGGATATCTGCTGGCAAACCTTGAATGTACCTCTTAATCTTGCGTGACATAGGTGTCACCTGACCTGGCACCATCCTCACCATCTTATTGGATAGTGGTGTACTGCTGGTGTGTCATGGTTCCCACTTCCAGCTATAGCAACTCCCTCTCAATCTTGTCGAGTTCCCTATGAGGACAAAACTCCTCAGTCACCGACTCTTTAGCTCTCGCTACTTCATCCTCCTAATAGCCCTGCCACCCTTAGCCTCGACAATATTGTCCCACCAGCATAGAGTCGATTCCATGAATGAATGAGTGGAAAACTTCACCTTCTAATCCTCTCTACATTCGTTGATGTCAAGTAAAGCTTCCATCTCTTTCACCCATCAATGAGCAGCAACAATGTTACCATTGCCATCAAAAGTCAGTGTCTTGCATCTCTGTAATGCCCCATAATTACATCCTTGTGCTGTTTTTTGCACAGGCTCTTCCTCCTCCTCATCACTAGAGACATCCGTCTCCGTCCCCAGTTGGCCCTTTTCTCCCGTAGTCTTCTTCTTTTCATTCCTCTCATATTCCCTCACAGCTTTAATCACTTCAGTCACTACATATGGTAGCATCATCTGCATGACCTGGTGAACCTCCTCAATGACAACCTCCTTCCTTGAGGCCCTTAGATTGGCACTATCATCCTCACCTTCTGGATGTTGGGTCTTAGGTTCTTCAGGTGCCATTTCAGTAGCCTTAGCCCTGCCTCTTGTGTCACGCGATGTAGCACTACGTTAACCACGACCTCCACCTCGCGAAGCCTTTGAAAATCTACCTCCCACCATCCACTAACACGCTATAAGATTCAAACACCAACACGATCATTCTAGGTAATGGCTGAGTATATGTTAAGTATAGTATGTTTCTAATGATAGTGGCCAGTTGTGATTAGCCACTTACTTTACTCTTCATATCCTAAGCATTTCCTATCCTGACTATATTTCTAATGATAGTGGCCAGTGTGATTAACCACTTACTTTACTCTTCATATCCTAAGCATTTCCTATCCTGTCTACATCAGTTTTCAAATCTACTAGAGCACATAATCAAATAACATGCGCACATAATACCAGTTAACATTTAAAAAAAGACCCAATGGCATATAGCTACTTGGTATAACATCTTTCCATTTAGTCCTATTCTCAGTTTAAGTTTAGGTTTTTGAAAATATTTACCCATTTATCTTAAACTTTGGCTTTGATACCAACCCGTAATGCCCCGTTCTCAGGATGCTTATATTGGATTCTGACAGGATCAGTGATCTCAAGTTTGATGGATTAGAGTGTAACGCAGTAGAATAAGAACAAGAATTAGACAAATTATAGCAAGAATTTGATATTCGTATGCATTATGAACAAATACGGTTGTAAAGAGAGAATATATTTCTGTGAAAAGGAATGTTTCAATAATATCAAATGTTTCTGCTCAATCATTCACCATTACAATAAGGTTGACACTCCTTATATAGAGTGCAATCACTGCTGATATCACGGGATAGTGACCTCTGGCAGATTTGTTACAAAAATAACTAAAACTTAACAAACTACTGAAATGTCCACAACTACTGAGAACATATCAGAGTGCTAAGTATAAAACATAAAACTACTGATACGAAACTACTGAAACTACAACGAATGAAGAACAAGCTCTTCAGTCGTTTTACAAAACTACAGAAAGGAAAACATAAAACTACTGAAAGAAAACCGTCACAACTACTGAAGAAGACCTCTTCAGCTGTTGTGACAACGACTACTTGGTCTTCAGCACTTGTCTTCAGACTTTGTCTTCAGCACTTGTGTTTTCAGACTTTGTCTTCAGCACTTGTCTTCAGACTTTGTCTTCAGCACTTGTGTCTTCAGCAGTTGTTGTGATCTCTGTGGGACTTAAGGTTTTTCTGATCCGACTCATTGGTTCTTTTGGTCCAACAAACTCCCCCTGAACCAATACAGCCAAAACCTTAACTTTATTGAGGTCCCACTTATTGTTGGCAATAAGATTGGTCTTTTTCCTTCTTGATCAGCTAAGAAGATGACCCATTAAGCACTGGCCTGGGAATAGATTTCTGAAATTTAGTTGGCATAGTATGGATAGGAGCCCTGACTTTAGGGAACTAGACACAGGGCAGTGGTCCTATCCATGAAATCTACTTCCCATGTATAAGCCTGTAGGATTCTCTGGTGTATGCTCTGAGAAACATAATTTGTTCTTCCATGGTAAGATTTTCAGCTCCACCATCAAACAATCCTTCACGCCCATACAGCTCTGAAATGTACTTAGCCTGTTTGCCATTTTTGAGCTCAACTATTGTGATCTATCTGTATGCAAACTCATCTGGGTGAGTCCCTTCAAGTAACAGACTGAGCTCATTTTGTTTGAAGTTCTCAAGCCTCTTGTAGACTAACCCCTTTTTAATTACTCTGTTCTCTAACATCTTTTGGGGTGGCTGTTTAGTTTCATAGGCCTTCTTGAAATCTTCTACAATTTCCCAGGGTGATACTACAAGGACCACTGTGATCTCTTCATCTACGATCCTTTTTACTTGGCCCTTGTATCTCGAAGGAATGTCTTTCTTCACAATTCTGTGAGCCACCCTAGGATTAGGCCATATTCTCACCTTTTCCTTTTGATATTGAAATGTGTTAGCAAGGGTGTACAATCTCAGAGCTTCCTTCTTCATACTGATTATTGATGAAGAAGCAACATAAGTTTTGTCTATGCTTTTAAGCATCTCATCATCATGAAGCTTTTGCTGCTGTTCTTCTTCTATCTTTACTCTCATAGCTTCCATCTGTGAGGTGGGAGTGATGGGCATAGGTTTGGCTTTAGGCAAAGTTAGGATTGCAGAAAGAGGCAGCCTATCTTCTTCCTCATCATCCTCTTCTTCTTCTTCTTCTTCTTCTAGTCTCAACACCCTTCTCTTCTTCTTCTTGGGTGCATCATCGGCTGTTGGTTTTGACGGTAAAGGAGTTGGTTTAGAGGGTTGTGGTAGTGGTGATTTTGAAGTGGGAGGTTTTGCAGGTTGTTCTAGCATTCTTGTAGTGAGTGAGGCTTTTGAGTGTTTTGCTAGTTCCTTTTGTTCCCAGCACCTGCCTCATTTAGTGCTTCAATCACCAATCCCTTAGTGTATGCTTCAGACGAACAGATCTTGGTGGTTATTGCCAAGATACTGTCCCTGGTCCATGACTTAATCTCGATCAATGATCTCCCAAGGTACTTTGCAATGAATCTGATCATGATCTCTAGTCTTTCTCTTTCTAATGCATCATAACTTGCCCATCTTGAGTTAATTTCTTCAACTTCAAGTCTCCTAATCTCTGAGTCAAGCTGTGCAGTATCGAACCCCTGTCTATACAGTTGATCAATAATGGAGTCCATTGATTTACTGTGTGTAGCATCCACCATTTTGATCATCTCATCGAGTTTGATTTCTTTCTCTTTTCCTTCAACCTTTCTCTTCTTATATGTGACATGAAAGTCTTTGTGACTTTCACCCACTTGATCAATGTCAGCTCCCTTCACAAACTTCTCTTCCTTCTCAGTCTCCTTTTCTTTCTTCCCCTCTATGCTCTTCCTCTTTGCTTTCACTGACTGACTCTCCCCCTTTTTGGTTGCATTGGTTGCAAGGGTTTGAGTAGCAGAAAGCCTTGTGCTCAAAATCTCCTCCACCAGGGGTTGTATGATTGAGGGAAGCCTCTCATCCATGGTTTTGATCACAATGTCTGTGATCATTGGGGTGATGAGAGGTAGGGATTGCTGAAAGATAGCAGCTGTTTGCTCAGAGGGGTTCTGTCCCTGAGAAGCAGTGCCAGAAATAGAGGCTGGTGGCTTGGAAGTTTTGAGTGGCTGAGTGTGTGGGAGACCTTCAGGTGAAGGTGCCATCTGTGGGTTTATGTTGGTGGCAGATGGACTTGCTTGTTGAGAGAATTTGTCAAGTAGTCTTTGTAGTCTACTGACTTCTTCCTCAAGAATTGTGTTCTGGGCCAGAACATCATAAAAGAAGCCCAGGTCATCATCAGCAGATACTGAATCACCTGACCTCCTACTTGTAGTAGGATGTACATGCACTGGGTGTAGACCAGTTGTAGCATGTGCCCCTTTTTCTTGGAACTGGGGACTTCCAGCCTCAGGACAATGTCCTTCATTAGCTGTTGCCTCTGGTGAGGTCTTAGCTATGTTACCAGCCTCAGTCTGATCATGTGCTGATTCAGAAGAGGTGGCAGCCTCACCAGATGTTCTGGTCTCCATATCCACACCAGGAGATAGAACAGTTAAACCCTCGTGCTGTGGGCTGTCAGGAGCAGGTTGATCCTCTTCCTCAAGTGCTGTGGTTTTCCCTTTTTTTGGTGTTTGTTGGGGAGGAGGAGAGGCATGCAGCTGAGTCAACACGTTTGCAATAATGAGAGTAGGACTTTGTGGGGCGGTTGAAGTGGGAGATGGGGTAAAAGCATATGCACCTGGGGAGAATGGTGCTCTTCAATGGCAATCTCCTCAAATAAGGAAGATCCCAGATTAGTGGGTACCCCTTCTTTGGTTGCTGCAGGCTCCTTTTGAGAGGAATCCTGAGCGGCTGTGGCTGGTGAAGTCCTTGTATCCACTAGGGGGTTATAACCAGTGGATATAGCCTGGGTTTGTGTTGCAGGGGCATCCTCAGGGGACTCATTTCCCTGAGTAGCCTTTGTTGTCTTCTTTTTAGTGGGTTTGGTGGGGACTTTGGATTTGGAGGTGGTGGTGTGGGTTCCAGCTGCGTGGGTTGCGCAGCTTGGCAGCCATTTTGAGTGATTGGTCAGAGTTGTGCCGGGAGTATACTTCAGGCAATACAGCCGTAGCAGGGACTCCCAGGCCAACAAGTCCCTCAGCTTGAAGCTGGTTTTCAATTATGGCCATTATGAACCGAGGATATAATATCCAACGGTTAGCAAGTTGTTTGGGCCATATCCTTGAGCTCTAAAAATAGTATTTCAAAAAAATTTAAAGGTGTTGCTCAAGGATGGAGTACATTACCTGTTGCCACCTTGGGACATTTGATCCTATGATGAAGTCTTGGGGCAAGGCAGACATTTACCAGGTGAAAGATGAGACGTTCAGCATCCTGGAAATGTTTCTTCAATATGGTAGATGCACTCAGGTTACCCTGGTATCCATGCTGGGCAAATGATTGATCGATTATGCCCTTTGGATAACCAGTTGGGAAAGTGGCATCATCCAGATTTAGGGTTTGGTGAAGAATGTCTGGAGTAATGACCACTTTTTGATGACGGACAAACGACTGAAGAGACTCTGTGTTATTCTCCTCAGAGACAAGAGTGATGTTTGTCCAGAATTGGTTAAGAGATTCGGCATATATGGTGGGATTTAACAGAAAAGCCATTTTGTAAGGTGACTGAACCATTAAATCAATGGCGTTGTGAAACTTGGTCCAGTATGGCGATTTTGTGAGATGTGCGACACAGTTGTGTCGAGGTTTTAGTTGCATGGTCGCCATTGATGAAGAGAGGTTACAGAGTTTTTTTTTTGAACGTTAGGTTTGAGAAGAGAAGAAAGTAAAAACTCTGAAGGTGGGATAAGGTATTTTAAGGGTAGGGTTAGAAAATGACTGAAGGTTTTGGTATTGGTCATCAGTTGTTGAAACTACTAATGACGTGGTATTAACTTTCAGAGGTTTGGAATGACTGACTGTATTGGTGTGATCAGCAGTTGTTATAAAACAACTGAAGATTTGGTTTTAACTGTCAGACGTTGAAACAGCTGAAGTCTCTGATTTAGTCATCAGTAGTTATAAAACTACTGAAGATTTAGTCATCAGTAGTTATAAAACTACTGAGGATTTAGTCATCAGTAGTTATAAAACTACTGAAGACAGTTTTGACTTCAGGTGATGAAACAGCTGAGGACTTGTATTAGTCATCAGTAGTTGGAAACTACTGAAGACTTTGGTTTTACCATCAGTTGTTGTAAACAACTGAAGACGGTGTTAGTCATTAGTAGTTGTGAAACTACCGAAGACATAGTTTTGCTTCAGTTGTTTAGAAAGAAACAGCAGTTGGGAACTACTGAAGACAAAAAGGCTCATCAGTATGTCGTCAATTCATTGCTTTTCAGCTATTTCATACTGTCCTCAACACGTACTCATCAGACGTTTTCATCTGTTTTCCGATGTTTCATAGGACATCAGTACGTATTGTATTTCTGACAACAGTAGTTGTAGCTACATCAGCTGTTGTAACTACATCATGTGTTTTAACAAATAAAGTACTTGAGTACTGAGAAGTTAAGCTCTAGTAATTTAAGAAAAACTTCCGGTGGGAAAATAACTTCAGTACTTATATATATGACATAATAAACTAATGATCATCAGCACTTGTGATCTGAGATCATCAGTAGTTGTCACTTATTCTAGCTGCAACATTCCAAGCCTTAACACTAGGTTTTGGAAAGTTGTGCTATCCAGGGCTTAGTGAAAATGTCTGCAAGCTCATAAGCACTAGGAACAAATTTTGGATCAATCAGACCTTTTTCAAAACAATCTCTAATAAAATGGTGTCGGTTTCAATATGTTTAGTCCTAGAGTGCTGGACAGGATTCTTGACAATACAAAGAGCTGAGAGCTGTCCATTAACAATGGGGTCTTAGTCTCTGTTATGCCATAATCCAATAATTGGTTTTGAAGCCAGAGTACCTGAGATGTACAGCTTGCAGCAGCAATGTACTCTGCTTCAGCAGTTGTTGTAGCAACTGAGGTCTGCTTCTTACTCTGCCAAGAAATCAAGCAGTTGCCTAGAATTGGCATCCTCCAGAAGTGGACTTTCTTGTCAACTACACCCTGCATAGTCACTGTCAGAAAAAGCAACCAATTTACCAGAATGTCTAGTAGAATACCATAAACCTAGAGATGGAGTGCCTTGCAAATATCTAAAGATCCTCTTGACTGCAATCAAATGAGACTCCTTAGGTGCAGGCTGAAATCTAGCACAAACACATGTAGCAAACATAATATCTGGTCTAGAAGCTGTTAAGTACATCAAGGACCCAATCATACATCTGTAAAGTGTTTCATCAACCACTTTACCTTTCTGATCTGTATCCAGTTGTGTGGTGTTGCACATGGGAGTAGAATAGGGCTTACACTTTTGTAAATCAAACTTTTCCAAAAGATTTTGTGTATTTGGACTGATGAATGAAAATTCCATCAGCCTTTTGTTTGATTTGCAAACCCAGAAAGAACTGTAATTCTCCCATGGCACTCATTTCAAACTTCTGTTTCATCAACTTTGTAAAGGCATCACACAACTGTGGATCAGAGGATGCAAAAATAAATCATCTACATAAATTTGAACAAGTAGATTATGCTGCCCAGCTTTCTTAATGAAAAAGTCTTATCTATGGAGCCTCTAGTGAAATTATTTTCCAGAAGAAAGTTTGATAATGTCTCATACCAGGCTCTAGGAGCTTGTTTCAACCCATAGAGAGCCTTATCAAGCTTATACACCCAATTAGGATGTTTATTGTCCTCAAAACCTAGTGGTTGACATACATAAACCTCTTCTTTAATTTTCCCATACAAAAATGCACTTTTGACATCCATCTGAAAAACTTTAAGGTTGTGATAAGCAGCATAAGCTAAAAACAATCGAATTGCTTCCAGTCTGGCTACAGGGGCAAAGGTTTCATTATAATCAATGCCTTCCTCTTGTGAAAACCCCTGTACAACTAGTTTGGCCTTGTTCTTAACAATAAGCCAATTTTCATCAGTTTTGTTCCTAAACACCCATTTAGTGCCTATTGCACACTTACTGGAGTAGAGGAACCAGTTCCCACACTTGCTGTTTCTTGAACTAAAGAAGCTCAAGCCGCATGGCTTTAACCCATCCATTGTCCCTTAAAGCAATGTGATAGTTCTTTGGCTCTTGCTGACTAATGAAGAGAGCATAGAAGTAGAAATTAGACAATTGACTTCTTGTTGAAACGCCAGCATTGATATCACCAATGATTTGAGACATAGGGTGATTCTTCAGATCTTGGTACATAATAAGATCTGTGCAAGTGTTTGTAGCAGGCTCAGCAGCAACAGATGGTGATGGTGAAGCATTTCCTTGAAACAATCAGTAGATGGTAATTCAATGAAGTTGAAGTTGTAGAAATCTCATCAGCATTTGTTGTGGATTGTGCTACTGAAGCTACAGGAACATCAGGTCTAGCTGAATCAGGCAGTTGATCACAAAATTTGAAAAGGTGATTACTGATATCATCATCATCATTAGTAACACCAGATGGATGACTAGCTACAGAAGATGATGGATTCATATGATCTGCAACAGCAGGTGGTTGATAAGGAACATATTGCAGAATGTCCAGATCAAACAACTCCACAGGGTTTTGTGGAATTGTATCCTTAGGGGATTCATTGAACTTCACATGCAAGGTTTCTTCAACTATCTTTGTCCGACAGTTGAATACTCTATAAGCCTTGCAAGTGGATGAATACCCAACAAAATACCCTGCATCCACCTTAGAATCAACTTTTGGAGTTGATCCTTTGTGTTGAGATGTATAGGGACACCCAAATGCTCTAAAGAATGAAATCAAATGGGCTAAATGATGTTAAACTTCATAAGGAGTTTTCATCAACCTCTGATTTACTAAGGCTCTATTCTGTACATAGCAGACTGTATTGACAACTTCAGCCCAAAAGGTCAGTGGCAGACCAGAATCAGCCAACATGGACCTTGCAGCTTCAATGAGGGTCCTGTTCTTTCTGTCCACTACTCCATTTTGCTCTAGAGTCCTTGGGATGCTATACTGCCTCTTGATTCTCTTTGATAAGTAAAACTCATCAAGAGTGTGGTTTCTGAATTCAGTACCATTGTCACTCCTCACACACTTAACTGGTAGGAATACTGCTTCTCAACATGTAGCACAAAGTTCATAATGGACTGAGCAGCCTCATCCTTTGAATGCAAGAAGAAGGTCCATACATATCTAGAGTAATCATCCATAATTACTAGACAGTATTTCTTCTTTTCCATACTCATTACCTTCACAGGACCAAAAAGATCCATGTGCAGTAGTTGTAAGCAGGCATTAGACTTGGATTCTTCTATGGTTGGGAATGAATTTTTATGTTGTTTCCCTTTTAAGCATGCAGTGCAGATTTTATCACAATTGAACTCCTTTATTGGAAGACCTCTCACTAAACTCTTGTGGATCAGCTGATTCATGTTTTTGAGATTAACATGACCCAGCCTTCTATGCCACAGTTTAGATTCTTGGAGAGAGGCCTTGGAGAACAAGCATGGATGGCCTCTTAACTCAATTTTCTTTGATAGATCCAAGGCATATACTCTTCCTATCCTATTAGCCTTCAGGAGAGTATTATCATCCAGTACTTTGTCAATCAGGCTCAGAACCTTGGAAGACAGAATCCTACAGTTCTGGCTTGTGAAAAGAGCAACATGTCCTTTGTCACACATCTGATTGACACTCAACTGATTGTATTTGAGATTCTCCACATGGTTGACATCATCAAATCTAATATCTCCATTAGACACAAATCCCTTTCCAATGATGTAACCTTTAGCATCATTTCCAAATAAGACAAATCCCTTCTTTCCATGAGAGTAATCATGAAGAAGAGAGCTGCTCCCAGTCATGTGCATGGATCCTCCACTGTCCACATACCAGATGCTTCTTTGGCATGCTGAAGAACCCTGCACAATCATAAGAAACTAGTTAGACCATCTGAAGTACTCAGCTTTCAGTACTTGAGGTATATTGAGGAACAACATCTGAAGTACTCAGCTTCATATGAGTCTCAGTAGTTAGACCATCAGTCAATTTATTTGTTGAGATCATAACACTGGTTTCATTCTCTGATCTTAGATTATCATTGGAGAATGACTCACACGATAATGTGGTTTGGAGATTGCTTTCACTTTCAGACTTAACTATGGAGTTAGGAGTAAAGTCTGTTGGTGGAGCAGTATGGTTGTAACCAATGCCAAACTTCACATTTGAAGCAGTTTGCTTGCTAAGAAGCATTTCAAATCCCTTGCATGATGAGACCCAGCGTTCACACTCAACTTGGGTCACTGCATGTTTTTCTTTGAGACTCCTGTGGTCTTCCAGAATAACCTCTAGCTTGGCCTTTTCATCATTTAATTGGCATTTAAGCTTATAATCTCATCACTTTTACTGTTAAGAGCAGACTCATGCTCAGCTTTTCTTTTGAAAATGGTTTTCTCAAGCTCAAGTTTTTTGATTTATTATGCTACATTTGCCTCTCTAATAGAGACAAAGCAACTATGCATGATTCAGAACATAACTTGGCTTTAGCCTCTAAAGATACTGAGTTACCTGTGAAGATAATGCATTTGAACAGGAACCCTCAATAGACTCCAGGGCAATGAGAGCAAGATTTCCAAAGGGTGTTCACAACCATGTTGACTAGCACCAGCATAGTATTGCTCAGTGTGACCAGACGAGTTATCAGGTAAGCTACTCCAGTCAACAACTCCAGGTGTGAAGAAGCTGTGATGAGGTTGTGATTGAGATGGAGATGGTTGAGGTTCTGGTGATGCATGAGATTGTGGTACAATAGGAGCTTGAACTTGATTTGACTGTGGCATATAATAGCAGGGATAAGGATATGGCATTTGACCCTGAGGAACAAAATATGCAGGAGATTGAGGGTGTGATGAATGACTAAAACCAGCAGAGTGTTGCCCTTTGAATTGTGAATTATTATTTGGAAAAGTAAAAAAAGGTGCAGAGGTGTTAGATCCAGTTGATCTACACTCTCTTGCAAAGTGTCCAAGCCTGTGGCATTTGTGACACTTCAACTTGCTCTTGTCAAAACCAACTTTGGTTTTGTCAGAGAGTCCTAGAAATTTCCTGCCAGTTCTCTTGTAGAATTTCTGAGATCTGATATTGATCAAGGCCATTTGGCTCAAAATATCCATACTAAATCATCATCAGCAATGCCCTTCAAATCATTCATGATAAAGCATAGATTTTCACTATTATTACCAGAATGACAATCAACACTCACAAAGGCATGATTAGAATTATTTGAGGTGAATCAATATGCTCATCATATTGACATTCTGATCCTGCATACTCTGACTCATGACTTACCAAGGCAGTGTTTCCTGGTACAAAATCATCAGTGAGCTTTCTAGATGATGATAGTTTTCATTTCTGTTCTATCTCTCTCTCAAATGTGAGCAATTTCCCATGGAGTTGGGTGAGAGATAGTTTGTCCAAATTTGCACTGGAGCGTAGGACAATAGTATATGTGTCACATCTCTTGTAATATGAAGACGTACGCGTCGGAAGCACAAAGGAAGGTCATAAGAGAAACATGGAGCATTTTGGATGCGGTTTCAAGTGGGAGGCTTTTGGAAGCTTTCTATGTGTTTTGTTATGACCTTAGGAATGCCCTATGGACCACACTTGTGATGGCAAACAAGTGTGGACCACTTTAGATGCTATGGTTATGCACATATGCTATGTTGTTTTGTTTATATTATTGTGGTTGATGGCATGTATGCGGTATTTGCTTTATCAATCCTATCCATGATCAAAACAAACTAATTAAATGATTCTTAATCATTAAAAGGAAATAAAAGGTTATTAAAATGATTTAATGATTTTAAAGAATAAAATGGATTTTAATCAAAGGATCATATGGTATCTTGTATTTGAAAGCATGCAAGTACAAGTACATAGAGTTTTCTAAACTAGAATTATGAAATCTCTAAATATTTTCAAACAAGTTTAACACCATCCTTTTGCACAACACTTGAGTCATTTGGAAACTCTTAATGGGATAAAGGTCACCTAACCATTTAGAGGGAACTTGTGACTTAAGGTAGGGATACCACATTTGTGGGATAAAGGTCACCTAACCACTTATGTTGGTAAACTCACATGTGTGTGCAAGTAGGGTAACTTGATTGCAAACCGTGTTAAATGGATCACCTACAATATGGTTTCCAAATGGTGTTGATGGGATTAACATGCCGACTTTACATATGATGTTTAAAGTCGATCCCATACCTCTAGAAGTTGCAAATGGTTGCAACCGTCAATCATTGACCACCTTATTAATTTAAATCGTGGGATAAAGGTCACCTAACCACAATTTAAATGTACCGTTGGGTTCTAGATTTTAATATGAAAATGTCCTTAAAAGGTATTAATTATTTAAAATAGCAATATCAAAAATACTAAAATAGATCTTTGTTAAATTTTGTAGATGGCCACCAATAATGATAATCATGATAATTCATCCGCGTCCGCCCAATCATTGCGAGCGATTCTCCAAAAGGAACGTCTAAATCATAACAATTTCGTTGATTGGTATCGAAACTTGAGAATCGTTCTCAAGCAAGAGAGACGATCATATATTTTAGACGACCCTATCCCTGATCAACCGGCTGAGGATGATGAGGAGGCCTATAACGATTGGCTTAAGTACACTGAGGACTCTGTCCAAGTGTCTTGTCTCATGCTGGCGAGCATGACTCTGGATCTCCAAAAGGAGTATGAACATCACGGAGCTTATGACATGATAAACCAGCTGAAGGAAATGTTCCAACAGCAAGAAAGGGTTGAGCGCTTCGAAACGGTTCGAGCACTCCATGCATGTCGTATGGATGACAACCAATCAGTTTCATCTTATGTACTTAAGATGAAAAGCCACATTGACCGCCTCGAAAGGCTTAACTGTCCTGTCTTGAAGGAATTGGCCACGGATTTGATCCTCAATGGCCTTACCAAGAAGTTCGAGACATTCATGTTGAACTACAATATGAACGCTTGGGACAAAAGCATTGGTGAGTTTCACTCAATGCTCAAAACGGCCGAGGCGGCCATGGGTAAAAGGGTTTTACCCGTTCTCACCATCAACGAAGGTGGGAACAAGAAAAGGCCTCATCCCGCACTCAAGGAAAAGGCTGCCAAGGGTAAGGGACAAGGATGGGGAAAAGGGAAAGGGGTGGCAAGGGTGCCACCCAAACCACAAGAGAAAATACAAAAGGTTGCTACTAATGACCCATGCTTCAAGTGTGGGAGATTGGACATTGGGTGAGAAACTGTCCTGTCCATCTCCAAGATTTGAAAGCAAAGAAGGATGCTAGGCAAACCTCAGGTACAATATACATGATCCATATTGATTTAAACATGACATCGTCTAACACATGGGTATTAGATACCGGATGTGGAACTCATATTTGCAATTTGTTGCAGGGGTTCAAAAGAAGTAGTAACTTCAACAAAGGGGATGTTAGCCTCTACATGGGCAATGGGGCTAAAGTTCAAGTTGAAGCCCGTGGTGACTACATCTTGAAACTTCCAAATGGTTTGGAAGTAATTTTGAACAATGTTTTGTATGCTCCTAGTTTGACTAGGAATATTATTTCTGTAGCCCTATTAAAACAATTTGGATATGTATTATCATTTGTTGAAAAAGATATTCATGTTTCTTTAAATGATATGTTCTACTTTAAAGCTATTCCCATTAATGGTATTTATGAATTGGTTCATCAAAATACTTTAAATAGTTCATTGTACCAAACTAGCACCAAGAAACTCAAGTTGGAATTGAGTGATACCTATCTTTGGCATTGTCATCTTGGTCATATAAACAAGAAACGTATACAAACACTTCAAAAGAATGGTCTTTTAAAAACAAATGAATGTGATTCATTTGATGTATGTGAATCTTGTTTACAAGGAAAAATGACTAAGGCACCCTTTAGTGGAACTAACGAAAGGGCAAAAGATTTATTAGGAATCATACATTCGGATGTATGTGGTCCATTAAGCCAATGACTAGGAATGGTGAAAGATACTTCATTACCTTTACCGACGATTATAGTCGCTATGGGTATGTGTACTTATTAAGGCACAAGATGAAGCTTTTGAAACATTCAAAATCTTCAAGAATGAAGTAGAAAATCAACTCAACAGGTCAATTAAAGTTCTCCGCACCGATAGAGGAGGTGAATACCTAAGTGATGCCTTTCAAGATCATCTTAGGAGTTGTGGGATTGTCTCACAACTCACTCCACGTGGAACACCACAATATAATGGCGTGTCTGAGAGGAGGAATCGAATCTTATTGGATATGGTCCAATCTATGATGGCTAGAAGCACATTACCTCTATCATTTTGGGGTTTCACTTTGCTCTTCGCGGCCCCTATTCTAACTATGGCCCCAACCAAAAGGTGGAAAGGACACCCTTTGAGAAATGGCATGGAAGAGTTCCATCCCTATCATACTTAAGGGTCTGGGGTTGTGAGGCTTATGTTAAGACTCCCACCCCAAACAAATTGGAAGTCCGATCCACCAAGTGTATCTTTGTTGGATATCCTAGAGATTCTATGGGATATTATTTCTATGATCCACTGGAACAAAAGGTGTTTGTTGCTAGAAAGGCTGAGTTCTTAGAAGCAAAGTTCCTTATGGAAGAAACTAGCAGTAGAACAGTGGATCTTGAGGAGGATCAAGAACCACAACCCGATGCACGTTTGGTTGAAACTAGCACTCAACATGAGGATGTTGAGGATGATCAAAAGGTTGATCAATATACATAAAACGTTCATAGATTTGGTAGAATTAGTAATCCACCAGAAAGATATGGATTTTTTGTAGATGGATGCTATGTTGTAGATTCCGATGAACCAACCACCTATCGTGATGCAGTGTCCAATTCGGATTGTGACAAATGGCTCGAGGCCATGAGCGTTGAGATGCAATCCATGCATGACAATCAAGTATGGGACTTGGTTGTACCACCTTTTAACTCCGAAGTAGTTGGAAGTAAGTGGGTTTTCAAGAAGAAAACCGATATGCATGGAAACTTGGATACTTATAAAGCTAGACTTGTAGCAAAAGGTTTCACTCAAACTCAAGGAATTGATTATGATGAACCTTGTCACCTGTTGCGATGCTAAAGTCAATAAGGATATTGTTTGCCATAGTTGCTCATTATGATTATGAGATTTGGCAAATGGATGTCAAAACCGCTTTCCTAAATGGATATCTTGAGGAAGATGTCTATATGGTTCAGCCTGAAGGTTTTGTCGATCCAAAACATCCTAATAAAGTATGCAAGTTAAAGAAATCAATCTATGGATTGAAACAATCATTGAGGAGTTGGAATCACCATTTTGATGAAGAAGTAATCAAATTCGGATTCATCAAGAATGCTGATGAAGCTTGTGTATATAGAAAGCTAGTGGGAGCATCATCACTTTCCTAGTATTGTATGTAGATGACATACTACAATTTGGAAATGACATTCCAACCTTGAAAGGTGTAAAAACCTGGCTTGGAAGTTGTTTTTCCATCAAGGATCTATAGGGATAGATCAAGGCGGCTGATTGGTTTAAATGAAAGTGCATACATTGATAAAACCTTGAAAAGGTTCAAGATGGAGAACTCTAAGAAAGGTACACTACCTATTCAAAGAGGAACGATATTGAGTACGACTCAATGACCTAGCTCAAAGGATGAGCAAGATAAAATGAAGTCAATCCCATACGCATCAGCCATTTGATCCATCATGTATGCAATGATATACACTCGGCCGGACGTGTCATGCGCCTTAAGCATGACAAGCCGATACCAGCAAAATCCGGGAAACAGTCATTGGATGGCTGTTAACAACATACTTAAGTACCTAAGGAGGACAAAAGATATGTTCCTAATCTATGGATCTGGTCATGAGGAACTCGTTATAAAAGGTTACACGGATGCGAGTTTCCAAACAGATCGTGATGATTCACGGTTACAATCGGGATATATTTTCATTCTGAATGGAGGAGCGGTCTCTTGGAAGAGCTCCAAACAGGATGTGGTGGCTCTATTAACTACAGAATCAGAATACGTCGCCGCCTCATTGGCAACTCAAGAAGCTGCATGGTTGACGAAATTCATTGCCTATCTAGGGGTTGTCCCTTCCATTTAGGACCCCCTAGAGATCTTTTGTGATTACGAGGGTGCGATTGCTCACATCAAGGAACCTCGTGCTCATCAAAAGACTAGGCACATTGAGCGGAGATTCAACTAAATCATTTCAAGTAGGATACTTGAATGGGATGTTGTTATTGAATGGCTCTAAGTCATGCGTATTAAGGGTAGTAAACAGTTGTTAGGCTGTATTTACTGTTTGCATCAATCTTCTATGAATCTTGTGCAAGTGGGAGATTGTAGGATTATATATGCCCAAGACACGTAGAATATTGATATGGTTAGTACGTTATGATCCAAGTTGGGTTATACCCAATAACAAGCTTTGCAAACACAAACAATTGTTTAATTGACGATATGATCATGCAATTTAATAACCACACCAAATTTAGAAAATAGGTTTTCTAAATAAGTTGCATATGAGATGGAACAACTTATTAGGATATTTTGTTCAAGAATATTATTTGTAATGTTATTTAAGTAGGTTAGATAACATCAGATAATAAAAAGGGTGTATAAGTTATACAATTAAATGGTTAATTGTATAACTTATTAAGTGACTAAGTTTAATATAATGTGTGTGTTTGTTTAAGAGGGAAAACCCCTTTTAAACCTTATTTTCGGCTGCCCCATTGATGGGGATTGGCTCCTATCCTCCTTAAAAACACACGTAATTAAAACAAGTCCCACACTCAATGTTTTACTCTCTCAAGATAGACATGCAAAATTGAACAAAACTCTCTACTCTCTCTCTAAAAGCTCTCGGCACAAGCAGCAGCATTTGGAGGTTTTTGAGTTGTTCTGGTGGTGTTTCTTCCTAACAAGAAGGTGTTTTGCAATCAAGATTGGGGTATACAAGCTTGAGAGGACCTCCTTTGGTGCCTTGGTCAATTTCTTGGACAACATTATCTTTCATTCTCGAACATCTTGCTGCTGAAAGGTAGATTATGGCAGCTTCTTCATAGCTGTCCATAATGTGTTGTTTGCATTTTCATAGTAACCATCATTCACATATAAAAGATTCTCTTGTTCTTGGGTTTGTTTAAAACTTATAACGTCAAAATGAATCTGGATTTTCAGTTCATAAACAATGTTATAATGATTCACTTTCGCTGCATTTTTCATAAAGTTTAATAGGTTAAACTTTGATTTTATCTTCTAACAAACCCTACATACATACAGTTACCAAAAGCATGGACCTTTTCACCAAACCATGTTAGTTGGTGACTTGCAGAGTTGCAGTGGAAAGGTGTCCAGCTTTATGAACAGTACATCAGATAAAGCATGTTACTAAAAGTCTTCGGAAGAAATCTGTCTTCATGAACTTGAAGCTTCGGAAGACTTTGTCTGTGAGGCTTCGGAAGACTTCATCTTTGGCATCGGAAGATGTTGGTCTTGGCTTCGGAAGATTTCACACTTAGAGTATTTCTGTTGCACATGTGAAACTTCCGAAGCATTCCACTTCAATGCATTTGTGCAGCATGCAGGAAAGACTAAAGATGTTTAGGTTGCATCAGCCTCTTCATTAATGTCTACAAACTCCCCCTAGGCTAATGCTACCAAAAAATTTAGAAAACTTTAGATATTAACAGTCCTCACTAGGATGATCACCATTCCTTTCTTCATAAGATGATCAGGATCCTTCAGGCTGTCAAAGTGTCTTCTCATGTCAAAGAGATCATGTAGAGGCAACTAAAACATATCTTGCCATGTAAAGATGTCTTTAATGCCTTGATCTCTAATAACATGCAACCTTTCTGGATTTGTGGTGTATGTCCAAGACAAGATGGGTCTTCCTGATGCTAGAGGAGCTACTGAGGTTCGAGTTGATTGAGCTTCCTCTGGCTGCACATCCTCAAGCTGTTCTGATTCATCCTGAGGTTCAGAAGGGGATTCAGGCTTCTTCTTCTTCTTATACTTTGGTTTAGAAGCCAACCTTTTCATTCTCTTTCCAAATTTTAACTGAGAAGACTGGCCTGTAGCACCAGATTGATCTTCACTGTCTTTCTCAGTTGGGACTTCCTCTCTCCCAGGTTCAGATGGAGAAGGAGGTTGACCCTACTATGCATCAGAAGATGAAGCTTGCTGAGCATTAGCAGGAGGTCCAGGTTGTGTTGTGTCTGTTTGTTCAACCTTAACCTCCACTTCAGGTGGGGCCTAACTTGGAGTGTAGTGTAAGTTAGTGAGCTCTCCACTCTTAATCTTCTGCTTGATTACCCTGATATGCTCATCAATAGCGGATAGAGACATGGGTCCAAGAAGCTCATCATCCTCTGCCTATCAGCAGACTTCTTCATGCTCTTTTGGATGATGGCTCTTGATTTTGCAGCTTCTTCCCTTAGCTTCTTCTTTGTTGTCTTTCTTTCCTTGACTAACTCAAGCTCAAGTTGTTTTAAGTACTCAAACTCAACATAGTCATAAGGTAAGGGAAGGAGTGCATCTGCCTGATAGAGGCCTATGGCACTCAGGTAGTTAATCATCTTGATTCTGTCTTCTTCCTTATCTACCTGAGGTTCTTGTTGAACCACATCCTCTTGTTCAGGACTTTCTTGAACTGGTGAGAGGGTAGGCATACCTTTGTACAGTCTTTTTCTTCTTCTCTCTTCTTTGACTTGTACTAGGAGTTCTGCATCTTCTGCCTCCTTCTTCTTTCTTGACCTTTCTAGATCAACCAGCTCATTTAATTCATCCAAGGGGAGAGAAATGATATTATCTATGTCATAGTTCCTAGTCTGCAGATAGTTGATCCTGACTGCCCATAATCATCATTCTGAGTATCTGGTCTGGGGGCAGCCCTGATTGCAGACTCCATGAGTCTTGAAGACTCAGTAGAGGAACTTTCTCCCTTTAGCCTCCTTTTCCTCTCTCTCTCTCCTCCTCCTCAATCTTCTTAGATGTCATCTTTCTTTTCCCTTTGTCACCCTCAGACCTTTGTGACTCAGGGTGGAGAGAGCTTTGGCCTTCATTGCTCATTGTAGCATTTGAGCTCAGGCCAGAGAGAGGTTGAGAAGCACCTTCACCAGCAGGTGTCTCAGAAGGAATATGGATCTCTGCAGTAGTTGGAGATGATGAGACAGGGCTCTCAGGTTCTGTCACTGGGCCTTCAGTCAAGGTTTCCCCTATGAAGCTAATCTTAGGGTCTGCCTCAATATCCAGTTGACCGATGACATTTCCTGATTGCCTTAGTCTCCTTCTTAGGCTGAACTCTGCAATGATCCTGTCTTGGATTCTTCTAGCC
Source organism: Flaveria trinervia (assembly GCA_025506515.1). Classification (NCBI taxonomy): domain Eukaryota; kingdom Viridiplantae; phylum Streptophyta; class Magnoliopsida; order Asterales; family Asteraceae; genus Flaveria; species Flaveria trinervia. Next base: position 38,885,572 of record CM046456.1, read on the forward strand.
AGTCTGTCAGCTTGTCTTGTTTGGCTTGGGTTGACAAGTGGCATGTTGACTAGATCCAGACCTTCATAGTAACAAGTTCTTAAAATTAAAGACTTCTTGCTGTCCTTGAACTCTTATGATAATGAGGGCTTTCCTATGTTGTCATACCTCCACCAATAATGTGATTGAAGGATGATGAAGGTGACATAACCCTTGGTATCCCATCCTCAAACAGACTTTGTATGGAGGAGTTTGTGAAGTCCACATCAATGTGAACTAGAGGAGGTTGCTGAGAATGCACAGTTGCAAGTGAAGATGGTGAGTCTTCAATGTCCATTCTCCTGGAGGAACTCCTAGGTTCTGTGGCTGGAATGACTTTCTCCCCCTTTTTGGTAGCATCACCCACTTGCATAGGTGAGCTGGAGGATAGGTCAATCACATCCACAGGTTCTTGTGTTCCTGGTTGAGCTCTCCTTAAGGGTCTCCCAGCTAGTTTTTCCTTAAGATATGAAATCTCAAGTTGCTTATCATTGATCCTGTTTTGTATGTTAGTCACCTGAGATTCAAGGTGGCTGACCTTTGAGACTAGGTAAGTGCATGTTTTAGACAGTTTTTGCACTTTTAGTCTCAGATCCCCCTCATCTTCATCAGAAGAATCACAGGGGGTGGAGAAGATTGGACCAGAGTCCTTTCTCTCATGACCAGTTCTAAGTTCTTGGCTATTGAATTTCCTTTGCTCACTAGCAGTCTTAGTTGAGATGTCAGTGGGCTGAGTTGCCATGGTTGAGGTCTTAATGATGTAATCACTTTCAGAAGTGAGAGCCTCTTCCATATGGACATCCTAAACAGGTTCAGTAGTGTCCACCTCAGTTGTAGGTGACTGATGTGGGATAGATGTAGGAGACTTAGTAGTACTCATCTCTCTTTGAGTAGAGGGAAAGAAGAGAGATTCATTATACTCACTGAAACCTATATCTTCATTAGTATAGAAGTCAAGGTTGGGAATGGGTTGGTTAAGATCTATAGGCTGGGGATGGTAACTGTCCCCTGAAGGTTGATCACTTGAGTGTTAAGACTAAGAGTGATGGCTTAAGGCCGTAGGCTAATAAGCTCATCAGGCTGAGCATGAGGAACCTCAACACTGATTCTTGAAGAGATGGGAGTGGTCTGCTCCTCAGGAGAAATGGGAGCTCCAGTGTCCATTTCTTCCTGTATGGGTGAGTATATGGGGACCTCCACAGACTGAATAGTCTGAGCAGGGGTTCGTTTGTATTTTCTTTGGTAGGTGATGGATATTTGAGGCTGTGTGGGTGGTTGGGAAGTAGCAGTGTGGATTCAACACTAGCTTGTGCTGGTAGGTTGTCACCTTGAGCAATGAGCTCTAATATTTTTAGGACTAGGGCTGTTTCTACCCAAGAGAATCCAACAGTGGACTTTCTCAATATTTTAAAGATGTCGGGCTTCATCTGTCCCAAGTTAAGAATGTTACCTATTTCCCTTAACTGTGAGCCCAGTTCATAGTTAAGAATGTACTGGACATATCTAGGAAACATGTAATATTCTAAGGAGTCTAAATTAGCAAGCAAATTTGTATAAACAAACTGAGAGTACCTGAATTTGACCTTTTGAACCATTCCATGGACTATGAAGGAGAGATCTTCAGGAATCTGGTCCCATCCACCATGCTTGTTTGATAAGCTGTGGATGACCACATGGAGCAGGAATCTCCATTGAGATGGCCTGAACTGAAGAAGTTAGTGATTAAGGAATTCTGTCCTCACAAAGAGATGGACAAGGTAGAAAGAGATTTCCTGCAACTGGAGGCGGGAACGATGACACACCAGCAGTACACTACTAAAATTATTGATATGGCACGGCTGGTGCCCGATCAAGTGACACCACTATCATGAAAGACTAAAAGATACATCCAGGGCTGCTGGCGGATATCCGTAGGCATATGATCGCCGCCCGGCCGAGCACTTTCAGGTCGGCGGTTGATTTGGCTGGCAGATTATATGATGAGCGTGAGATGGTGGTGGCTGAGGTGAAAAGGACGAGTGGGGATGGAAGGAACAGGAATGGGAAGAGATTTGGACGTGGTAGTTTTACTTCAAATGACAAGAAGGTGAAGGTGAATGACCGCGGAGTGTCGTCAAGATCAGGGCCGAGGAGGTGTGACAAATGTCGAGGGAGCATACTGGTGACTGCAGGATGGGGATGAACGTCTGCTTCAGGTGTGGTCAGCCTGGCGACATCGCTAGAGACTGTAAAAACCCGAGGGCGGAGAGCTATGGAGAAGAGAAGAAGAAGCCGGAGGAAGGAGGGCAGAGGGCAAGTGCTAGAACTTACACTATGACCTGGGAGGAAGCTAGAGCAGATCTCGATGTTATGTCAGGTATGTTTCTAGTAAACCAAACTTGTGCCTCTGTATTGTTTGATTCCGGTGCTAGCAGGAGTTTTATTTCCACTACTTTCAGTGCTAAATTGTCTATTAGTAGTAGAAAGGTCAGTACACCATTCGATGTAGAAACTGCTATTGAAAAGTCCACTAGAATTACTGATATGACAAAGTATTATGCCATAGAACTAGAAGGTCATAGGTTTGCTACTAGGTTACACGTGATACCCCTAGGTGGATTTGATGTAGTACTAAGGATGGATTGGTTAGCAACCTATGAAGCAAACATCGTGTGTTGCAAGAAGATGATTCGATTACTTACGCCCGATAAGAGTTTGGTTAGGATTCATGGAGATCGTGTTACTACGATCCCGAAGATGATTTTGATGGTGGTGGCGGGGAAGTGCATAAGACGTGGATGTAGTGCGTACTTGGCCTACGTAAAAGATGTGGATGCGTCGGTACCGCAATTATCCGAAGTACCAGTGTTATGCGACTTTCCGGACGTATTCCCGGAAGACTTACCCGGCGTGCCACCGGATCGCGAGATTGAGTTCCAAATTGATTTGATACCCGGTCCTAAACCAGTTGCCAAAGCACCGTATCAGGTAGCTCCTACAGAAATGAAAGAGCTGATGGAGCAGTTGCAAGAGCTGCTCGATAAGGGGTTCATTAGACCGAGTATCTCTCCCTAGGGTGCTCCGGTCCTGTTTGTGAAGAAGAAAGACGGTAGCATGAGGATGTGCATCGACTACCGTGAGCTGAACAAGCTGACAGTAAAGAACCGATACCCCTTACCGAGGATTGATGATTTGTTTGATCAGCTCCAAGGTGCCTGTTGGTATTCAAGGATAGATCTTCGATTTGGTTACCATCAGCTGAAGGTGAAGGAGCATGATATCCCAAAACAGCTTTTCGCACGCGCTATGGTCACTATGAATTCCTTGTTATGTCATTAGGTTTGACCAATGCGCCAGTTGCTTTTATGGACTTGATGAATCGAGTGTGTCGGCCAATGTTAGATAAATCAGTGATTGTGTTTATTGATGATATCCTGATTTATTCGAAGAGCGAGGAGGAGCATGCCGATCATATTCGGGAGGTGTTAGAGACCTTAAGAAGGAGAAGTTGTATGGCAAATTCGCCAGGTGCGCATTCTGGTTATGCGAAGTTCAATTCTTAGGTCACGTGATAAATCCCGAGGGGATTATGGTAGACCCTGCTAAGGTGGAGGCTGTGAGGCAATGGAAGTTGTAGAGATTAATGAAGAGGCTGATGCAACCTAAACATCTTTAGTCTTTCCTGCATGCTGCACAAGTGCATTGAAGTGGAATGCTTCAGAAGCTTTACATGTGCAACAGAAATACTCTAAGTGTAAAATATTCTGAAGCGAAGACCAACATCTTCCGAAGCCAAAGATGAAGTCTTTCGAAGCCTCAGAGACAAAGTCTTCCGAAGCTTCAAGTTCATGAAGACAGATTTCTTCCGAAGACTTTTAGTAACATGCTTTATGAGATGTACTGTTCCATAAAGCTGGACACCTTTCCGCTACGACTCTGCAAGTCACCAACTAACATGGTTTGGTTAAAGGTCCATGCTTTGGTAACTGTACATTGAGGTCTTGAATTTGTAACTTTCTACTTTATGTACGTTATCCTTTTTGTAATAGATAATGATGTGAGCTATGGCATGTCATAGTCACTAGTCAAAAGGCAATCTGCCTTTTGACTCTACAATTGATTTTGTTTGTGTCTAGTCAATTGTATCCAACTGGCTTTCAAAGTATAGCCAGCTGTAGGATGTAGTATAAGTATCTCATGTTCTTGTATCTTTCGAATATGCTTTGTAACACTTGTAATAAAACATAGAGAAAGCAATATACTGCATTCTTGAAAAACCATACACCTGTGTTCTTTATGTTCTGTCTCTTACATTACTTGTGTTCTTAGTGTCTTATCTTGGTTAATCCAGTTTACTGTTTGATTAAAGTTTGGTTAATCTCCTCTTTGTGTTGTTATGTTGTAATTCACACCCTTCAACGATCCTGCATTTGGTATCAGAGCATTCAGGCTCTTGATATAAGATCTCACGATCTTAAGATCCTCACACACACAAATACCAAACTTTTCAAATGGCAGCCATTTCCAAAACTGATATGGAAACTGGAACCATGAACAAGTCCCCACTGATCACTCTTGATGAGTTTGACACCTGGTGTTTAAGAATGGAAGGTTTCATCAGGTCTCTTGATTCAAGAATGTGGGAGTCTATTGAGAATGGACCTTTCATACCCAGCACACCCTCTGCTACTGGTGCTGGTATGATCCCCAAGGATGTGGCTAACTACTCTGATGAAGATAGGAAGAGAGTAGAGATAGACAGGACAGCCATGACAGCTCTTCAAACTGCCCTTCCAAACTCTATGTACAGAGGTTCAAGAAGTGCAAAAAAGCTAAACAGCTATGGGATGCACTGAAACTGATGTATGAGGGTTCTTCTGAAGCCAAGGAGAACAAGAAGGATCTCCTGAAGCAGTAGCTTGAAAACTTCACCTTCAAAACAGGTGAGACCATGACTCAGCAATACTTCAGGTATGTTGAGATTGTGGATACCCTAGTGGACGGAGGAGTTTCTCTTGAGAATAGAGACATTGTAAGGAAGTTCATGTCCTCACTTCCTAGACAACGGACACACTACTGTGTGGTGATCAAGAGAATTGAAAATCTCAAAACTCTTACTCTAACAGAGTTATATGGGATTCTCAGTGGCTACCAGATGGAGATGAACATGCAGGGTTCACCTGGCAACTCCAAAAATCAAATGGGTTCAGCCCTACATGTGGTCGAAGGGGATAGCATAGAACCCAAACATCATCTTATATGCTACCCTGACAACTCACCCAAGGGTCCTTTCATCACCTTCCCAGAGACACCAAGGGAGAACTACACTCAAGGAAGCCCATTCCAAGAGACAAGCTCTTCTCAAGCATTTGTGTCTTCTGATGAAAGCTATGGCAACTCTCTTTTCACTTTGGAAGACTTGGACTGTATCCATCCAGATGATCTGGAGTACATGGAAATAATCCAGCAGATGGCTCTTCTCACTCATAGAGCCAAGAAGTTCTACAAGAGGACTGGAAGGAAGTTCCCGAGCAATGCAACTAGTGGAAAGTTTGGACTGGACAAAGGCAAAGTCAACTGTTCCAACTGTATCTTGATGGGCCACTTTGCCAGAGAGTGTAAGGCACCTAGAACCAATGGTGGCCAAAGACAATCCAGACCAAACTACACTAACAAAGTTCTCCATAATGAGAAGTCAAAGTAGTAAGTTGATGTTGTTGTTGAAGAAGCAGGCTTTGACTAGAGCTTTCAGGTGGAAGATGCTTCTCCAAACCAAGCACTGATGGCAGATCATGATGAAGCCAAGGTATTGGAACGTCTCTGTACTCCTGAATGCATTGCTAAAGTTAACAGGTACAGGTCCTATAACATGGAACTGAGATCTGATATTGAGTCCTTAAACATTTTAAAATCTGATTTTAGAAAGTCTGAAAATGATTATAAGCTGAAAAATAGAGGACTTAGAGAAAATAGTTTCAGTTCTAAAACATGAACACAGATTTTAGGACTCAAATTAAAGATCTCATAACCAAGTTAACTGAGTGCCAGGCTGAGCTTGTGATCAGCAAAGCCAGGGCAGAAAAGAGTGTTCTTGAAGAAAAGACCTTCAAGAACATGATATCCCATCCCTGCACAACAAAGTGTGCTATCAATTAGACAGGGACTGGGATCCAATGAGATAGCTCCTCCACACACAATCTTGTCAGTAAGATCTCCTAGGTGTGGAACTTGTGAAGATGAGCTTCCTCTCATAGATCCTATGAGTGAGGAGGATGAAGAAGAGATAGTGAAGAATCCCTCTACTAAGAGTGAAGAGGAGGATTCCAAGAAGGGCCACTATCCTTTTGAGGAGAAAGTGAAGGCTGTAATGACCAAGTCCATGAGAAAGAACTTGATCAAAAAGAGCAAACGAAAGGCAAGAAAGGCTCAAGAGATCAATGCTACTTTTGAGTCCAAGCAGAAACAAATATTTATTTCTGTAGGGTTTAAAGTGGTAGGGACTGAAGGCATCAACCAAAACTCTCCTAAGAGTTCTGGTTCTTGCTCAACACATCTCAGCAAAAAGAAGAAGACTGATCTGCTGTGTACCACTGCTGCACAACCTAGTCTATCAAACTCCAAGCATAGCTCTCAGCCCAAGAGGACTGTCTCAGCATCTGCAAAGATGAAGGTGGAGAAGGGAAGTGACCAAAGACAGACTTACTCTCAAGACAAGGCTCTTGAGAAGAAGAAGATGAATTGTGTTATGTGTGACATCACCACTCACATTGCAAGGATTGTCCCTTCAATCCTAAAGGTACTGTCCACATGGCCAAAACAAAGGCTTCAAAGAGTTCTAAGAAGATTCAGGCTTCGGAAGGAAAACCAGTTTCCTTCAGAAGTTTCAAATCTAACAAGAAGGGAAGTGGACTTCTCTTCAGAAGAACACTTGGTCTCAGAAGAAAGGAGTTCTACCGAAGCACTAAAGTCTGCTGCAGTGTTTGCAGAATCTTTCGAAGGTTCAGTCATCAAAACTTCTGAATTCTAAAAGTTTCTAAGTTTTGAAGGTCAAGTCCAAGACTCCAAAGGTGGTGTGGACGTCTAAGAAAGACCAAGTGACTGAGATTTCTCCATCAACAACAGCTCAAGATCCTCTTAGTACAACCATAGGATCTATTACTGTTAATTTACCTTCTGCAAGTGAGCCCAAGACAAGCAAGGCTGGGTTTCCGGATGTAACTAATCATTCTCTTTTGTGCAGGGACAGCCGAAGACAGATAGAATTGTTTGGATCATAGACAGTGGCTGCTCCAGGCACATGACTGGTAATAGGTCACTACTCCAGAACTTGAAAGGATTGATGGAGGACCTGTTGCTTTTGGAGGAGATGAAGGTGGTTACATTTCTGGAAGGGGCAAGGTCACAAATGGTAAGCTCAGCATTGAAAAGGTAAACTTTGTTAAGGAGCTTGGATACAATCTCTGAGTGTATCTTAATTTTGTGATCAGAGTCATAACATGCTCTTTACTGAGCATGAGTGCATTGTTCTTAAGCCTGGTGTGGTCATTCCTCATGAGCATATCCTGCTTAGAGCCCCCAGGAAAAGAAACATGTACAATATGGATTTGCAAGAAACCTCTCCCTCGGAGAAGTTTCATGCTTTCTATCTAAAGCCAATAGTGATGAGTCTTTCCTATGGCATAAAAGAATGTGCCATGTAAACTTTAAGAACATGAATAATTGATTAAGCATGATCTGTAACTGGAATGCCAAAGAAAGAGTTTACAAGTGATGATCACTGTGTTGCATGCCTGAAAGGGAAGCAACATAAGGTATCTCATAAGCCTAAGGAATGAACTCCATCACTACACCCCTACACTTGTTACATATGGATCTCTTTGGCCCCACTAGTGTAATGAGTTTAGGAAGGACATTATACTGTCTAGTGATCATAATGATTTTCCAAGATTCACTTAGTCTTTTTCCTTAGAACTAAGGATGATACTCCTCAGATTCTGAAGAATTTCATCTTAAAGATTGAGAATCAGTCTGATCACAAGGTCAAAATCATAAGATGTGATCAAGGAACAGAATTCAAGAACCAAATCCTTGATACATTTTGTGTTGAAAAAGGTATTGCAAGACAATTTAGTGCTCCCAGGACTCCTTAGCAACATGGTGTTGCCGAGAAGAGAAACAGGACACTGATTGAAGCTGCAAGAACCATGTTGTCTGACTCTAAACTGCCCATCACCTTCTGGGCAGAGGCTGTCAACACTACCTGCTATGTGTAGAACAGAGTTTTAGTAGTTAAGACTCATGGCAAGACTCTTATGAACTTTGGCACAAGAGAAAACCTTTCATTGGTTTTCTCAGGTCATTTGGATGTCCTTGCACCATCTTGAATACCAAAGATCAAATTGCCAAGTTTGCTGAGAAATCAGATGATGGAAACTTTATTGGATATTCTTCACAAGCTAAGGCTTATAGAGTGTACAATCTCAGAACTAGAATAGTTGAGGAGTCAGCCAATGTGACCTTCAATGAACACATACCATGTGTTGCTGGTTCTGCTCTAGATTGGCTATTTGATCTTGATTTGGTTACCAACTGTTTTAAGAAATCTTGTGAGAATATTTCAGGATCTGTAAAAAATTTAAATACAGGTGATCCTGACCCAAGATTTGAGCTAGGAAGACCTTCAAGTCATACATCTTCAGCTCTAGTTGGAACTACTTCTGCAAATGAGGTTTCTATCAGCACAACAATGACAAATTCAGCTAATACATCTGGTACGCCTTCAAATTCCAGCTCAGAGGCTCTACAACCAGATAAGAACGCCTCAACTGTGGAAGGCAACAATGGTGATGGTGATAGTGACCAAGAATTTCTTGATGCCACTAACCACACCATAGATGAGAACATCAATGATGTCACACACTGCTTTGATCAAGTTTCACTTGAAAAGTGTGCTGATGTGGTGGGTGAAACATCTATGCCAGATCTAAATTTTTCTAATTTAGATCTTTCTCAACAACTTGTTGTGATTCCTCAGCTTAGGATCCACAAGTCTCATCCTACCACAAACATCATTGGAGATGTGTCTCCGGGGTAAAAACAAGAGGACAAACCCATGAAGCAAATGTTTATCTTCACTCTTCTTTTCTATCCCAGATAGAGCCAAAGAAGGTTGAGGAAGCTCTAAAGGATGGAAGTTGGGTTGAAGCTATGCAACAAGAGCTACTTCAATTCAAAAGACAGAAAGTTTAGAACCTTTGTCCTCTTCCTTTTGGGAAGACTACCATAGGAACCAAATGGGTGTTTAGGAACAAGAAACATGATAGAGGCATCATCATCAAGAATAAAGCTAGACTGATTGTTCAAGGATACACACAAGAAGAAGGGATTGACTACACTGATGTCTTTGCTCCAGTGGCAAGATTAGAAGCTGTTAGGATATTCCTGGCATTTGCTGCATCCAAGAACTTCAAGGTCTTTCAACTTGATGTGAAATGTGCCTTCTTATATGGAGTGATAGATGAAGAGGTTTATGTCAACCAACCACCTGGGTTTGTAGATCCTGATCATCCTGATTATGTCTACAAGCTTGAGAAAGCTCTCTATGGGCTGCATCAGACACCTAGGAAGTGGTATGAGACACTGTCTGAGTATCTCTGTAAACATGGATACATGAGAGGTACTATAGATGGAACTCTCTTCATCAAAGGACAAGGAAAAGACATATTGATAGTTCAAGTATATGTTGACGACATCATCATTGGTTCAACTAATCCAAAGCTTTGCAAAGACTTTGAGAAGCTGATGAAAGACAGATTTGAAATGAGTGTCATGGGGGAACTCAATTTTTTTCCTGGGAATTCAAGTGAAGCAAGTTGAAGATGGCATCTTCATAAGTCATTCAAAGTATGTTCAAGACATACTCAAAAGGTTCAATATGACTGACTATAAGATTGCTAAGACACCCATAGCCAGAAACCACTCCCTTGGTCCTGATCTTGAAGGGGAGTGTGTAGATCAACATTATACAGGGCTATGATTGGGTCTCTTATGTATCTTACTGCTAGCAGGCCTGATATCATATTTGCTAGATGCATCTGTGCAAGATATCAAGCCAACCCTAAGATGTCTCACGTTATCACTGTCAAAAGGATTCTAAGATACCTCAAAGGTGCATCAACACTTGGTCTATGGTATCCCAAGAATTCTTACTTCAATTGTATGCTATATAGATAGTGATTATGGTGGTTACAATATGACTGCAAAGTCTACATCTGGGGGATGTCAATTTCTTGGTGGAAGGGTTGTCTCATGGCAATGCAAGAAAGAATCTGGGTCTCTGCATCAACTGCTGAAGCTAAATACATTGCTGCCGCTAGCTGCTGTGCTCAAGTGCTTTGGATTCAGAATCAAATGCTACACTATGGGTTAATTTCAAGGAGACTCCAATCCACATAGACAACAACAGTTCTATCTCAATTACAGAGAATCCTGTGCAGCACTCAAGGACAAAGCACATCAATATCAGGTATCATATAATAAAAGATAATTATGAAAAGTGATTAATTAAACTAGTCAAGGTTCACACAGATGAACAATATGCTGATTTGTTTACAAAAGCTTTTGATGAACAAAGATTTAAATATCTAATATCAACTATTGGGATGATCAACCTTGAGTAAATTTTTCTTAAAACTAATTCTTATTATTTCTTAAAAAAATGCGTGTTCTAAGTTGTCTTGTCCATCATCTTCGTAAGCTCATGTTTTCCTTGGATTAAAAAACTCTTTCTCTAAAGACTTTCCTTAGATTAATTGATGATTTTATACTTGGAAGTTATGCTTTTTAACTTCGGAAGAAAATCATACCTTCAAAATATTTAACTGTCTAAAAAATTTACCTTCGGAAGAGATTTCAATTTTATCTTCCGAAGCTTAAATAGTTATCTTAGACACTTACTTATTTTCAGGGACCTTTTCCTTCCGAAGCAAAAATTAACTCTCGGAAGCTTTGTTGATCTCTATACAAAGCACTCAAGTCTTAATTTTTCCTTCTGAAGCAAAATCATCAAATACTCTCAGGAAATTCTTCCGAAGTCATTTTATCTTCGGAAGCTTTTTCATTAAAACATCCGAAGATAATCAACCTTCGGAAGCTTTTTGACTTCCAAGAAAACTACTTTTTTAGCAAAAAGTAAACTACTTTTTCAGAGGTGGGACCGGCATCCGGATGTCAAAGTTTATCCTCTTTCATTAAACTTTATCTGAAATCCCTCTCTCATATAAACCCAACGGTTTCCCCCTCTTCTATCATCTGCTCTTCCTCCAAACCTAAAAACCCAATTTCTCTCTGAAATTTCTTTCTTTCTTTCTTCTTCATCTCTAAGTACTTCACAATGGCTAACCTTGCTTACAGAAATGATCCCAACTTCACCATGCAGCTACACAGACAACACAATCAAGTTGCTCTGTTATGCTCTGAGAAAGATCCTCATTTATCAGAGATTTGCCATTTCTTGTCTCTGTCCAACTACTTCACCTCCCTAACCATTGATCCTCCACTCTATGAGGATCAGTTGCTTGAATTTTGGAAGACCTGCCAAGAGGTCATTATGGACGGGGAGAAGGCACTGTCTGCCACAGTGCAGGGGAGAACAATCTTCATCACTCTGGCCATCATCAACCGACATCTTCAGCTGGATGATGATGAAGGTGAGGTGTTCTTCCCGAAGGAAGCTGTAAATCATTCCTTTGCGCAGATGGGGTATGAGGGAGATTTCCCTGTAAAGAACTTCAGGAAAGGGAAGGTCTCATCCAAATAGAGATTCCTGCTCCATGTGGTCATTCACAGCTTATCAAACAAGCATGGTGGATGGGACCACATTCCTGAAGATCTCTCCTTCATAGTCCATGGAATGGTTCAAGGGGTCAAATTCAGGTACTCTCAGTTTGTTTATACAAATTTGCTTGCAAATTTAGACTCCTTAGAGTATTACATGTTTCCTAGATATGTCCAGTACATTCTTAACTATGAACTGGGCTCACACTTAAGGGAAACAGGTAACATTCTTAAATTGGGACAGATGAAGCCCTGCATCTTTAATACACTGAGAAAGTCCACTGTTGGATTCTCTAGGGTAGAAACAACCCTAGTCCCAAAAATGTTAGAGCTCATTGCTCAAGATGACAACCTAGCAGTACAAGCTAGTGTTGAACCCACACCTGCTACTTTCCAACCACCTACACAGCCTCAAATCTCCATTACCTACCAAAGAAAATCTAAAGAACCCCTACTCAGACTATTCAGTCTGTGGAGGCCCCCATACACTCACCCATACAGGAAGAAGTGGATACTGGAGCTCCCACTTCTCATGAGGAACAGACCACTCCTATCTTTTCAAGAATTAGTGCTGAGGTTCCCCATGCTCAGCCTGATGAGCTCATTAGCCCTACCGCCTAAGCCATCACTCTAAGTCTCAACACTCAAGTGATCAACCTTCAGGGGACAGTTACCATCCCCAGCCTATAGACCTCAACCAACCAATTCCCAACCTTGACTTCTATACTGATGAAGATCTAGGTTTCAGTGAGTATAATGAGTCTCTCTTCTTTTCCCCTACTCAAAGAGAGATGAATACTCCTGAGTCTCCTACATCTATCCCACATCAATCACCTACAACTGAGGTGGACACTCCTGAACCTGTTTAGGATGTCCATATGGAAGAGGCTCTCACTTCTGCAAGTGATTACATCATTAAGACCTCAACCATGGCAACTCAGCCTACTGACATCTCAACTGAGATTGCCAGTAAGCAGAGGAAATCCAGTTGCCAAGAACTTAGAACTGGTCATGAGAGAAAGGACTCTGGTCCAATCTTCTCCACCCCCAGTGATTCTTCTGATGAAGATGAGGGGGATCTGAGACTAAAAGTGAACAACTATCCAAAACATGCACCTATTTAGTCTCAAAGGTCAGTCACCTTGAATCTCAGGTGACTACCTTACGCAATAGGATCAATGATCAGCAACTTGAGATTTCTATCTTAAGGAAAAACTAGCTGGGAGACCCTTAAGGAGAGCTCAACCAGGAACACAAGAACCTATGGATGTGATTGATCTATCCTCCAGCTCACCTATGCAAGTTGGTGATGCTACAAAAAAGGGGGAGAAAGTCTTTACAGCCACAGAACCTGGGAGTTCCTCTGAGATAATGGACATTAAGGACTCACCATCCTCACTTGCAACTGTGCATTCTTAGCAACCTCTTCTAGTTCACATTGTTGTGGACTACACAGACTCCTTCATTCAAAGTCTGTTTGAGGATGGGATACCAAGGGCTATGTCACCTTCATCATCCTTCAATCACATCATTGGATGGAGGTATGACAACAACTGGAAGGCCCTCATCATCATAAGAGTTCAAGGACAGCAGGAAGTCTTTAATTTTCAGAACTTGGACTACTATGAAGGCCTGGATCTAGTCAACATGCCACTTGTCAACCCAAGCCAATCAAGACAAGCTGATAGAATGGCTAAAAGAATCCAAGACAAGATCATTGTAGAGTTCAGCCTAAGAAGGAGACTAAGGCAATCAGGCAATGTCATTGGTCAACTGGATGTTGAGGCATACCCTAAGATTAGCTTCATAGGGGAACTCTTAACTGAAGGCCCAGTGACAGAACCTAAGAGCCCTGTCTCATCATCTCCAACTGCTACAAAGATCCATATTCCTTCTAAGACACCTGCTGGTGAAGGTGCTTCTCAACCTCTCTCTGGCCTGAGCTCAAATGCTACAACGAGCAATGAAGGGAAAAGCTCTATCCACCCTGAGTCACAAAGGTCTGTAAGTGACAAAGGGAAAAGAAAATGACATCTGAGGAGATTGAGGAGGAGGAGAGAGAGAGGAAAATAAGGCTAAGGGGAGAAGGTTCCTCTACTGAGTCTCCAAGACTCATGGAGTCTGCAATCAGGGCTGCCTCCAGACCAGATACTCAGAATGATGAGTTAAGGGCAGTCAGGATCAACTATCTACAGACTTGGAACTATGACATAGATAATATCATTTCTCTCCCCTCGGATGAATTGAATGAGCTGGTTGATCTAGAAAGGTCAAGAGAGAAGAAGGAGGCAGAAGATGCAGAACTCCTACTACAGATCAAAGAAGAAAGAAAAAGAAAAAGACTATACAGAGGTATGCCTACCCTCTCACCAGTTCAAGAAAGCCCTGAACAAGAGGATGTGGTTCAACAAGAACCTTAGGTAGATAAGGAAGAAGACAAAACCAAGATGATTAACTACCTAAGTGCCACAGGTCTCTATCAGGAAGATGCACTCCTTCCCTTACCTTATGACTATGTTGAGTTGAGTATTTAAAACAACTTGAGCTTGAGTTAGTCAAGGAAAGAAAGACAACAAAGAAGAAGATGAGGGAAGAAGCTGCAAAGTCAAGAGCCATCATCCAAAAGAGCATGAAGAAGTCTGCTAATAGGCAGAGGATGATGAGCTTCTTGAAGCTGTATGGATTCTCCGGAAGGAGGCTTGGACCCATGTCTCTATCCACTATGGATGAGCATATCACGGTAATCAAGTAGAAGATTAAGAGTGGAGTGCTCACTGACTTACACTCCACTCCAAGTCAGGCCCCACCTGAAGTGGAGGTTAAGGTTGAACAACCAGAGACAACACAACCTGAACCTCCTGCTGAGACTCAGCAAGCTTCATCTTCTGATCCACAGCAGGGTCAACCTCCTTCTCCTTTTGAGCCTGAGAGAGAGGAAGTCCCAACTGAGAGAGACAATGAAGATCAATTTGGTGCTACAGGCTAGTCTTCTCAGTTAAAATTTGGAAAGAGAAAGAAGAGGATGGCTTCTAAACCAAAGTCTAAGAAGAAGAAGAAGCCTGCATCCCCTTCTGAACCTCAGGATGAATCAGAACAACTTGAGGATTTGCAGCCAGAGGATGCTCATCCAACTCCAACTTTAGTAGTTCCTCTTGCATCAGGAAGACCCATCTTGTCTTGGACATACTCCACAAATCCAGAAAGGTGGCATGTTATCAGAGATCAAGGCATTGAAGACATTTATACATGGCAAGATATGTTTTAGTTGCCTCTGCATGACCTCTTTGACATGAGAAGACACTTTAACAGCCTGAAGGATCTTGATCATCTTATGAAGAAAGGAATGGTGATAATCCTAATGAGGACTATTAATATCTGAAGTTTTCTAAGTGTTTTGGTAGCATCAGCCTAGGGGGAGTTTGTAGAGATTAATGAAGAGGCTGATGCAACCTAAATATCTTTAGTCTTTCCTGCATGCTGCACAAGTGCATTGAAGTGGAATGCTTCGGAAGCTTCACATGTGCAACAAAAATACTCTAAGTGTGAAATCTTCTGATGCCAAGACCAACATCTTCCGAAGCCAAAGATGAAGTCTTCCGAAGCCTCAGAGACAAAGTCTTCCGAAGCTTCAAGTTCATGAAGACAGATTTCTTCCGAAGACTTTTTGTAACATGCTTTATGAGATGTACTGTTCCATAAAGCTGGAAACCTTTCCGCTACAACTCTGCAAGTCACCAACTAACATGGTTTGGTGAAAAGGTCCATGCTTTTGGTAACTGTACATTAAGGTCTTGAGTTTGCAACTTTCTACTTTATGTACTTTATCCTTTTTGTAATAGATAAGGATGTGAGCTATGGCATGTCATAGTCACTAGTCAAAAGGCAATCTACCTTTTGACTCTTGATTTTGTTTGTGTCTAGTCAATTGTATCCAGCTGGCTTTCAAAGTTGTTGGACCAAAAGAAACAATGAGCCGGATCAGAAAAAACTTAAGTCCCACAGACATCACAACAACTGCTGAAGTCCACAAGTGCTGAAGACAAAGTCTGAAGACAAGTGCTGAAGACAAAGTCTGAAGACAAGTGCTGAAGACAAAGTCTGAAGACAAGTGCTGAAGACAAAGTCTGAACACAAGTGCTGAAGATAGTCTAAAGACAAGTGCTGAAGACAAAGTCTGAAGACAAGTGCTAAAGACAAAGTCTGAACACAAGTGCTGAAGACAAAGTCTGAAGACAACTGCTGAAGACAAAGTCTGAAGACAAGTACTGAAGACAAAGTCTGAAGACACAAGTGCTGAAGACAAAGTCTGAAGACAAGTGCTGAAGACCAAGAATCAGTCATTGTCACAACAGCTGAAGAGGTCTTCTTCAGTAGTTGTGATGGTTTTCTTTCAGTAGTTTTATGTTTTTCTTTCAGTAGTTTTGTAAAACGACTGAATAGCTTGTTCTTCAGTCGTTGTAGTTTCAGTAGTTTCGTATCTGTAGTTTTATGTTTTATACTTAGCACTCTGATATGTTCTCAGTAGTTGTGAACATTTCAGTAGTTTGTTAAGTTTTAGTTATTTTTGTAATAAATCTGCCAGATGTCACTATCCTGTGATATCAGCAGCGATTGCACTCTATATAAGGAGTGTCAACCTAGTTGTAATAAGGGAATGATTGAGTAGAAACATTTGATATTATTGAAACATTCCTTTTCACAGAAATACATTCTCTCTTTACAACCGTATTTGTTCTTAATGCATACGAATATCAAATCCTTGCTATAACTTGTCTATTTCTTGTTCTTATTCCGCTGCGTTACACTCTAATCCATCAAACTTGAGATCACTGATCCTGTCAAATGGTATCAGAGCTTGTTCATCATTGATCGATCTAATAATTGATCATTGAAACTGCCATTCAAGATCCAAGTTTGATTGAATTAGCATTTTTGCAAGAAACGGTTATAGAGATTGAATTTTTTGTGTTTGGTCATTCATCCTGAGATTTATTCTTGGTTTTCATTGAGTCTGTTGTGGTCTATGTAAAATCTTTTAAAAGCTTGAATTAAATTGTATTTGGACCTAAAATGACTACTCCTTCCAATGATCCTCACAATACTGGTTCCTCAACCAAGCCTCCGATGCTGGTTAGGAATGAGTATAACATATGGCAACAACGAATGCTCCATCACCTGTCTGTCAACAGCTCAGGTAGTTGGACATCAGTGGTACATGGTCCACACAAGCCTATGGTGAATAACCCGGAAACCAATCAAATGGTTCCGAAGAGGAGGGAGCAATACTCAGATGAGGATAAGAAATTGTTTGAGATTGATGCAAAAGCCAATGGAATTCTGGCCATGGCACTGCCCAATGAAATCTATTCTGGGCTAATGCATTATGAAACTGCCCATGACCTCTGGAATGCCTTGAAAGAACAATTTGGAGGAACAGATGAGGTCTTGGCAAATAATAGAGAAATCCTTGCCCAACAATACGAGACATTCTCTCATAGGAAGGGTGAGACACTGACTCAACAGTTTGAGCGGTTCTCTTGTTTGATCTCTGAATTAAAAATGGTCAAACATGAGTACACAAACAGCCAGATGAATAACAGATTTCTCAGATCACTGCCTGAGAGATGGGACACATATACTATTGTCCTACGCTCCAGTGCAAATTTGGACAAACTATCTCTCACCCAACTCCATGGGAAATTGCTCACATTTGAGAGAGAGAGAGATAGAACAGAAACGAAAACTGTCATCATCTGCAAAGCTCACTGATGATTTTGTACCAGGAAACACTGCCTTGGTAAGTCATGAGTCAGAGTATGCAGGATCAAAATGGCAATATTTGAGCATATTGATTTCACCTCAAATAATTCTAATCATGCCTTTGTGAGTGTTGATTGTCATTCTGGTAATAATAGTGACAATCTATGCTTTATCATGGATGATTTGAAGGGCATTGCTGATGATGATTTAGAAGAGATGGATATTTTGAGCCAAATGGCCTTGATCAATATCAGATCTCAGAAATTCTACAAGAGAACTGGCAGGAAATTTCCTGGACTCTCTGACAACACCAAAGTCGGTTTTGACAAGAGCAAGTTGAAGTGTCACAAATGCCACAGGCTTGGACACTTTGCAAGAGAGTGTAGATCAACTGGATCTAACACTTCTGCACCCTTTTTGACTTTTCCAAATAACAATTCACAATCCAAAGGGCAACATTCTGCTCGTTCTAGTCATTCATCACACCCTCAATCTCCTGCATATTTTGTTCCTCAGGGTTAAATGCCATATCCTTATCCCTGCTATTATATGCCACAGTCAAATCAAGTTCAAGCTCCTATAGTACCACAATCTCATGCACTACCAGAACCTCAACCATCTCCATCTCAATCACAACCTCATCACAGCTTCTTCACACCTCGAGTCGTTGACTGGAGTAGCTTACCTGATAACTTGTCTTGTCACACGGAGCAATACTATGCTGGTGCTAGTCAACATGGTGGTGAACACCCTTTTGGAAATCTTGCTCTCATGGCCCTGGAGTCTACTGAGGGTTCCTGTTCAAATGCATCATCTTCACAGGTAACTCAGGTATCTTCAGAGGCTAAAGCCAAGTTATGCTCTGAATCATGCATAGCTGCCTTTGTCTCTATTAGAGAGGCAAATGTAGCATTGATAAATCAAAAAATTGAGTTTGAGAAAACCATTTTCAAAAGAAAAGCTGAGTATGAGTTTGCTCTTAACAGTAAAAGTGATGAGATTTATAAGCTTAAATGCCAATTAAATGATGAAAAGGCCAAGCTAGAGGTTATTCTGGAAGACCACAGGAGTCTCAAAGAAAAACTTGCAGTGACCCAAGTTGAGTGTGAACGCTGGGTCTCATCATGCAAGGGATTTGAAATGCTTCTTAGCAAGCAAACTGCTTCAAATGTGAAGTTTGGAATTGGTTACAACCATACTGCTCCACCAACAGACTTTACTCCTAACTCCATAGTTATGTCTGAAAGTGAAAGCAATCTCCAAACCACATTATCGTGTGAGTCATTCTCCAATGATAATCTAAGATCAAAGAATGAAACCAGTGTTAAGATCTCAACAAATAAATTGACTGATGGTCTAACTACTGAGACTCATATGAAGCTGAGTACTTCAGATGTTGTTCCTCAATGTACCCCAAGTACTGAAAGAGACCCAACATCTGAAAAGCATTTCAAATCAGTTGAAATACAAGGACTAACAACTGCTGAGGAATCCATCAAACAGTGTATTAGGACGGATGGAAAACAGTTGAATTACCAGTCTTCAGCTGTCAAATCCTTTAGTACCTAGTACTGATAGGAGGAAAGTACTAAAGATCACACCTTCAGTAGTTTCCACTTCAGCAGTAAAGATGTCCAAGATGAAGAATAAACCATGTGAAATTTGTGGTAAATTCAATCATCTATGTGATGAATGTTCGTACAGAAAGGGTTTAAAGCTCCAAAGGGATAAGCTCATTAAACTAGAAATAAATAAAATGAAAACTGAGTTTGAGACCAAGTTTGTATCACAATCATCTCAACCTGATAAACCCAAGGCCTTACCCAAATCCACTAAGAAGGATGCGGTTTATTAGAAGACAACTGATATTGTTCCTCATGATAAACATAAGACTAAGTCTGTAAAGTCTAAGAAGGAGGAAATGGTGGGTCACAGGAACTCATCAAAAACAAGCTCTGGAGTGTCAAATGAACTGAAAGCTTGAGCTTCAAATCAGACATAGCTTGTTATGATGGTTCAGCTTCTGTTGGGGAGAGTTAACCAACTTGAAACCCATGTGATCAAACCACTGGAGAGGAATTCCAGGCCCAAATCCATTTCAGCACCATCTCCATCTTCATCAGCTGTTAATCATAAGAAACCAGTTATGGTTAAATCTGTTGATAAAATCAGTCCCAAAACCAAAAAGGTTTAGGTCTCCAAAGCTAACTAGTTTCTTATGACTGTGCAGGGTTCTTGAGCATGCCAAAGAAGCATCTGGTATGTGGACAGTGGAGGATCCATGCACATGACTGGGAGCAACTCTCTTCTTCATGATTACTCTCAGGGAAAGAAGGGATTTGTCTCATTTGGAAATGATGCTAAAGGTTACATCATTGGAAACGGATTTGTGTCTAATGGAGATATTAGATTTGATGATGTCAACTAAGTGGAGAATCTCAAATACAATCTGTTGAGTGTCAGTCAGATGTGTGACAAAGGACATGTTGCTCTTTTTACAAGCCAGAACTGTAGGCTTCTGTCTTCCAAGGTTCTGAGCCTGATTGACAAAGCACTGGATGATAATACTCTCCTGAAGGCTAATAGGATAGGAAGAGTATATGCCTTGGATCTGTCATAGAAAATTGAGTTGAGAGGCCATCCATGCTTGTTCTCCAAGGCCTCTCTCCAAGAATCTAAACTGTGGCATAGAAGGCTGGGTCATGTTAATCTCAAAAACATGAATCAGCTGATCCACAAGAGTTTAGTGAGAGGTCTTCCAATAAAGGAGTTCAATTGTGATAAAATCTGCACTGCATGCTTAAAAGGGAAACAACATAAAGTTTCATTCCCAACCATAGAAGATTCCAAGTCTAATGCCTGCTTACAACTACTGCACATGGATCTTTTTGGTCCTGTGAAGGTAATGAGTATGGCAAAGAAGAAATATTGTCTGGTAATTGTGGATGATTACTCTAGATATGTATGGACCTTCTTCTTGCATTAAAAGGATGAGGCTGCTCAGTCCATTATGAACTTTGTGTTACACGTTGAGAAGCAGTATTCCCTACCAGTTAAGTGTGTGAGGAGTGACAATGGTACTGAATTCAGAAACCACACTCTTGACGAGTTTTACTTGTCAAAGGGAATCAAGAGGCAGTATAGCATCCCAAGGACTCCAGAGCAAAATGGAGTAATGGAGAGAAAGAACAGGACCTCATTGAAGCTGCAAGGTCCATGTTGGCTGATTCTGGTCTGCCACTGACCTTTTGGGCTGAAGCTGTCAATACAGCCTGCTATGTACAGAATAGAGCTTTAGTAAATAAGAGGTTGATGAAAACTCCTTATGAAGTTTTACATCATTTAGCCCCTTTGATTTCATTCTTTAGAGCATTTGGGTGTCCCTGTTACATTCTCAACACAAAGGATCAACTCCAAAAGTTTGATTCTAAGGTGGATGCAGGGTATTTTGTTGGGTATTCATCCACTTGCAAGGCTTATAGAGTATTCAACTATCGGACAAAGATAGTTGAAGAAACCTTGCATGTGAAGTTCAATGAATCCCCTAAGGATACAATTCCACAAAACCCTTGGAGTTGTTTGATCTGGACATTCTGCAATATGTTCCTTATCAACCACCTACTGTTGCAGATCATATGAATCCGTCATCTTATGTAGCTAGTCATCCATCTGGTGTTACTGATGATGATGATGACATCAATAATCACCTTTTCAAGTTTAGTGATCATCTACCTGATTCAGCTAGACCTGATGTTCCTGTAGCTTCAGTGGCACAATCCACAACAAATGCTGATGAGATTTCTACAACTTCAACTTCCTTTGAATTACCATCTACTGATTGGTTTCAAGGAAATGATCACCATCACCATCTGTTGCTGCTGAGCCTGCTACAAACACTTGCACAGATCTTATTGTGTACCAAGATCTGAAGAATCACCCTATGTCTCAAATCATTGGTGATATCAATGCTGGCGTTTCAACAAGAAGTCAATTGTCAAATTTCTGCTTCTATGCTCTCTTCATTAGTCAGCAAGAGCCAAAGAACTATCACATTGCTTTAAGGGACAATGGATGGGTTGAAGCCATGCTGCTTGAGCTTCTTCAGTTCAAGAAACAGCAAGTGTGGGAACTGGTTCCTCTACCTCCAGGTAAGTGTGCAATAGGCATTAAATGGGTGTTTAGGAACAAAACTGATGAAAATGGGCTTATTGTTAAGATCAAGGCCAGACTGGTTGTACATGGGTTTTCACAAGAGGAAGGTATTGATTAGAATGAAACCTTTGCCCCTGTAGCCAAACTGGAAGCAATTCGATTGTTTTTAGCTTATGCTGCTTATCACAACCTTAAAGTTTTTCAAATGGATGTCAAAAGTGCATTTAAGTATGGGAAAATTAAAGAAGAGGTTTATGTATGTCAACCACCAGGTTTTGTGGACAATAAACATCCTAATTGGGTGTATAAGCTTGATAAGGCTCTCTATAGGTTGAAACAAACTCCTAGAGCCTGGTATGAGACATTATTAAACTTTCTTCTGGAAATTAATTTCACTAGAGGCTCCATAGACAAGACTTTATTCATTAAGAAAGCTGGGCAGCATAATCTACTTGTTCAAATTTATGTAGATGATATTATTTTTGCATCCTCTGATCCACAGTTGTGTGATGCCTTTACAAAGTTGATGAAACAGAAGTTTGAAATGAGTGCCATGGGAGAATTACAGTTCTTTCTGGTTTTGCAAATCAAACAAAAGGCTGATGGAATTTTCATTCATCAGTCCAAATACACAAAAGATCTTTTGGAAAAATTTGATTAACAAAAGTGTAAGCCCTGTTCTACTCCCATGTGCAACACCACACAACTGGATACAGATCAGAAAGGTAAAGTGGTTGATGAAACACTTTACAGATGTATGATTGGGTCCTTGATGTACTTAATAGCTTCTAGACCAGAGATTATGTTTGCTACATGTGTTTGTACTAGATTTCAGGCTGCACCTAAGGAGTCTCATTTGATTGCAGTCAAGAGGATCTTTAGATATTTGCAAGGCACTCCATCTCTAGGTTTATGGTATTCTACTAGACAAAGCAGCGATCACAAGTTTGATGTATTAGGATACAAAGCAGCGGAATACAAACAAGAATTAGACAAATTGTAGCAAGCAATCGATACTTGTAAGCATTAAGAGCGCATACGGTTATAGGGAGAGAATATATATTTCTGATTTCAAGGAATGTTTATAGATGTAGAATATTTCTAATCAAATCATTTGTTCATTCCATTCATTCATCATTCATCATCATTACAATAAGTTGTCACTCCTTATATAGAGTGCAACAATCACTGCTGTTATCACGGAAAGTGACAACTGGCAGATCTAATACAAAAATAACTAATTCTTAACAAACTACTGAAATGTTCACAACTACTGAGAACATATCAGCGTGTTAAGTACAAAATATAAAAATACTGAAACTACAACGACTGAAGAACAAGCTCTTCAGTCGTTTTACAAAACTACTGAAACATAAAAATATAAAACTACTGATATCACAACTACTAAAGAAGTACTCTTCAGCAGTTGTGACAAACTACTGAGGCTTTAGTACTTGATCTTCAGACTTTGACCTTCAGGTGTTTCATCAGCTGATGACTTCAGTAGATATCATCAGCTGATGTCTTCAGTCTTTGTCTTCAGACTTTGTACATCAGTTGTTGATCTTCAGCACTTGTAAAGTCTTTAGCTGTTGTACTTCAGTACTTTGGTCTTTCAGCTTCAGCACTTGTGTTCTTCAGCTGTTGTACTTCAGCACTTTAGTTCTTCAGCTGTTGAGGTCTTCAGCACTTGATCTTCAGCTGTTGAAGTCTTCAGCACTTGTCAAACTACTGATGAGGCTTTCAGCAGTTGTTGTGATACCATGTGGGACTTAGTGGTTTTCTGATCTTGGCTCATTGGTTCTTTTGGTCCAACAAACTCCCCCTGAACCAATGCAGCCAAAACCTCTAACTTATTTATTCTCCCACTTATTGATGGCAAAATGTTGGTCTTTTTCCTTCTTGATCAGTAGAGAAGATGACCCATGTAAGCTCCGGCCTGGGAAGAAACCTCAAATATTTGTTGGCAGAGTATGAATGGGAACTCTGTTTTGGGGAACTGGACACAGGGTTGTTATCCCATTCATGAGATTCACTTCCCATAATGAGTCTGTACGACTCTCTTGTGTAGGCCTCAAGGAAGGTGATTTGTTCCTCCATGGTTAGCTCTTCAACACCTCCTTCAAACAATGATTCAGGCCCATAATACTCAGACAGGTATTTGGCCTGTTTCCCATTCTTTAGCTCCCAGTTGTTATTATTCTGTAAGCAAACTCATCTGGGTGATTACCCTCTAGGAACAACTGGAGCTCATTTTTCCTGACTTCCTCAAGCCTCTTGTAAACTAAACCCTTTTTCACTATTTTGTTTTCCAGCATCTTCTGAGGGGTTAGATTAGCTTGTAGGCCTTCTTGAAGTCTTCTAGGATTTCCCAGGGTGAAACTACAAAGACCAGAGAGATCACTTCATCTACGATCTTTTTACCTGGCCAATGTATCTCTGAGGTATATTGTTCTTATGAATTCTGTGAGAGACCCTAGGATCAGGCCAATCCTCACTCTTCCTTTGATATTGAAAGGTATGCCTGAGAGTGTAAAGTCTGAGGGCTTGCTCCTTCATATTGATGATAGAAGATGTGGCTGCATAAGCTTTGTCAATTCTCTTCAGCAATTCCTCATCATGCTGTTTATGAAGCTCTTCTTCTTCTAGCTTCACTTTAACCATTTGTCTCTGGACTTCAGAAGTAATTGCTGAGAAGTGACTTGTGGCCTTAGGCAACTGAATCACAGCTGAGAGCGGCAGCCTATCTTCATCATCTTCTTCATCATCTTCTAGCCTCAATATCCTTCTCTTCTTCTTCAAGGGTATATCATCGGCTATGGGTTTTGAGGGTAAGGGAGTTGGTTGTTTGGTGGGTTGTGTTTTGGGTGTTTTTGTGTGGGGAATGTTGACAGGCTGTTCTAGCATCCTTGAGGTGAGTGTGGCTTTTGATTGCTTGGCTAGCTCAGTCCTGCTCCCAGCACCCGCTTCATTCAAAGCTTCAATAACAAGCCCCTTAGTATATGCTTCAGACGAACAGATCTTGGTGGTGATTGCCAAGATACTGTCCCTGGACCAAGCTTTGATTTCGATCATTGCTCTTCCAAGATATTTTGCAATAAATCTAATCATGATTTCAAGCCTTTCTCTTTCTAACACTTCATAACTTGCCCATCTATTCTGGATTTCTTCAATCTCTAGTCGTTGAATCTCAGAGTCAAGTTATTGGTGTCATGGCCTTGCCTAAACAGCTGATCAATGATGTTGTCCATTGATCTGTTGTGTTCGGCATCAGCCTCTTTTATCAGTAGCTCCAAGGCTTTATCTTCAGCAATGTGCTCATCAGCAACTTTCTTTCGCTTGTAGGTGAGCATTGGTTGTTGTTCTTTCTCCTCCTTTTGGGCTTGCTTCGCTTCCTTCTTTTCCTCGGATCTTTTCTCTTCTTTTCTTTCACTGCAGTACTCTCCCCCTTTTTGGTTGCATTGGAGGAAGGGGTTTGTACCGCAGAAAGAGTCTTTGGACAGCAGCATCAACCAAGGGCTGTAAAGTTGAGGAAAGCCTCTCATCAATGGCTTAGTCACAATGTCAGTGATTATGGGTGTGATGAGAGGGAGGGAATTTTGAAGTACAGCACCTATTTGCTCAGGGGGGTTCTGTTCCTGAGAAGTAGGGCCTGAAGCAAAGGCAGGTGGTTGATTTTGGAGTGGCTCAGTGGTTGGGAAACCTTCAAGTGAAGTGCCATCTGTGGGTGGGTAGAGGCAGATGGTCTTTCTCCTTGTGAGAGTTGGTCAAGTAGGTTTTGCAGCCTACTGACTTTCTCTTCAAGGATTGTGTTCTGGGCAAGAACATCATAGAAAAAGCCCAGGTCATCATCAGCCGAAGCTGAATCATCTGACCTCCTGCTTAGAGCAGGATTTACATGCACTGGGTGTAGACCAGTTGGTGCATGTGCCCTTGTGCTTGTACTGGGGACTTCCAGCCTCAGGACAATGTCCATCATCAGCTGTTGCCTCTAGTGAGGTCTTAGCAATGTTACCAGCCTCACTCTTGGTCATGTGCTGAGTCAGAGGAGGTGGCAGCCTCACAGATATTCTAAGCTCCTTGTCTACACCAGGAGATAGAAGTGGTAAACCCCTGTGCTGTGGGTTCGCAATTGCACTGTGTTCCTCCCCCTCAATTGTAGAGGTATTCCCAGTAGTAAGTGGTTTCTGGGGAGGGGGTGAGGAGTGCAATTGAGTCAGCACTTGTGCAACTATTAAGTTAGGCTGTGAGGGGCGGTTGTTTGGGGTGAAGGGATAGAAGCAGTGTGCACCTGGGGAGGTTGGTTCTCTTCAATGGCAATCTCCTCAATGAGAGAAGATCCCAGATATGTAGGTGCCCCTTGTGTGGTTGCTGCAGGCTCCTGTTGGGAGGAAACCTGAGCGGCTATGGCTGGAGGAGTCATTGTATCCACTAGGGGGTTTGGACTAGTGGATATATCTTGCGTTTGTGTTGCAGGGGCATCCTCAGGGGACTCAATTCCCTGAGTAGCCATTTTGGGTTTCTTTTTGGGGGTTTGGTGGGGACTTTGGATTTGGTGGTGGTGGCTGTGGGTTCCAGCTGCGTGGGTTTTCGCAGCTTGGCAGCCATTTTGAGTGTCCGGTCAGAGTTGTGCGGGAGTATACTTCCGGCAGAACAGCCGTAGCAGGGACTCCCAAGCCAACAAGTCCCTCAGCATTAAGCTGGTTTGTAATGATGGCCATTATGAACCGTGATATAGTATCCAACGGTTGGCAGTTAGTTTTTGAGCCATATCCTTGAGCTCTAAAAATATTATTTCAGAAAAATTAAGTGGTTGTTGCTCAAGAATAGAATACATTACCTGCTGCCATTTTTCGACATTTGATCCCAAGACGACGTCTTAGGGGCCAACATACATTCACCATGTGAAAAATCAGGCGCTCAGCGTCATTAAAGTGTTTCTTCATGATGGTGGAGGCACTGAGATCCCTTGATATCCATGTTGAGCAAAGGATAGATCTATGGTGCCCTTCGGATATCCAGCAGGAGAAGTAGCATCATTCAGTTGAAGAATTTGGCGGATTATTGCAGAGTGATGACTACTTCTTTGTTGTTGACGACCGACCGGAGGGATGGTGTGTTGTTCTCCCCAGTGGTAACAGTAACGTTCATCCAAAATTGGTGCAAGGATTCGGCATGTAAGATGGGATTCAGAAGAAATGCCGTGTTGTATTGGGACTGAACCATAAGATCCATAGCATTATCGAACTTAGTCCAGATGGGCGATTTAGTGAGGTAGGCAACACAGTTGTGTCGCGGTTTAATTGCATAGACGCCATTGAGAAGAGGGAAGTTTTGGAGAGGAACGTTAGGTTTGAGAAGATGAAGCAATGAGAGCTAAGGTTAGGGTTATATAGGGTACGGGTAAGGAAATGACTGAAGGATGTGGTGTTAGTCATCAGTAGTTTTAAACGACCGTTGACATGGTATTATCCTTTCAGACGTTGAAACAGCTGAAGTCGTGGTGTTAGGCATCAGTAGTTTAGAAAACTACTGAAGACTGTGGTTTTGACTTCAGATGATTGAAACAACTGAGGACTTGGTGTTTGTCATCAGTAGTTATGAGACTACTGAAGACAGTGGTTTTGTCATCAGCTATTGTAACAACTGAAGACTTGGGATTAGTCATCAGTAGTTATAAAATACTGACGACGTGGTTTTGCTTCAGTTGTTTAAAATGAAACAGCAGTTGTACAAACGACTGAAGAGAAAGTTCTCTTCAGCTGTTTTCGTCAATTCTTAGCTTTTCAGCTGTTTCAGACTGTCCTCAACACATTCATCAGTCTTTTTGGCTGATTTCAGTTGTTTCATAGGACATCAGTACTTATCTGTTTTTACTGATTGCAGTAGTTTGTACGCATCAGTAGTTGTAACTACATCAGTAGTTGTAACTACATCAGTAGTTTAGAACAGATGAAGTACTTCAGTACTTGTGAGACATTTAGCCTTCAGTAGTTATAAAAACTACTGAGGTAAAAGAGCTCATCAGTACTTATATGTGACATAGGTACTCATGATCATCAGTACGAATACTAAGATCATCAGTAGTTGTCACTTATTCTAGTTGCAGCATACCAAGCCTTAACACCAGGTTTTGGAAAGTTGAACTATCCAAAGGCTTAGTAAAAATGTCTGCAAGCTCATCAGCACTAGGCACAAACTTAGGATCAATCAGACCTTTTTCAAAACAATCACTTATAAAATGATGTCTGATCTCTATATGTTTGGTCCTAGAGTGCTGGATTGGATTTTTGACAATGCAAAGAGCTGAAGCACTATCCATTAACAATGGAGTCTTAGTCTCTGTAATGCCATAATCCAAAAGTTGGTTTTGAAGCCAGAGTACCTGAGATGTACAACTTGCAGCAGCAATGTACTCTGCTTCAGCAGTGGATGTAGCAACTGAGGTCTGTTTCTTGCTCTGCCAAGAAATCAAGCAGTTGCCTAGGAATTGACATCCACCAGAAGTTGATTTCCTGGTCAACTTACACCCTGCATAGTCACTATCAGAAAAAGCAACTAATTTACCAGAATGTCCGGTAGAATACCATAAACCTAGAGATGGAGTGCCTTGCAGATATCTAAAGATCCTCTTGACTGCAATCAGATGAGATTCTTTAGGTGTAGCCTGAAATCTAGCACAAACACATGTAGCAAACATAATATCTGGTCTAGAAGCTGTTAAATACATCAAGGACCCAATCATACATCTGTAAAGTGTTTCATCAACCACTTTACCTTTCTGATCTGTGTCCAGTTGTGTGGTGCTGCTCATGGGAGTAGAACAAGGCTTACAGTTTTGTAAATCAAACTTTTGCAAAAGATCTTTTGTATATTTGGACTGATGAATAAAAATTCCATCAGCCTTTTGTTTGATTTGCAACCCCAGAAAGAACTGTAATTCTCCCATGGCACTCATTTCAAACTTCTGTTGCATCAACTTTGTAAAGGCATCACACAACTTTGGATCAGAGGATGCAAAAATGATGTCATCGACATAAATTTGAACAGTAGATTATGCTGCCC
Source organism: Flaveria trinervia (assembly GCA_025506515.1). Taxonomy (NCBI): domain Eukaryota; kingdom Viridiplantae; phylum Streptophyta; class Magnoliopsida; order Asterales; family Asteraceae; genus Flaveria; species Flaveria trinervia. The sequence goes on from CM046456.1 coordinate 38,914,381, forward strand.
AGCTTTCTTAATGAATAAAGTCTTATCTATGGAGCCTCTAGTGAAATTGTTTTCCAGAAGAAAGTTTGATAATGTCTCATACCAGGCTCTGGGAGCTTGTTTTAACCCATAAAGAGCTTTATCAAGCTTATACACCCAATTAGGATGTTTATTGTCCTCAAAGCCTGGAGGTTGACATACATAAACCTCTTCTTTAATTTTTCCATACAAAAATGCACTTTTGACATCCATTTGAAAAACTTTAAGGTTTTTGATAAGCAGCATAAGCTAAAAACAATCGAATTGCTTCCAGTCTGGCTACAGGGCAAAGATTTCATCATAATCAATACTACTTCTTCTTGTGCAAACCCCTGAAACAACCAGTCTGGCCTTGTTCTTAACAATAAGCCCATTTTCATCAGTTTTGTTCCTAAACACCCATTTAGTGCCTATTGCACACTTACCTGGAGGTAGAGGAACCAGTTCCCACACTGCTGTTTCTTGAACTGAAGAAGCTCAAGCTGCATGGCATCAACCCATCCATTGTCCTTTAAAGCAATGTGATAATTCTTTGGCTCTTGCTGACTGATGAAGAGAGCATAGAAGCAGAAATTTGACAATTGACTTCTTGTTGATACTCCAGCAGTGATATCACCAATGATTTTACATAGGGTGATTCTTCAGATCTTGATACACAATGAGATCTGTGCAAGTGTTTGTAGCCGGCTCACCAGCAACAGATGGTGATGGTGAATCATTTCCTTGAAACCAATCAGTGGATGGTAATTCAAAGGATGTTGAATTCGAAGAGATCTCATCAGCATTTGTTGTGGATGGTGCTACTCGAGCTGCAGGAACATCAGATCTAGCTGAGTCGGGCAGCTGATCACTAAACCTGAAGAGGTGAGTACTGCAATCATCATCATCATCAGCAGTACCACCAGGTCGTGAGCTTTAACAGGAGCAACAGCAGGAGTTTGATAAGGAACATATTGCAGTATGTCCAAATCAAATAGCTCCACAGGACTTTGTGGAATCTTGTCCTTTGGAGATTCATTAAACTTAACATGTAGAGTTTCTTCAACCATCTTTGTTCTGCAGTTGAAGACTCTGTATGCCTTGCAAGTAGATGAATAACCAACAAAGTACCCTGCATCCACCTTAGGATCAAATTTGGAGTTGATCCTTTGTGTTGAGAATAAAACAGGGACACCCAAATGCTTTGAAAAATGAAATCAGAGGAGCCAAATGATGGAGAACTTCATATGGAGTTTTCATCAACCTCTGATTTACTAAAACTCTATTTTGCACATAACAAGCTGTGTTGACAGCTTCAGCCCAAAAGGTCAGTGGCAAACCTGAGTCAGCCAGCATGGACCTTGCAGCTTCAATGGGTCCTGTTCTTTCTCTCCACTACTCCATTTTGCTCTGGAGTCCTTGGAATGTTGAACTGCCTTTTGATTCCCTTTGAAAGATAGAAGTCATCAAGTGTATGATTTCTAAACTCAGTTCCATTGTCACTCCTAATACACTTGACTGGAAGGGAATACTGCTTCTCAATGTACAGCACAAAGTGAATAATCTTCTGAGCAGCCTCATCCTTTGAATGTAGAAAGAAAGTCCATACAAATCTGGAGTAATCATCCACAATTACCAGACAGTATTTCTTCTTTGCCATGCTCATTACTCTCACAGGACCAAATAGATCCATATGCAGTAATTGCAAGCAGGCAGTGGACTTGGGCACTTCAATAGGAGGAATGAGACTTTGTGCTGTTTTCCTTTTAAACAAGCAGTGCAGGTTTCATCACAGTGGAACTCCTTTATTGGTAAGCCTCTGACTAAACTATTGTGGGTAAGCTGATTCATGTTTTTGAGATTACATGACCAAGCCTCCTGTGCCACAGTTTAGATTCTTGAGAAGAGGCTTTGGAAAATAGGCAAGGATTGCTTTGAGATCTATCTTCTTAGAGAGATCTAAGGCATACACCCTTCCTGTCCTGTTGGCTTTCAGGAGAGTGTGATCATCCAACACCTTGTCAATCAAGTGCAAAACTTTGGATGATAGAATCCTACAGTTTTGACTGGTGAAAAGGGCAACATGGCCTTTATCACACATTTGACTGACACTCAAGAGATTGTACTTGAGATTTTTCACATGATTAACATCATCAAATTTGATTTCTCCATTGGAGACAAAGCCCTTACCGATGATGTAACCCCGAGCATCATTGCCAAAAGAGACAAATCCCTTCTTTCCTTGAGAGTAGTCATGAAGAAGAGAGTTGTTCCCAGTCATGTGCATAGATCCCCCACTGTCTACATACCAGATGCTACTTTGGCATGTTGGAGACCCTGCAAAAATAAACAATTAGTTAGTTTTAGAGACCCAAACCTTTTGGTATTGGGCCTGGTCTCATCAATAGATGGTAAACTAACAGGTTTATTTGAAACAACAGCCTGAGAGGAAGAAGATGGTGTAGAAGAGGAGTCCTTTGGCTTGGACCTCCTTTTCTGTGGTTTCAACATAGGAGAATCTAGTTGGTTAACTCTACCCAACAGATGTTGTACCATCATCACCAGCTGTGTCTGATTTTGTGATAAAGCTTTCAGCTCATCAGACACATTGCTAGTGGAGTTTGATAAATTCCTATGTTGCACCTTTTTCTTTTGAGCACCCTCAGCTGTCACCTGTTTAACCCCCTTCCTTTTTGGATTTCTTTGATGACTTAAGGGTTACAGGATTTGATGTTGCTCATACAAATGTGGTTCAAACTCAGTTTTCATTTTTACCATTTTCTCATTAATTTCTTCTTTTTGTTTGAGTTTGGAACCTCTTTTGTACCAACAATCATCTGTAAGATGATTGAACAAACCACATACTTCACATGGTTTCTTCTTCATCTTAGGTTGATCATCAACCAAAGAGGGTGAAGCAACATAAGACTTTTTCTTTAATGCTTTGGAAGCATTGTTTGCTTCTTGACAGCCTCTTTAGTAGTCTTCAAACTCTTTCTACTGCCAGTTTTCTCTCTTCAGTATTGACAGTAGTTGAAGTTTGAACTTCAGGTGTTAAATCCTGCTCTCTAGTCCTTTCAGGACCTTCAGAATTAACTCCTGAGTTGATCAACTCATTAATCATGTGAATGTCAGCATTTGAACCATCAACATCAGCTGATAGGTTCAAAGAGGGCTTGATGCTGACTGCTACTTCTGATTGTGCTGTATCAGAAGGTAGATCACATGATGTGATGGATTGGTTATCACTCTCACCATCAGATTCTACCTCTGCTCTTGGGGTAAAATCTGTAGGTGGAGCAGTGTGATTGTAACCAATTCCAAACTTCACATTTGAAGCAGATTGCTTACTAAGAAGCATTTCAAAACCTTTGCATGATTGTACCCATCTATCACACTCGACCTGGGTAACTGCAAGGGTTTCTTTGAGATCTTTGTACTTCTCTAGAAGTACTTTTTCTCTAGCCTTATCTTCAATTATTTGGCAATTCAGTTTATAAATCTCATCATTTTTATCTTTGAGCACAAACTCAAACTCAGCTTTGTTTTTGGAAATTATTTGTTCTAGCTCAATGTTCTTATTAATTAGAGCTACATTTGCTTCTCTAATGGAAGCAAATGCTGCTATGCATGGTTCAGAAGATAATTTGGCTTTTGCCTCAGAGGATACCTGTGATACCTGAGGTGTAGAGGCATTAGAAAATGAAGTATCAGCAGACTCCAAAGCCATAAGAGCTAGATTCCCAAAAGGGCTGTCACCACCATGTTGACCAGCACCAGAGAACAGTTGATCATGACCAGACAAGTCATCTGGTAAACTGCTCCAGTCAACAACTCCTGGGGTGAAGAAGCTGTGTTGTTGAGGTTGAGATTGTTGATGAGATTGGGAAGGCTGAGGTTCTGGTAGTGCATGAGGTTGTAGTGCCATAGGAACTTGAACTTGATTTGACTGTGGCATGTAATAACAAGGGTACAGATATGGCATTTGACCCTGAGAAACAATATGCCGGAGATTGTTGTTGAGGATGATGACTAGAGGTGACAGGATGTTGCCCTCTGTGTTGTTGACTATTGCCAGGAAAAGTCACAAAGGGTGCAGTGGAGTTAGATCCAGTTGATCTACACTCTCTTGCAAAGTGTCCAAGCCTTTGGCATTTGTGACACCTCAACTTGCTCTTGTCAAAACCAACTTTGGTTTTGCCAGAGAGTCCTGGGAATTTTCTTCCAGTTCTTTTATAGAACTTCTGAGATCTGATATTTATCATGCCATTTGGCTCAAATATCCATCTCTTCTAAGTCATCATCAGCAATCCCCTTGAGATCATCCATAATGAAGCATAGATTGTCATTATTACATCCAGTAAACTGACCATCAACACTCACAAATGCAGAATCAGAAGTGCTCGAAGAGAAATTAATATGCTCATCATACTGGCATTCAGATGAAGCATATTCTGACTCATGACCCAAAAAGGCAGTGTTGCCTTGTCCAAAGTCTTCAGTGAGCTTTCCAGATGAAGACAACTTTCTCTTCTGTTCTATCTCTCTCTCTCAAAAGTGAGCAGTTTCCCATGGAGTTGGGTGAGAGATAGTTTGTCCAAACTTGCACTGGAGCGTAGGACAATAGTATATGTGTCCCATCTCTCAGGCAGTGATCTGAGAAATCTGTTATTCATCTGAATATTGGTGTATTCAAGTTTGACCATTTTTAGTTCAGAGATCAAACAAGAGAACGCTCATATTGTTGAGTCAGTGTCTCACCCTTTCTATGAGAGAATGTCTCGTATTGTTGGGCAAGAATTTCTCTATTATTTGCCAAGACCTCATCTGTTCCTCCAAATTGTTCTTTCAAGGCATTCCAGAGGTCATGGGCAGTTTCATGATGCATTAGCCCAGAATAGATTTCATTTGGCAGTGCCATGGCCAGAATTCCATGGGCTTTTGCATCAATTTCAAGCAACTTCTTATCCTCATCTGAGTATTGATCCCTCCTCTTCGGAACCATTTGATTGGTTTCCGGGTATTCACCATAGGCTTGTGTGGACCATGTACCACTGATGTCCAACACCCTGCGTGTTGGACCAAAAGAACCAATGAGCCAAGATCAGAAAACCTCTAAGTCCCACATGGTATCACAACAACTGCTGAAAGCCTCATCAGTAGTTTGACAAGTGCTGAAGACTTCAACAGCTGAAGATCAAGTGCTGAAGACCTCAACAGCTGAAGACCAAAGTACTGAAGTACAACAGCTGAAGAACACAAGTGCTGAAGCTGAAAGACCAAAGTACTGAAGTACAACAGCTGAAGAGTTTACAGGTGCTGAAGATCAACAACTGATGAACAAAGTCTAAAGACAAAGACTGAAGACATCAGCTGATGATATCTACTGAAGTCATCAGCTGATGAAACACCTGAAGGTCAAATCTGAAGATCAAGTACTGAAGCCTCAGTAGTTTGTCACAACTGCTGAAGAGTACTTCTTCAGTAGTTGTGATATCAGTAGTTTTATATTTTTCTGTTTCAGTAGTTTTGTAAAACGGCTGAAGAGTTTGTTCTTCAGTCGTTGTAGTTTCAGTAGTTTTAGATTTTGTACTTAACACGCTGATATGTTCTCAGTAGTTGTGAACATTTCAGTAGTTTGTTAAGAATTAGTTATTTTTGTATTTGATCTGCCAGTTGTCACTTTCCGTGATAACAGCAGTGATTGTTGCACTCTATATAAGGAGTGACAACTTAATGGATGGATGATGAATGAATGGAATGTATGAATGATTTGATTAGAGATATTCTACATCTATAAACATTCCTTGAAATCAGAAATATATATTCTCTTCTATAACTGTATGCGCTCTTAATGCTTACAAGTATCAATTGCTTGCTACAATTTGTCTAATTCTTGTTTGTATTCCGCTGCTTTGTATCCTAATACATCAAACTTGTGATCGCTGATCCTGTCACTGTGCTATTAACAGACAGGTGATGGAGCATACGTCTTTGCCATATGTTATACTCATTCCTAACCAGCATCGGTGGCTTGGTTGAGGAACCAGTATTGTGAGGATCATTGGAGGGAGTAGTCATTTTCAGTTCAAAAACAGTTTAGTTCAAGCTTTTAAAAGTTTTAGACAGACCACAACAAACTCAATGAGAACCAAGAAAAGATCTCAGGATGAATGAGCAGAATACAGAAAATTCAATCTCTATAACCGTTTCTTGCAAAAACAAAAGCTAATTCAATCAAACTTAGATCTTGAATAGCAGTTTCAATGATCAATTATTAGATCGATCAATGATTAACCTGCTCTGATACCATTTGACAGGATCAGCGATCACAAGTTTGATGTATTAGGATACAAAGCAGCGGAATACAAACAAGAATTAGACAAATTGTAGCTAGCAATCGATACTTGTAAGCATTAAGAGCGCATACGGTTATAGGGAGAGAATATATATTTCTGATTTCAAGGAATGTTTATAGATGTAGAATATTTCTAATCAAATCATTCGTTCACTCCATTCATTCATCATTCATCATCGTTACAATAAGTTGTCACTCCTTATATAGAGTGCAACAATCACTGCTGTTATCACGGAAAGTGACAACTGGCAGATCTAATACAAAAATAACTAATTCTTAACAAACTACTGAAATGTTCACAACTACTGAGAACATATCAGCATGTTAAGTACAAAATATAAAACTACTGAAACTACAACGACTGAAGAACAAGCTCTTCAGTCGTTTTACAAAACTACTGAAACATAAAAATATAAAACTACTGATATCACAACTACTGAAGAAGTACTCTTCAGCAGTTGTGACAAACTACTGAGGCTTCAGTACTTGATCTTCAGACTTTGACCTTCAGGTGTTTCATCAGCTGATGACTTCAGTAGATATCATCAGCTGATGTCTTCAGTCTTTGTCTTCAGACTTTGTACATCAGTTGTTGATCTTCAGCACTTATAAACTCTTCAGCTATTGTACTTCAGTACTTTGGTCTTTCAGCTTCAGCACTGTGTTCTTCAGCTGTTGTACTTCAGCACTTTAGTTCTTCAGCTGTTGAGGTCTTCAGCACTTGATCTTCAGCTGTTGAAGTCTTCAGCACTTGTCAAACTACTGATGAGGCTTTCAGCAGTTGTTGTGATACCATGTGGGACTTAGAGGTTTTCTGATCTTGGCTCATTGGTTCTTTTGGTCCAACATTTAGATATTTGCAAGGCACTCCATCTCTAGGTTTATGGTATTCTACTAGACATTCTGGTAAATTACTTGCTTTTTCTGACAGTGACTATGCAGGGTGTAAGTTGACAAGAAAGTCCACTTCTGGAGGATGCCAATTCTTAGGCAACTGCTTGATTTCTTGGCAGAGTAAGAAGCAGACCTCAGTTGCTACATCAACTGCTGAAGCAGAGTACATTGCTGCTGCAAGCTGTACATCTCAGGTACTCTGGCTTCAAAACCAATTATTGGATTATGGCATAACAGAGACTAAGACCCCATTGTTAATGGACAACTCTTCAGCTCTTTGTATTGTCAAGAATCCTGTCCAGCACTCTAGGACTAAACATATTGAAATCAGACACCATTTTATTAGAGATTGTTTTGAAAAAGGTCTGATTGATCCAAAATTTGTTCCTAGTGCTGATGAGCTTGCAGACATTTTCACTAAGCCCTTGGATAGCACAACTTTCCAAAACCTAGTGTTAAAGCTTGGTATGCTGCAGCTAGAATAAGTGACAACTACTGGTGATCTCAGCTCACAAGTACTAATGATCATTAGTTTATTATTGTCATATATACAAGTACTGACGTTATTTTCTCTCCGGAAGTTTTCTTTAAACTACTAGAGCTTAACTTCTCAGTACTCAAGTACTTTATTTGTTAACACAATTGATGTAGTTACAACAGCTGCTGTAGCTACAACTACTGTTGTCAGAAATACAAATACGTACTGATGTCCTATGAAACATCTGAAAACAGATGAAAACGTCTGATGAGTACGTGTTGAGGACAGTATGAAACAGCTGAAAAGCAATGAATTGACGACAACTACTGATGAGCCTTTTTGTCTTCAGTAGTTCCCAACTGCTGTTTCTTTCTAAACAACTGAAGCAAAACCATGTCTTCAGTAGTTTCACAACTACTGATGACTAACACCAAGTCTTCAGTTGTTTACAACAACTGATGGTAAAACCAAAGTCTTTAGTAGTTTCCCAACTACTAATGACTAATACCAAGTCCTCAGTTGTTTCATCACCTGAAGTCAAAACTGTCTTTAGTAGTTTGTTTTATAACTACTGATGACTAAATCTTTAGTAGCTTTATATCTACTGATGACTAAATTAGATACTTCAGCTGTTTCAACATCTGACGGTTAAAACCAAGTCTTCAGTTGTTTTATAACAACTGCTGATCACACCAATACGGTCCGTCATTCCAAACCTCTGAAAGTTAATACCACGTCATCAGTAGTTTCAACAACTGATGACTAACACCAAAACCTTCAGTCGATTTCTAACCCTACCCTTTAAATACCTTATCCCACCTTCAGAGTTTTTACTTTCTTCTCTTCTCAAACCTAACGTTCAAAAACTCTGTAAACCTCTCTTCATCAATGGCAACCATGCAACTCAAACCTCGACACAACTGTGTCGAACATCTCACAAAATCGCCATACTGGACCAAGTTTCACAACGCCATTGATTTAATGGTTCAGTCACCTTACAAAACGGCTTTTTTGTTAAATCCCACCATATATGCTGAATCTCTTAACCAATTCTGGACAAACGTCACTCTTGTCTCTGAGGAGAATGACACAGAGTCTCTTCAATCGTTTGTCCATTGTCAAAAAGTGGTCATTACTCCAGACATTCTTCGCCAAACCCTCAATCTGGATGATGCCACTTTCCCAACTGGTTATCCAAAGGGCACAATTGATCAATCATTTGCCCAGCATGGATACCAGGGTAACTGAGTGCATCTACCATATTGAAGAAACATTTCCAGGATGTCGAACGTCTTATCTTTCACCTGGTAAATGCCTGCCTTGCCCCCAAGACTTCATCATGGGATCAAATGTCCACAAGGTGGCAACAGGTAATGTACTCCATCCTTGAGCAACAACCTTTAAATTTTTCTGAAATACTATTTTTAGAGCTCAAGGATATGGCCCAAAAACAACTTGCTAACCGTTGGATATTATATCCTCGGTTCATAATGGCCATAATTGAGAACCAGCTTCAAGCTGAGGGACTTGTTGGCCTGGGAGTCCCTGCTACGGCTGTATTGCCTGAAGTATACTCCCGGCACAACTCTGACCAATCACTAAAAATGGTTGCCAAGCTGCGCAAACCCACGCAGCTGGAACCCACAGCCACCACCTCAAAATCCAAAGTCCCCACCAAACCCACTAAAAAGAAGACACAAAAGGCTACTCAGGGAAATGAGTCCCCTGAGGATGACCCTGCAACACAAACGCAGGCTATATCCACTGGTTATAACCCCCTAGTGGATACAAGGACTTCACCAGCCACAGCCGCTCAGGATTCCTCTCAAAAGGAGCCTACAGCAACCAAAGAAGGGGTACTCACTAATCTGGGATCTTCCTCATTTGAGGAGATTGCCATTGAAGAGCACCATTCTCCCCAGGTGCATACTGCTTCTACCCCATCTCCCACTGCAACCGTCCACAAAGTCCTACTCTCATTATTGCAAACGTGCTGACTCAGCTGCATGCCTCTCCTCCTCCCCAACAAACACCAACAAAGGGGAAAACCACAGCAATTGAGGAAGAGGATCAACATGCTTCTGACAGCCCACAACACAAGGGTTTAACTGTTCTATCTCCTGGTGTGGATATGGAGACCAGAACATCTGGTGAGGCTGCCACATCTTCTGAATCAGCACATGATCAGACTGAGGCTGGTAACATTGCTAAGACCTCACCAGAGGCAACAGCTGATGAAGGACATCGTCTTGAGGCTGGAAGTCCCCAGTTCCAAGAAAAAAGGGGCACATGCTAAAACTGGTCTACACCCAGTGCATGTACATCCTGCTACAAGCAGGAGGTCAGGTGATTCAGCATCTGCTGATGATGACCTGGGCATCTTTTATGATGTTCTGGCCCAGAACACAATTCTTGAGGAAGAAGTCAGTAGACTACAAAGACTACTTGACCAATTCTCTCAAACAGCAAGTCCATCTACCCCCAACATAAAACCACAGATGGCACCTTCACCTGAAGGTCTCCCACACACTCAGCCACTCAAAACTTCCGAGCCACCAGCTTCTATTTCTGGCAGTGCTTCTCAGGGATAGAACCCCTCTGAGCAAACAGCTGCTATCTTTCAGCAATCCCTACCTCTCATCACCCCAATGATCACAGACATTGTGATCAAAACCATGGATGAGAGGCTTCCCTCAATCATACAAACCCTGGTGGAGGAGATTGTGAGCACAAGGCTTTTTGCTACTCAAACCCTTGCAACCAATGCAACCAAAAAGGGGGAGAGTCAGTCAGTGAAAGCAAAGAGGAAGAGCATAGAGGGGAAGAAAGAAAAGGAGACTAAGAAGGAAGAGGAGTTTGTGAAGGGAGCTGACATTGATCAAGTGGGTGAAAGTCACAAAGACTTTCATGTCACATATAAGAAGAGAAGGTTGAAGGAAAAGAAAAAGAACTCGAACTCCATGAGATGATCAAAATGGCGGATGCTACACACAGTAAATCAATGGACTCCATTATTGATCAACTGTATAGACAGGGGTTCGATACTGCACAGCTTGACTCAGAGATTAGGAGACTTGAAGTTGAAGAAATTAACTCAAGATGGGCAAGCTATGATGCATTAGAAAGAGAAAGACTAGAGATCATGATCAGATTCATTGCAAAGTACCATGGGAGATCATTGATCGAGATTAAGTCATGGACCAGGGACAGTATCTTGGCAATAACCACCAAGATCTGTTCGTCTGAAGCATACACTAAGGGATTGGTGATTGAAGCACTAAATGAGGCAGGTGCTGGGAACAGAAAGGAACTAGCAAAACACTCAAAAGCCTCACTCACTACAAGAATGCTAGAACAACCTGCAAAACCTCCCACTTCAAAATCACCACTACCACAACCCACTAAACCAACTCCTTTACCCTCAAAACCGACAGCCGATGATGCACCCAAGAAGAAGAAGAGAAGGGTGTTGAGGCTAGAAGAAGAAGAAGAAGAAGAGGATGATGAGGAAGAAGAAAGGCTGCCTCTTTCCGCAGTCCTAACTTTGCCTAAAGCCAACCTATGCCCATCACTCCCACCTCACATATGGAAGCTGTGAGAGTAAAGATAGAAGAAGAACAGCAGCAAAAGCTTCATGATGATGAGATGCTGAAAAGCATAGACAAAACTTATGTTGCTTCTTCATCAAGAATCAGTATGAAGAAAGAAGCTCTAAGATTGTACACCCTTGCTAACACATTTCAATATCAAAGGGAAAAGGTGAGAATATGGCCTGATCCTAGGGTGGCTCACAGAATTGTGAAGAAAGACATTCCTTCGAGATACAAGGGCCAAGTAAAAAGGATCGTAGATGAAGAGATCACAGTGGTCCTTGTAGTATCACCCTGGGAAATTGTAGAAGATTTCAAGAAGGCCTATGAAACTAAACAGCCACCCCAAAAGATGTTAGAGAACAGAGTAATTAAAAAGGGGTTAGTCTACAAGAGGCTTGAGAACTTCAAACAAAATAAGCTCAGTCTGTTACTTGAAGGGACCCACCCAGATGAGTTTGCATACAGACAGGTCACAACAGTTGAGCTCAAAAATGGCAAACAGGCTAAGTACATTTCAGAGCTGTATGGGCGTGAAGGATTGTTTGATGGTGGAGCTAAAAATCTTACCATGGAAGAACAAATTATGTTTCTCAGAGCATACACCAGAGAATCCTACAGGCCTATATATGGGAAGTAGATTTCATGGATAGGACCACAGCCCTGTGTCCAGTTCCCCAAAGTCAGGGCTCCTATCCATACTATGCCAACCAAATTTCAGAAATCTATTCCCAGGCTAGTGCTTAATTGGGTCATCTTCTTAGCTGATCAAGAAGGAAAAAGACCAATCTTATTGCCAACAATAAGCGGGACCTCAATAAAGTTAAGGTTTTGGCTGCATTGGTTCAACGGGAGTTTGTTGGACCAAAAGAACCAATGAGCCGGATCAGAAAAACCTTAAGTCCCACAGACGTCACAACATCTGCTGAAGTCCACAAGTGCTGAAGACAAAGTCTGAAGACAAGTGCTGAAGACAAAGTCTGAACACAAGTGCTGAAGACAAAGTCTGAAGACAAGTACTGAAGACAAAGTCTGAACACAAGTGCTAAAGACAAAGTCTGAAGACAAAGTCTGAAGACAAGTGCTGAAGACAAAGTCTGAACACAAGTGCTGAAGACAAAGTCTGAAGACATGTGCTGAAGACAAAGTCTGAAGACAAGTGCTGAAGACAAAGTCTGAAGACACAAGTGCTGAAGACAAAGTCTGAAGACAAGTGCTAAAGACCAAGTATCAGTCGTTGTCACAACAGCTGAAGAGGTCTTCTTCAGTAGTTGTGACGGTTTTCTTTCAGTAGTTTTATGTTTTTCTTTCAGTAGTTTTGTAAAACGACTGAAGAGCTTGTTCTTCAGTCGTTTTAGTTTCAGTAGTTTCGTATCAGTAGTTTTTTGTTTTATACTTAGCACTCTGATATGTTCTCAGTAGTTGTGAACATTTCAGTAGTTTGTTAAGTTTTAGTTATTTTTGTAATAAGTCTGCCAGATGTCACTATCCCGTGATATCAGCAGTGATTGCACTCTATATAAGGAGTGTCAACCTAATTGTAATAAGGGAATGATTAAGCAGAAACATTTGATATTATTGAAACATTCCTTTTCACAGAAATACATTCTCTCTTTACAACCGTATTTGTTCTTAATGCATACGAATATCAAATCCTTGCTATAATTTGTCTAATTCTTGTTCTTATTGAAAGTTCATGAGGTCAACTACCATACTCATGACTTGGAGCTAGCAGTCATGGTCTTTGCACTAAAGATTTGGAGGCACTATCTGTACGGGACGAAGTGCACCATTTTCACTGACCATAAGAGCTTGAAGTACTTTTTCGAGCAGAAGGATCTGAACATGAGGCAGAGGCGATGGTTGGAGCTTATAAAGGCTTATGATTGCGAGATCCATTACAATCCGGGCAAAGCGAACGTGGTGGCCGATGCTCTTAGCCGGAAGGCCCGAGCCGATTCGGGTGAAAGCATACCAACGGATCATGACCTCTGATGTAATGAAGCAAGTCAAGGAGTTTCAAGATGAGGCATTAAAAGAAAATCATCTAAACTCTGAAGGAATGAGAGTTCTGCTTGGGGAATTGGGTGAAAACACACTTGGTGTTAAAACTCGATTTGGACGGGCGTGGATTCCTCGTATCGGGGATCTACGTGTGAGGATTTCGGATGAAGCTCACAAGACTTGATACTCCATTCATCCTGGTGCCACAAAGATGTATCAAGATATGAAGAAAGATTATGGTGGCCTGTTGGACCAAAAGAACCAATGAGCCAAGAGCAGAAAACCTCTAAGTCCCACATGATATCACAACAACTGCTGAAGAACACAAGTGCTGAAGACTTCAATAGCTGAAGATCAAGTACTGAAGACTTCAACAGCTGAAGACTAAAGTGCTGAAGCTCAACAGCTGAAGAACACAAGTGCTGAAGCTGAAGACTAAAATGCTGAAGTCCAACAGCTGAAGAACACAAGTGCTGAAGCTGAAGACCAAAGTACTGAAGGTCAACAGCTGAAGAATACAAGTGCTGAAGCTGAAGACCAAAGTACTGAAGTTCAACAGCTGAAGAGTCCACAATGCTGAAGATCAACAACTGATGTACAAAGTCTGAAGACAAAGACTAAAAACATCAGCTGATGACATTTACTGAAGTCATTAGCTGATGAAACGTCTGAAGTTCAAGTCTGAAGACCAAGTGCTGAAGTTTCAGTAGTTTGTCACAACAGCTGAAGAGTACTTCTTCAGTAGTTGTGTTTATCAATAGTTTTATGTTTTTACTTTCAGTAGTTTTGTAAAACGACTGAAGAGCTTGTTCTTCAGTCATTGTAGTTTCAGTAGTTTCTTATCAGTAGTTTTGTAATAAGTAAACACTTAGCTTCTTGTAAGAAGATGTCAGCTGCTTGACATCTTCAGTAGTTTTAGTGTTTCAATAGTTTGTTAAATAACGGTTAGATGTCACTATCAAGTGACATCAGCCTACGTCATCTTTCCTTATATAAGGAAGAATGACCTAAATTGTAATTTTGCGAAAGCCATGCCAAAGCGTGTGATTGAATGAAATATTCCTTTTGTAGAAACTTTCTCTCTCTATAACTAATTTTGTTCATTGTTATATCTTTGGTATTCTTGCTCAAATTGTGCTAGTTCGTACTCTATTCCGCTGCTGAAATCATTCGAATCGATCAAACTAGATGCTGAGATCCTATCAAATGGTATCAGAGCCGGTTAATCATTGATCGATCTAAAAATTGATCATTGAAACTGCTCATTTGCTATAAGTTTGATCGAACTAGCATATTCGCACGAATCTGTTATAGAGATTGAAGTTCTGTCGCTTTTGGCTATTTTAATTGAGGTTCTTAGTGGTTTTGAGCTAAATTTGTTTTGCTTATCTTGAATTTGTCTGAATTTTCGAAATGACTACACCTTCTAATGATCCACACAATACTGGTTCCTCAACCAAGCCTCCGATGCTGGTTAGGAATGAGTATAACATTTGGCAACGAAGAATGCTCCATCACCTGTCTGTCAATAGTTCAGGTTGTTGGACATCCATGGTACATGGACCACATAAGCCAATGGTGAATCATCCGGAAACAAATCAGTTGATTCCGAAGAAGAAGGAACAATACTGATGAGGATAAGAAGTTGTTTGAGATTGATGCTAAAGCCTATGGTATTCTGGCCATGGCACTGCCTAATGAAATCTATTCCGGGCTTATGCATATGAAACTGCTCATGACCTTTGGAATGCACTGAAAGAACAATTTGGTGGCACTGATGAGGTCTTAGCAAACAACAGGGAAATCCTCGCCCAACAGTATGGACTTTTGCTCATAGAAAGGGTGAGACTCTGACTCAGCAGTTTGAGCGTTTTCATGTTTAATCTCTGAGTTGAAAATGGTTAAACATGAATATACCAAAAGCCAAATGAACCACAGATTCCTCAGATCACTGCCTGAGAGATGGGACACATATACAATTGTCCTACGCTCCAGTGCAAATCTGATAGTCTATCTCTCACCCAAATTCATGGGAAACTGCTTACATTCGAAAGAGAGATAGAGCAGAAAAGGAAACTGGCTTCATGTGGTAAGCTCACTGAAGAATTTGTACTAGGCAATACTGCTTTGGTTGGTCATGAGTCAGAATATGCTTCATCTGAATGCTAGTATGACGAGCATATTGATTTCTCTTCAAACACATCTGATTCTGCATTTGTGAGTGTTGATAGTCAGTTTACTGGGTGTAATAATGACAATCTATGATTCATCATGGATGATCTCAAGGGGATTGCTGATGATGACTTAGAAGAGATGGATATTTTGAGCCAAATGGCCTTGATAAATATCAGATCTCAGAAGTTCTACAAAAGAACTGGAAGAAAGTTCCCAGGACTCTCTGGCAAAACCAAAGTTGGTTTTGACAAGAGTAAGTTGAGGCGTCACAAATGCCACAGGCTTGGACACTTTGCTAGAGAATGTAGATCATCTGGATCCAATTCTTCTGCACCCTTTGTGACTTTCCTGGCAATAGTCAACAACACAGAGGGCAACATCCTGTCAATTCTGGTCATCATTCTCAACCACAATCTCCTGCATATTTTGTTCCTCAGGTCCAATGCCATATCCTTACCCTTGTTATTACATGCCACAAACCAGTCAGGTTCAAGCACCCATTGCTCAACAACCACATGCTCTTCCTGAGCCTCAACCATCTCAACCTCAACAACACAGCTTCTTCACCCCTGGAGTTGTTGACTGGAGCAGTTTACCAGATGACATGTCTGGTCATGAACAACTGCTCACAGGTGCTGGTCAACATGGTGGTGACAGTCCTTTTGGGAATCTAGCACTTATGGCTCTGGAGTCTGCAGATGGATCATCCTCAAATGCCTCTTCATCACAGGTATCACAGTATCCTCTGGGGCTAAGGCCAAATTATGTTCTGAAACATGCATAGTAGCATTTGCCTCTATTAGAGAAGCAAATGTAGCTTTAATTAATAAGAACATAGAGCTAGAAAAGATCATTTCCAAAAGAAAAGCTGAGTTTGAGTCTATGCTTAAAAAGAAAAATGATGAGATTTATAAACTTAAATGCCAAATCACTGATGATAAGGCTAGGGAAGAGGTACTTTTAGAAAAGTACAAAGACCTCAAAAAAACCCTTGCAGTCACCCGAGTAGAGTGTGATCGATGGGTACAATCATGCAAAGGTTTTCAATGCTTCTTAGTAAGCAATCTACTTCCAATGTGAAGTTTGGCATTGGTTATAATCACACTGCTCCTCCTACAGATTTTGCTTCAAGAGCAGAAGTGAAATCTGATGGAGAAAGCAATAACCAATCCACCTCATCATATGATTCACTTTCTCATAGAGCACCATCAGAAGTTGAAGTTAGTATTATTCCCTTGTTGAACCTATCAGCTGATCTTGATGGTTCAAATACTGACACTCACATGATCAAAGAGTTGATCAACTCAAGAGTTATTTCTGGAAGTCCTGAAAGGACTGGAGAGCAAGATTTAACATCTAAAGTTCAAACTCCAACCACTGTCAGCACTAAAGAGAAGAAAACTGTCAGTAGAAAGGGTTTGAAGACTACTAAAGAGGAAGTCAAGAAAACAAATAGTGCTTCCAAAGTGCTGAAGAACAAGTCTTCAGTAGTTTCATTCTCTTTAGTTGATGATCAACATAATGAAGAAGAAACCATGTGAAATATGTGGTTTGTTCAATCATCTTACAGATGATTGTTGGTACAAAAGAGGATCCAAACTCAAACATAAAGAGGAAATTAAGAGAAAATGGTTAAAATGAAAACTGAGTTTGAAGCCACATTTGTACCAGCAACATCAAATCCTGTAACCCTTAAGTCCAAAAAGAAATCCAAAAAGGAAGGGGTTAAACAGGTAACAGCTGAGATTGCTCAAAAGAAGAAGGTGCAACATAGGAACTTATCAAACTCCAATGCCAATGTGTCTGGAGAGCTGAAAGATTTATGCATATGACAGGAAACAGGCCCAAAAGATTCCTCTCAGGCTGTTGTTTCCAACAAACCTGTTAGTTTACCATCTGTTGATGAGAACAAGCCCAAAACCAAAAAGGTTTGGGTCTCAAAATCTAACTAATTTGTTGTGTTTTGCAGGGTACTTCAGCATGCCATAGAGGCATCTGGTATGTAGATAGTGGAGGATCCATGCATATGACAGGAAACAGATCACTTCTTAATGACTACTCTCAAGGAAGGAAGGGGTTTGTGTCATTTGGCAATGATGCAGAGGGTTACATCATTGGCAAAGGCTTGTTTCCAATGGGGAAATAAAGTTTGATGATGTTAACCATGTGGAAAATCTCAAGTACAACCTCTTGACTGTCAGTCAAATGTGTGAAAAAGGCCATGTTGCTCTTTTCACCAGTCAGAACTGTCGGATTATGTCATCCAAAGTTCTAAGTTTGATTGATAAGGTGTGGATGAATACACTCTCCTGAAGGCCAACAGGACAGGAAGAGTGTATGCCTTAGATCTTTCCAAGAAAATAGCTCTCAAAGGCCATCCTTGCCTATTTTCCAAGGCTTCCCCTCAAGAATCTACTCTATGGCATAGAAGGCTGGGTCATGTTAATCTCAAAAACATAAATCAGCTGATAACCATGGTTTAGTAGGGGACTGCCTATGAAGGAGTTCAAATGTGAAGATAACTGCAATGCTTGTTTAAAAGGAAAACAGCACAAAGCTTCATTTCCCTCCATAGAAGAACCTAAGTCCACTGCCTGCTTACAGCTTCTTCACATGGATCTCTTTGGTCCTGTGAGAGTGATGAGTATGGCTAAGAAGAAATACTGTCTGGTAATTGTGGATGATTACTCCAGATTTGTATGGACTTTCTTCTTGCATTCAAAGGATGAGGCAGGTCAGAAGATTATCAACTTTGTGTTGTATGTTGAGAAGCAGTATTCCCTTTTAGTCAAGTGTATTAGAAGTGATAATGGAACAGAATTCAGAAACAATACACTTGATGAGTTTTACCTTTCAAAGGGAATCAAGAGGCAGTTTAGCATTCTAAGAACTCCCGAACAAAATGGAGTAGTGGAGAGAAAGAACAGGACCCTTATTGAAGCTGCAAGGTCCATGTTGGCTGAGTCTGGACTGCCAATGACTTTTTGGGCTGAAGTTGTCAATACAGCTTGCTATGTACAGAATAGAGTTCTAGTAAATCAGAGGTTGATGAAGACTCCATATGAAGTTCTTCATCATTTGGCCCCTCTAATTTCATTCTTCAGAGCTTTTGGGTGTCCTTGTTTCATTCTCAACACACGGGATCAACTCCAAAAATTTGATCCTAAGGGGATGCAGGGTACTTTGTTGGTTATTCGTCACTTGCAAGCATACAGAGTCTTCAACTGCAGCACAAAGATGGTTGAAGAGACTCTACATGTTAAGTTTAATGAATCTCCAAAGGACAAGATTCCACAAAGCCCTGTGGAGCTATTTGATTTGGACATACTGCAATATGTTCCTTATCAAACTCCTGCTGTTGCTCCTATCAACAGTTCACCACCTGGTGGTACTGCTGGTGCTGATGATGATGATGATAGCAATACTCACCTCTTCAGGTTTAGTGACCAACTGCCTGTGTCCTCTAAATCTGATGCTCCTGTAGCTTCAGTAGCTTCATCCACAACAAGTGCTTATAAGATTTCTGCATCTTCAACTTCATTTGAGTTGCCACCATCCATATCGTTTCAATGATTTGGAGCTATTTGATTTGGACATACTGCAATATGTTCCTTATCAAACTCCTGCTGTTGCTCTTGTCAACAGTTCACCACCTGGTGGTACTGCTGGTGCTGATGATGATGATGATAGCAGTACTCACCTCTTCAGGTTTAGTGACCAACTGCCTGTGTCCTCTAAATCTGATGCCTGTAGCTTCAGTAGCTTCATCCACACAAGTGCTGATGAGATTTCTGCATCTTCAACTTCATTTGAGTTGCCACCATCCACATGGTTTCAAGAGTCTACATCAACATCTGTTGCTGCTGAAGGTTCTACAAACACTTGCACTGATCTCATTGCTTATCAGAGCTAAAGAATCACCCAATGTCTCAAATCATTGGTGATATCAATGCTGGAGTTTCAACCAGAAGTCAATTGTCCAATTTCTGCTTCTATGCTCTCTTCATCAGTCAGCTAGAGCCAAAGAATTATCATGTTGCACTTAGAGACAATGGCTGGGTTGAAGCAATGCAGCTTGAGCTTCTTCAGTTCAAAAAGCAGCTAGTGTGGGAGCTTGTTCCTCTTCCCCCAGGTAAGTGTGCAATAGGCACTAAATGGGTGTTTAGGAATAAAACAGATGAAAATGGGCTTATTGTTAAGAACAAGGCCAGACTGGTTGTTCAGGGGTTTGCACAAGAAGGTATTGATTATGATGAAACCTTTGCCCCTGTAGCCAGACTGGAGGCAATTAGATTGTTCTTAGCCTATGCTGCACTCCACAATCTTAAAGTTTTTCAAATGTATGTTAAAAGTGCATTTTTATATGGTAAAATAAAAGAAGGAGTTTATGTGTGTCAACCACCAGCTTTTGAGGATAATAAACACCCAGAATGGGTATACAAGCTTGATAAGGCTCTTTATGGTTTGAAACAAGCTCCTAAAGCCTGGTATGACACATTATCTAACTTTCTTCTGCAAAATAATTTCACTAGAGGCTCCATAGATAAAACCTTATTTATTAAGAAGGTGGGTCAGCATAAGCTACTTGTTCAAATTTATGTTGATGATATTATATTTGCATCCTCTGATCCCCAGTTGTGTGATGATTTTACAAAATTAATGCAAAGGAAGTTTGAAATGAGTGCAATGGGAGAATTACAGTTCTTTCTAGGCTTGCAAATCAAACAAAAAGCTGATGGAATTTTCATTCATCAGTCTAAATATACAAAAGATCTTTTAAATAAGTTTGATTTACAAAACTGTAAGCCCTGTTCTACTCCCATGTGCAACACCACACAATTGGATATTGATCAGAAAGGTAAAGCTGTTGATGAAACGCTTTACAGATGTATGATTGGGTCCTTGATGTACTTAACAGCTTCTAGACCAGATATTATGTTTGCTACATGTGTTTGTGCTAGATTTCAGGCTGCACCTAAAGAGTCTCATCTGATTGCAGTCAAGAGGATCTTTAGATATTTACAAGGTACACAATCTCTAGGTTTATGGTATTCCACTGGGCACTCTTGAAAATTAGTTGCTTTCTCTGATAGTGACTATGTAGGGTGTAAGTTAACCAGGAAATCAACTTCTGGTGGATGTCAATTCCTAGGCAACTGTTTGATTTCTTGGCAGAGTAAGAAACAAACATTTGTTGCTACATCCACTGCTGAAGGCGAGTACATTGCTGCTGCAAGTTGTACATCCCAAGTACTCTGGCTTCAGAATCAACTTTTGGATTATGGCATTACACAGACTAAGACTCCGTTATTAATGGATAGTGCTTCAGCCTTTGCATTGTCAAAAATCCAGTCCAACACTCTAGGACCAAACATATAGAAATTAGACATCATTTTATAAGAGATTGTTTTGAAAAGGGTCTACTTAATCCTATGTTTGTGCCTAGTGCTGATGAGCTTGCAGACATTTTTACTATGCCTTTGGATAGTTCTACTTTCCATAACCTGGTGTTAAGGCTTGGTATGCTGCAGCTAGAATAAGTGACAGCTACTGATGATCTCAGTAATAAGTACTGATGATCATTGGTAACCATGTCACATATAAGTACTGATGAGTTCTTTTACCCTCAGTAGTTTTATAACTACTGAAGGCTAAATGCCTCACAAGTACTGAAGTACTTTATCTGTTCTAAACTACTGATGTAGTTACAACTACTGAAATCAGTAAAAACAAATAAGTACTCACATCCTATGAAACACCTGAAATGCAGATGAAAAGTCTGATGAGTAAGTGTTGAGGACAGTATGAAACAGCTGAAAAGCTAAGAATTGATGAAAACAGCTGATGAGTAATTTCTCTTCAGTTGTTTCTACAACTGCTGTTTCTAAACAACTGAAGCAAGACCACAATCTTCATTAGTTTCACAACTACTGATAACTAATACCAAGTCTTCAGTTGTTTACAACAACTGATGGCAAAACCACTGTCTTCAGTAGTTTCACAACTACTGATGACAAACACCAAGTCCTCAGTTGTTTACATCATATGAAGTCAAAACCACAACCTTCAGTAGTTTCATAAATACTGATGCTTAACACCAAGACTTCAGCTGTTTCAACGTCTGATGGTCAAAACCAAGTCTTCAGTAGTTTTATAACACCTGATGACAACACCAACACTGTCAGTCGTTTTAAACCTCTGAAGGTTAATACCACGTCATCAGTAGTTTCAAACAGCTGATGACCACACCAAAACCTTCAGTAGTTTTCTTTCAGCCTTTTCCTATCCCCACCCTATAAATACCTGTCTTCTTCTCAAACGTTCCATTAGCCGTTCTTCTGACCTTCATACTCTCAAAAATGGAAACCATGAGTCTAAAACCCAGACATAATTGCGTCGCCTACCTCACAAAATCGGCCTTCTCGACAAAGTTTGATCATGCCATAGACCTAATGGCTGATTCTCAGTATCGTACTGCTCTGCTCTTAAACTCGACCATCTACCCGGAGTCACTAAATCAGTTTTGGTCCAATGCCTACGTTCACACTGATGTGCCTTCCGGTCAAATTTCTGTTCGGTCATTGGTCAACCAAAAACAAGTAGAGGTTACACCTGATAGCATTCGTCGAGTGCTAAATTTACAAGTTGCTACTACTGTGACTGAGTATCCGAAGGGCACAACTGATATGTCCTTCATCAACAATGGGTACACCGGAAATCTTCGAGCTGCTACCATACTGAAGAAGAACTTCCCTCATGCTGAACGACTGATATTTCATATGGTGAATGTTTTCTTAGCCTCGAAGACATCCTCATGGGATCAAATGTCTTCATGGTGGCAACAGGTATTATATTCAATTCTAGAACACCAAACTTTAAATTTTTCACAAATTGTGTTTCTAGAATCAAAGATCTGGCACAGAAACCTGTGGGAAACAGATGGCTATTATATCCCAGGTTTCTGATGGCCATAATTTTAAATGAATTACAAACTGATGGCCTTGTTAGCCTTGGAGTCCCTGCACCAGCTATTCTAGCTGAGGTATACTCCAGGCATAACTCCAACCAATCTTTCAAAGAAACTGCCCGTTTGCTCAAACCCAAGCACAGGGAACCCACAGCTTCAACTGCCAGATCCAAAGTCCCCACCAAGCCAAAATCCAAACCCAAACAAGCTAATCAGGGAGATGAGTCCCCTGATGATGCTCCTGTACCACCCAAACTGGATAAACCTACTGATTCAAACCTCCAGTAGTGTTAAAGACTCAACCACAACAGCCGCATAGGTATCCTCTCAAAAGGATCCTGTTGCAACCACTTCAGGGGAAACCACATTACTGAGACCTCTCTCACTTGAGGAGGTTATCATTGAAGAGCATCCCTCTCCCCGGATGCAATCAGCTTCTATCCCTCTCCCCATGCAAATGCCCCCCAAAGTCCAACCATTATAATTGCTAATATGCTGACTCAGCTGCATGCCTCTCCTCCTTCCTATAACCCACCAAAGGGGAGAACAACAACAATTAAGGAAGAGGATACACATGCTTCTGACAACCCACAGCACGAGGGTTTAAATGTTCTATCTCCTGGTGTGGATATGGAGATCAGAACATCTGGTGAGGCTGCCACCTCTTTGAATCAGCATATGATCAGACTGAGGTTGGTAACATAACTAAGACCTCACCAGAGGCAACAGCTGATGAAGGACAAAGTCCTGAGGCTGGAAGTCCCCAGTTCCAACAAAGGGGCACATGCTACATCTGGTCTACACCCAGTACATGTACATCCTGCTACAAGCAGGAGGTCAGGTGATTCAATCTGCTGATGATGACCTGGGCTTCTTTTATGATGTTCTTGCCCAGAACATAATCCTAGAGGAGGAAGTCAGTAGGCTGCAAAAACTACTTGACCAACTCTCTCAGCGAGAAAGACCATCTGTCACCATATCAACCTAACAGATGGCACCTTCCTCTGAAGGTCACTTAAACACACAGCCACTCAAAGAATCTCAGCCACCTGCCTCTGTTTCTGGCACCATTTCTCAGGACCAAAACCCCCCTGAGCAAATGGATGCTATCCCTCAAAATCCCCTATCTCTCATCACACCGCAGATAACTGAACTTGTCATTAAAACTGTTGATGAGAGACTTTCTTCTGTCTTACAACCTATGGTGGAGGATGCACTGAGCCAAAAGCTTTCTGCTGATCAAACCCTTAAAACCAATGCACCCAAAAAGGGGAGATTATAGCAGTGAAAGCTAAAAGAGAGGATGGAGAAGGAGAAAGAGAAAGAGAAGAAAAGAAGTGGAAATAGAGAAGGACTGTGTGTATGAGATCGAGAAAGAGAAGGAGAATGAGAATGAGAAGGGAGCTGAAAAGGAGAAAGTACATGAAAGTCAAAAGGACTTTCATGTCACATATAAGAAAAAGAAAAGTGCTGAAAAAGAGAAAAACTTGAATGAAATGGTTAAAGAGGCTGATGCTGAACACAGCAGATCAATGGACAATATCATTGATCAGCTGTTTAGGCAAGGTTTCAATACTGAAAAGTTGGACTCTGAAATAAGAAGATTAGAGATCAAAGAGATTCAACAAAGATGGCCAGCTACAGCACAATGGATAGAGAAAGACTTGAGATCATGATCAGATTTATCAGCAAATACCTTGGGAGATCATTGATCGAAATAAAATCATGGACCAGGGACAACATCTTGGCCATAACCTCCAAGAATGTTCGTCTGAAGCATATACTAAGGGATTAGTAAGGAAGCTTTGAATGAAGCAAGAGCAGGGAGAGAGAGGACTGAGCTAGGCAAACACTCAAAAGCCACACTCACCTCCAAAATGCTAACTCAGCCTGTCAACATTCCCTCTCCAAAACAACCACAACCACAACCCACAAAACCAACTCCCTTACCCTCAAAACAAACACCCGATGATGCACCTAAGCAGAAGAAGAGAAAGGTGTTGAGGCTGGAAGAAGAAGAAGATGATGATGAAGACAGGCTGCCGATCTCAGCTATTCTGCAGTTGCCTAAGGCCAAAGATCTCTCTCTTGCAATAACTCCTGAGCAACAAAGAGATGCAATCAAAGTGAAATTGGAAGAAGAAGAACAACACAGATTGCACGATAAAGAGTTATTGAGGAGAGTAGATAAAGCATATGCAGCCACTTCCTCCATCATTAATATGAAAAAACAAGCTAAGAGGATTTATACTCTTAGACATACTTTTCAGTATGTCAAAGAAAGAGTAAGAATTTGGCCTGATCCCAGGGTGGCTCATAGAATACAAAAGAAAAATATCCCTCAGAGATACAATGGGCAAGTGAAAAAGATTGTAGATGAAGTGATCTCCTTAGCCCTTGTAGTCTCACCCTGGGAAATCCTAGAAGATTTCAAAAAGGCCTACACCTCAAACATGCCCCCACAAAAGATGCTGGGGAACATAATGATTAAAAAGGGGCTGGTGTATAAGAGGCTGAATGAGATCAGAAAGGATGAGTTACCACTACTGTTAGAAGGTCATCATCCTCATGAATTTTCTTACAGACAGATTACAACAGTGGTACTCAAAAATGGAAAACATGTCAAATTCATGTCTGAGTACTATGGGCCAGAAGGATTCTTCGATGGTGAGGCAGAGGAGCTCACCATGGAGGAACAAATTATATTTTTGGAGGCCTACACCAGGGAATCCTACAAGCTCATAGTTGGGAAGTGAGTCTCATGGATGGGGGAACAGCTCAGTGTCCAATTCCCCAATACAGAGCTCCCATCCATACATTGCCAACCAAATCATCAGAGACTCATTCCCAGGCCAGTGCTTATATGGGTCATCTTCTCAACTGATCAAGAAGGAAAAAGACCAACCATTCTGCCAACAATAAGTGGGAAAATAAATCAATTAGAGGTTTTGGCTGCATTGGTTCAAGGGGAGTTTGTTGGACCAAAAGAACCAATGAGCTAAGATCAGAAAACCTCTAAGTCCCACATGATATCACAAAAACTACTGAAGGCTTCATCAGCAGTTCGACAAGTGCTGAAGACATCAACACCTGAAGATCAAGTACTGAAGACTTCAACAGCTGAAGACTAAAGTGCTGAAGCTCAACAGCTGAAGAACATAAGTGCTGAAGCTGAAGACTAAAGTGCTGAAGTCCAATAGCTGAAGAACACAAGTGCTAAAGCTGAAGACCAAAGTACTGAAGGTCAACAGCTGAAGAATACAAGTGCTGAAGCTGAAGACCATGTACTGAAGTTCAACAGCTGAAGAGTCCATAAGTGCTAAAGATCAACAACTGATGTACAAAGTCTGAAGACAAAGACTGAAGACATCAGCTGATGACATTTACTGAAGTCATCAGCTGATGAAACGTCTGAAGTTCAAGTCTGAAGACCAAGTGCTGAAGTTTCAGTAGTTTGTCACAACAGCTGAAGAGTACTTCTTCAGTAGCTGTGTTTATCAGTAGTTTTATGTTTTTACTTTCAGTAGTTTTGTAAAACGACTGAAGAGCTTGTTCTTCAGTTGTTGTAGTTTCAGTAGTTTCTTATCAGTAGTTTTGTAATAAGTAAACACTTAGCTTCTTGTAAGAAGATGTCTGCTGCTTGACATCTTCAGTAGTTTTAGTGTTTCAGTAGTTTGTTAAATAACGGTTAGATGTCAGTATCAAGTGACATCAGCCTACGTCATCTTTCCTTATATAGGAAGAATGACCTAAATTGTAATTTTGCGAAAGCCATGCCAAAGCATGTGATTGAATGAAATATTCTTTTTCCAGAAACTTCTCTCTCTATAACTAATTCTGTTCAATGTTATATCTTTGGTATTCTTGCTCGAATTGTGATAGTTGGTACTCTATTCCGCTGCTGAAATCATTCGAATTGATCAAACTAGATGCTGAGATCCTATCATGGTCGGGTATGAAGCGTGACGTGGTGGAGTATGTGAGTAAGTGCCTTACTTGTTTGCAAGTGAAGGCGGAACATCAGAAGCCGTATGGGAAGATCCAACCTTTGGATTACCGGAATGGAAGTGGGAGCACATCACCATGGATTTCATTACAAAGCTGCCACGTACTCCGACAGGGTACGATGCCATATGGGTGATCGTTGACCGTTTGACGAAAAGTGCCCACTTCTTACCGATCCGCGAGACATATTCATCCGAGAGGTTGGCTGACCTGTTCATCAAGGAGATTGTAACTTGTCATGGTGTGCTGGTGTCCATTGTGTCTGATCATGACACCCGATTTAAATCTAAATTCTAGAAGAAATTCCATGATGCCATGGGGATGAGGTTACATATTAGCATGACTTATCATCCCAAACTGATGGTCAGTCAGAAAAGACCATTCAGACACTGGAAGACATGCTTCGGGCATGTGTGATTGATTTTGGGAAAGTTGGGATGACCACTTACCATTAGCTGAATTCTCGTACAACAATA
Organism: Flaveria trinervia; assembly: GCA_025506515.1. NCBI lineage: Eukaryota > Viridiplantae > Streptophyta > Magnoliopsida > Asterales > Asteraceae > Flaveria > Flaveria trinervia. Next base: position 38,941,325 of record CM046456.1, read on the forward strand.
GTTATCATGCCAGCATTGGCATGCCACCATACGAGATGCTATACGGTAGGAGATGTAGAACACCTGTTGTTGGGGTGATATTGGTCAATAGGAATTGGGGAGCGTCAAGGTAATCGAGGCTACAACTGAGAAGCTTGAGAAGATTAAGGCCTTCATGAAGGCAGCTAAAGATAGGCAGAAGTCATACGCCACTAGACGACGCAGACCGATCGAGTTCCAGGTGGGTGACCGGGTTATGTTGAAGGTCTGACTTTGGAAGGGTATTATCTTTTTCGAGAAGCGGGGCAAGTTGTGCCCAAGATATATAGGCCCTTTCCGAATCATTGCTCGAGTAGGAGAGGTGGCCTATAGGTTGGAATTACTAGATGAGTTAAGTGGGATTCACCCAACATTCCATGTATCTCATCTGAGAAAGTGTTTAGCTGATGAAGACATGATTGTTCCACTGGAGGATATCGAAGTAGAAGAAAGGCTCAATTATGTGGAGCAACCAGTGGCAATCATCGATCATAAAGAGAAGAGGCTGAGAAATAAAGTGGTTCCTCTTCTGCGTGTACAGTGGAAGCACAGGAAGGGATCCGAGTTTACATTGGAGACTGAGGAGGAGATGAGACAGCGTTATCCTCAGCTGTTCTAGGAGTAGCAGTTTTCGAGGATGAAACCTATTTAAGGGGGTGGACTTGTAACACCCGGTTATTTTAAAAAGACAAGACATGAAGAATAAAAGAAAGAAAGGCAATAAAGTCCAAGTGAAGGGACTAAAAGTGTCCAAAAAGGACAAATCTTTCAAAAGTTGGTGTAAAGGTGGGCATGGCCGTCCACCCTCGTTTCACATCACCATTTTCTTTCGGATTTAGAGAGAGAGAGAGCAGAGGAACTCTCGGTTGAAGAAAAAGAAGAAGAAGAGAAGTCGCATTCAAGGTAAGAATTCGTGATTTTTAAGTGTTTATGACGGGTTTTATCCCGGTTATTTGTTTATGTGCTTATGTGTTGTGTATGTGCTCGGGTGTGTGTGTGTGTGTGTTGTTTTTAGGTGTTTGAACTCATTTGCAAGAGCGTTAGAAAGGAAGAAAACACCCAAGTTGGAGTAGGTGAATTCTAGACCCTGGTTTTAACTTGTTTCAAACTATGTGTTGGGGCTAAAAATGTATTAAATGATTTTCAAAGTTTATGTATGTTTACCCGTATGTATTATGCATGTGGATGTTAATTATTGAATGCATATAGGTTATTCCTGTTTAGAATAACCATGTTAAGCTTAGAACTGATGGGTTGATGATTGGGTTTCAAAACATACTAGAAACATGTCACACAGGAGGTCCATGCGCCTAGATAAGACTCATGCGTCTGGAAATGCCTTAGAAAGATTTAAGTGTAATCCATGCGCCTGAACAGTAGCCCATGCGCCTAAGATTGCCTTAGAAATGTTTAAGTTTATCCTATGTGCCTGAACAGTGGTCCATACGTCTAGAAATGTTAGCCGGATGACTAAGTGAAGGGCCATGTGCCCCAATAGTGCCCATGCGCCCACGTGGCTCATGCGCCTAAGTGTTCACATGCCCGAATAGTGCCCATGCACTTGAATAGTTCATGTGCCTAAGTGATAAAATGATTAAGTGTTAGCTGATGCGCCTATATAGTGATGGAACGCCCAAACAGGGCTCATGCACCTGAATTGTGTCAAAGCGCCTAAGCACTTAGAAATTTTTACAGAATTTTTGGGAGTCTGTGCTTTTAGGGTTTTGACCAAGGGATGACTCGGGCTTATTTATGACGATGTTTCATGCATGGTTATGATTGTTCCTTATTATTATTATTGCTAATATTATTATTACTTACAGTATGTGACTTTACGTGGTATGTTTATTATCGTAATATAAAGTATATCGTAATAATAAAGCGAAAGAGCAATATAGAAAAGAAGAGGAACATTAATAAAAATGTTAACAAGTCTTGCAAGCTTAAAGGAGGTACACGACCATGTTGTCGTTAGCTCAACTGTGCTGCGGGTTAGCTACCCTATTGTGCACACATAGCCAATCAATTGAGATTGGCAGGACCTTTGTAGCGTGCCCTGGGTGACTGGGTTGGCCTTGTATACAGTACATAGTTCCCTTTCGAGGGATATAGTTGACCCTGTTGAGGGATACAGTTCACCCTTTCGAGGGATATAGTTGAACCTTTCAAGGGATATATATGGCCCATCACCCGTTTTCCATCGCGCATACTGTTGGGGTATTGCTCATTGGTCCATACAGAAAGTGAAAGATAAAGATAAAAGTTTATAGAACATACAAGGCATACAGTAAAGAGAACGAACATTATCTGTTCATATAGTTAATGCGTGCTCGCATACACAGTACAGAGTTGTATCTTACAGAAAAGAGTATTTTCATATGCTACATATAGAAAGTATTTTATTCCTTTTAAACTAGAACTCACTCCGCAACGCAGACTTTTATACATTTTCAGTTGGCAGGTAATTATTGCTGAGGATGGCACGAGGGTGAAGCTACTCGGCAGGGAAAGACTGACATCCATTCGTATTCTATGTTGTTGTTGTTTTGTAATGCAGTAAAACAATTCTTTTGTAAACAGTTTATGATGATGTATTGCTTAACAACAGTGATTTCCGCTGCTTAAGTTTGTATAATTATAATGTGTAGTGTTTTAACTGCTATGATTGACCAACTGTGCGGTGCCTGGGAACAGGGCCTTACACTATGTTCATGCATGATGATGTTATGGTTTAGATTCTAAGGCTTAGAATGTAAGATTTAAGCTTAGAACATGATAAATGGTGATGGGAAACTGAGATCTGATGTTTAGAGCTCATAAGTTTAAGTTTTAGCATCTGCCTAAGTATGCAGAAGAAATGCGGATGAGTATGGAAGTCAATGCGGATGAACAGTTAATGCAGATGAGCATTAACCACTAAGTAAGTCAATGCGGATGAGTATTGGATGAAATGCGGATGAACATTAACTAAGTAAAGGAAATGCGAATGAAGGAAAGGAAATGCGGATGAAGGAAAGGAAATGCGGATGAAGGAAAGGAAATGCAGATGAAGGAAAGGAAATGCGGATGAAGGAACGGAAATGCGGATGAAGTAAAAGAAATGCGGATGAGTAGTGGAAAACGCGGATGAAGTAAAAGAAATGCGGATGAAGGGAACGAAATATGGATGTACTATAGCAAATGCGGATGAAGGAAAGGAAATGCGGATGAACTAAGACAAATGCGGATGAACACTTAGTATAGTTTTTACTTTCAGGGGAAAAGTGAAAGTTAGGCTTTGACTTGGAAGATTCCTGACGGCTATGTAAGTTGTCTTTTGAGGTCATAGATGATGTGATGGTATGTTATGATGTCTGTTATGTGTGTATGATGCCTTGAATGCTGATGTTGACTGTTTATGTATATGTTCCTTGTTGTATGATTATTTTCCCTTGACTTTACCTTGAATGTTAATGAATGAAATGAAAAGTATTATGTAACGTAAAGTGGAAGATAATGAAAAGAGGAACGTAATGAAAGAATGCATGCATTAATGAATGAACGAATGTAAGAAAGTCTTATAATTACAGCAGTTAAAACACTACACAGGGGTTCAATCTTTTTGATTGACCAGATGTATGGGGCTTGATCCGTCTGGTCAAGAATATGTATGGAGGTTCACACCCAATGAGTGGTTGTCAGCTCAACTGTGTGCGTGTTAAATACCCTATGAGGATGCACATAGGGGTTCAATCTTTTTGATTGACCAGATGTATGGGGTCCTTTTTGCTTAACCCTAGATGAATTGCTTGGTGCTCTAGAGGGGCGTTAAGCCCATGACAGGACCTAGATGAAAACGAAAGATAATAAAAGTACGAAATGAACGGTGATGAAGATAATAATGATATTATCTATGTGTGCGTATGATGTGTGATCACATGCGAGAAAGTAAAGAACGGTTTTAATGAATGTAAAGTATGTTTTATTATAAAACTAGAACTCAATCAGGAACGTTGACGTTTTATGTATTTTCCAGTCGGCAGGTGAGCATTGCTGAGGATGGCGCGGGGCAGCTACTTGGCATTTGGATGGAATTCTTTTGTTTTTTGCATTGTAATGCGAACAAATGGAAATGTGTAAAGAATGATTGTATTAACTTGCAAAAGCATTTTTAATGAAAAGTTATTTTAATGTTCCGCTGAGATGTTTTACGAAGTGTAAATGTAATTATATGTTTTATGAGCAATGATTGGCCAGCTGTATGTGTCCCGGGAATCGGGCCTTACATATTTATTTAGAAATACATTCATGTAACACTTGGTTATTTTAAAGTTACGAAAGAAAAAATAATAAGTGAAGAAAAAGGAAGAAAAGCTATAAAACCCAAATTGAAGGGTAAAAGTGTCTAAAGAACAAAATATTTGAAAAAGTTGGTGAATAAAGCAAAATGGCCGCCCATGTTGCCTACTCACATCACTCATTCGGATTTTTGTAGAGAGAGAAAGAGAAGAAGCTTAAAACTCTTGGTTTTAGAGAGAAGAACTAGAAAAGATCGAATTCAAGGTAAGAATTAATGGTTTTATGGTATTCTTAACCGGCCTTGGCCTTGGTTGTATGCTTATTTGTGTTTGTGTGTTCGATTGTGTGTGTTTAGTAGGTTTCTAGGTGGTAGAACTCAATTTGCATTCGGGTATTTAAGGAAGTCATACCCAAGAGCTGCTAAGGTGAGTTTTAGAACCCCATTTTTACTTGTTTTAAACTGATTTGGGGCTAAAAATACATGTATGAACATTTTTAAAAAAATGGGATTCTTTACCGTATGTATATGTGTATGTGTTTGTGAGTGGGTTTGATTTTGGGTGTTATATGTTGATATGATGATGCTATGTTCTTGTTTGATGCTTAGAATGTGTGTTTTGAGCCTAGAACATGTTAGATGGTGATTGGGACTGATTTGGAATAATTTTAGAGTGAATAGTGGCCCATGCGCCCAACTGTAAAAACTGCCTAAGTGTTCCCATGCGCCCAACGGTAAAAACTACCTAAGTGTTCCCATGCGCCCAAATAGTATCCATGCACCTAGAAAAGGCTAAATTTGACTAAGTGTCCAAACGCCCAGACAACCTATGCGCCTAGGCACTTATGCGCCTGCATAGTGCCCATGAACCTGGATTTGCCCAGAATTGGTTGAGTGTTGCCCATGCGCCCAAAAGCTCCCCATGCGCCTAAGTGTTCCCCATGCGCCTGAAAGGTCATGCGCCTAAAGAGTGCCCATGCGCCTAATACTAAGATTATTTTTCTGATTTTTGCGGGAAAAGATGAAATGTAGACTTTGACATGGGATGTTCCCGAGGGTGAAGTAAGTTGACTTTAGATGATGTACGGGTATATTATGGCATGTATGATAATGGTTATGTCATATAGGATGGTGCCTTGTATGGTGATGTTTCGTATGGTTATGTTTATGTTCCTTGTTATGTATGTTTATTTACCATGGCTTTACATTGAATGTTTATGAAAGAAATGAGAAATATTATGTAACGTAAAGTGGAAGATAATGAAAAGAGGAATGTAATGATATAATGCATGCATTAATGAAAGAGAAAGTGAAAGTAAAGAAAGTCTTGCAAGCAAATGTACGGAGGTGCACGACCCTAAAATTTCGTAAGCTCAATTGTGTGTGCTTTAGCTAACCCATAAGGATACACATAGGGGTCTAGTCTTTGTGACTGGCCAGTTGAATAGTACATGGATGATAGTGGATACTCACCTTGGTGTTGGTGCCAGGCTATGTGCACTATGGAAGTCATTTATGATCTTCGGCCCAGCACCCGCTTTGTGCATACATTTAGGGTGTAGTATACAGTGGGGATCCTTGTCGCTTACGCCGGTGCTGGTGCCAGGCTATGATTATGGTAGTCATTTATGATCTTGGCCAGTACCCACTTTGTGCATACGTTTGGGGTATAGTTGATGACACTGATCCGGAAAGAGGAAAAGAATGAAAGTTATAGAACAGTGAAAGAAGATAATAATGATATTATCTATGTGTACGTACAATGTGTGATCACGTACCAAAATATAGAATGATCTGAAAGAAAGTAAAGTATATTTTAGTTTTAAACTAGAACTCACTTAGCAACGATGACTTTTATGTGTTTCCAATTGGCAGGTAATAATTGCCGAGGATAGTACGGGGCAGCTACTTGGCTCATTTTGGATGGCATCAATTTCGTATGATGTTTTGTGATGTAATGCAACAAGTTATTTTGTAATAAGTAAACGATGTATTATCTTGCAAAATCATTTATAGTGAAATCAAATGGTTGTTTAAAAGTTTCCACTACAATGTTTTATTAAAGTTAATGTAAATGAATGTTTTATGTGCGATGATTGACCAGCTATGAGCGTCCTGGGAACGGGGCCTAACAACTCATGTGTACAGAGATGTTCTAATGCCTTTGCTTCATCATGGTCAACCATTAGTGCTTGGTTTGGAGATGCATCTTCCAGCTGAAAGCTCCAGTTAAAGCCTCCTTCTTCAGTAGCGACTACAGCTTGCTGCTTTGGATTCTCATTTTGGGTGGCTCTCTAAATGTAGTTTGGTCTGGCTTGTATTTGGTCACCATTTGTCCTTGGTGCCTTACACTCCCTAGCAAAGTGACCCACTTGGTTACAATTGTAACATTGTACTTTTCTTTTGTCCAACCCAAACTTTCCATTGGTTGTATGTAACACACAGTTAGTATTCTAAAGTTATGAAAGAAAGAATAAAAATGAAGAAAAAGAAAGAAACATAATAAAACCCAAGTTCAGGGGTTAAAAGTGTAAAGAGGACAAAATGATTCAAAAGTTTGTGTAAATGTGGTATGGCCGCCCTTTAGCCTACACACACCATTCAATTCTGATTTTAGAGAGAGAAAGTGAAGAAGAGCAGAAACTTTTAGATATTTGAAGAACAAGAAGAAGAGATTGAATTCAAGGAAAGAATTCATGGTCTTGTGGTGTTCTTAACTGGCCTTTGCCTCGGTTGTATGCTTATGTGTGTTGCATGTTTGTTTGTGTTTGTTTTTGGTGGGTTTTAGGTGTTCAACTTGTAGCAAACGGGTTTTAAAAAAAGTCATACCCAAAGAGATGCTAAAATGAATTCTAGAACCACCTTTTTACTTGTTTTAAACTGATTTGGGGATAAAAATGCATGTCTGAATATTTTTATAAAATGGGTTTTTACCCGTATGTATGTGTGTGAATGTGTATGCGGGTGGGTTTGATTTTAGGTGATTGTGTTATGCTCTTGTTTTATTGCTTTGAATGTTAGAACTAACCCTAGAACATGTTAGATCAATATTTAGGACTGAATTGGAATGATTATAGTGTAGGTTGGTTGCTCATGTGCTTGAAAATGGCCTATTCGCCAAACGGTTAGAAACTGCCTAAGTGTTTTATGCTCCCAAAGTTCATGCGCCCACATAGTAGCCATGCGCCTAGAAATAGGCTGAATTTGGCTAAGTGTCCATGCGCCTAGGATTCCCATGCGCCCAGGCACTCATGCGCCTGCATAGTGCCCATGCACCTAGAATGTTGCCCTGAATGACTAAGTATTAGCCATGTGCCCAAATAGTGCCCATTCACCTAAAAGTTCCCCATGCGCCTAAGTGTTCCGCATGCGCCTGAAAGGCCACGTGCCTGCATAATGCCCATGTGCTTAAGACTTGGATTTATTTTTCTGATTTTTGGGGAAAATGTGAAGTGTAGACATAGACTTGGGGTGTTCCTGGGGGTAAAGTAAGTTGACTTTTGATGATAAATGAGGTATGCTATGGCATGTATGATGATTGTTATGTCATGTATGATGGTGCCTTATATGGTGATATTTTGTATGTTTATGTTTATGCTCCTTATTATGCATGTTTATTTTTCATGGCTTTACATGGTATAGTGGTGAATGTAAATGGTAAAGTATTATGTAACATAAAGCAGAACATAATGAAAAGAGGAACGTAATGACAGAATGTATGCATTAATGAAGGTAAAAGTGAAAGTACAGAAAGAAAGTCTTGCAAGCAAATGTACGGAGGTGCACGACGCTAAAATGTCGTAAGCTCAACTGTGTGTGGTTTAGCTAACCCATAAGGATTCACACAGGGGTCTAGTCTTTGTGACTAGCTACTTGTATAGTACATGGATGATAGTGGATACTCACCCCGATGCTGGTGCTAGGTTATATGCATTATGGAAGTCATTTATAAACTTCGGCCCAATACCCACTATGTGCATACGTTTGGGGTGTAATATACAGATGGGATGGTGCTGGTGCTAGGATTTGTGCGTTATGGAAGTCATTTCTGATCTTAGGCCTAGTACCCGCTTTGTGCATACGTTTGGGGTAGTGGTTTACAAATCGGGTTGGGGCCCAAACCGGTTCGGGTTCCAAACCGAAACCGGTTTGGTGAAATTTGGTCAAAACCGGTTTGGCCCCAAACTGGTTATGGTTGGAACCGGTTCCAAACCCAAAAAATCCAACCCTATCAAACCGGTTTGGGTCAGTTTGGAAACCGGTTCGGGCCCAAACGGTGTTGTTTTTTTTTGTTTTTTTATTGAAAATTTGGATTTTTGTTATATTCAAATAAAATTTTAAACTTTTTATTAAAACATTTAAAACATAAAAAATTTATATAATTTAAACAATTATAACATTTAAAACATTTAAACAATTTAAACATGTAAACAACTTAAAACATTTATAAACATATATATACAATTTTAAACATAAGTGAAGTATATAAAACATTTATAAACATATATAAAACATTTAAAACATTTAAACAAATTAAAATATTTAAATAATATAAAACATTTATAAACATATATATATAATTTAAACACAAGTAAAATATATAAAACATTTACAAAATTTTAAAAACATACAAGGGTAAACAAAAATCTTTAAAACTAAACGTTATAAAATTTAAAAAACATACAAGGGTAAAGTATATAAAACAATTATAAAATTTTTAAAACTAAACATTTAACATAGTCGTTTCTTCGTTCGTTCGTATTATACTTGTACGTTTATTCCTCGCCACCAGAACCGGAACTGTTACGAAGGTAGTCATCATATGCCGCTTCATCATTGGTGTCAATCCGCTCTCTACCTCATCCACGTATAATTCTGCTTCGTATTCCAGTTCTCCTTCAAGTGAACGTTTGTCTTGTACTCTTTTCGCGGCATCCAAATAATCTTATTGATATAACCCTACCACTAACAGAAAAAGCAGATTCCGAAGCTACCGTAGAAGCTTGGACGGTTAGTAAATCTCGGGCCATGGTGGATAGGATGGGAAATTGATCTTCCTTACCTTTCCACCAAGCCAACAAGTCAAAATTTTTAAGATCTTGTGGTGTCATGTTCGATATAAAGTTTGTAAGACCATACCTCTCGAGTTCACTACTCGGAGTGTTACCATGTTGAAATTTATTACATTCATCCCTTAAAGTATTATATAAATCAAACATTGGATCATTCGAACTTTTGGCATTTGCTGCATGCCTTAAAGCGTCATGGATTTGTGATGTTTCCCCGTATTTTAATAAATAAATATCATACAATTGTTCTAATTGTTTGTTAAAAGTAGCTTTTAAAGTTTTACTATACATTGGGTTACCAACTTCTAAATCCAAACTAAAAGTAATTTTATCAAGTAAAGTTTCAACCCCCGATAAATTTAAACAATGGTTTAAAGCAGCGACACATGTAATAACGGGATGCATTTATTTAAAATACCTTATAAGTTTTTCTTTGATTGGGGGTATCATATCGGAATAAGGTCTACCCCTACATGACATTTCATTTAATTTTGAAGTCATTAAATAAATTTGGTGAAGTACTAACGGACTTGTTGGGTAATAAACTCCACAAAGACACGTAGTTTTGTTTTTAAAATTTTGAAGCATTTTTGTTACTTTTTCAATAATGGCCCAACCCGATAGATGGTAAGGATTTCTTTCCCTGACTTACCAAACTATTATGAAAGGCTATTAAACTTTCTTTTTGTTCAATAGCCTTTTCAAACATGTTACAAGTGGAATTCCATCTTGTTGGTACGTCCCAATTCGGGCCTAAACATTTGGTATTTGCATCTTTACAAAACTTGTGATATTTAGTATATCTTTATTTATTACTAAAAATATCACGTAACATTCTTTTAAAACAATCTTTAACTGTTTCAATCGTTTTTAAACCGTCTTGAACGACTAAATTTATGATGTGCGTAACACATCGACTATGAAGAAACACATCCACACACATTGGTTTATATTTTTATTTCAAATGATCTATCGCAAGAGTGTTATTTGACGTATTATCAAAAGATATAGGAAACATTTTGTTTTCTAATTTATATGTTTTAATAACTTTATCAATAAGATAAAAAATGTTTTGGCCAGTGTGAGGATAATCAAAAATTCAAATGCAATCGTACGTTTCATCATTTTCCACGAATCGGGTTCAACCCAATCAGCGGTGACACAAATGTACGAGTCCGGTGAATCGTGAGGTTTCGACCAAACATCACTAGTTAAGTTAACACCGGTTTCTTAATTTTCAAAATAAGATATTAATTCAATTTTAGATTTTTTCTTGATGTTTAAACAATCTCTTCGAAGAGTAGCATGACTTACATTGGTGTAACGTGGTTGGAGAGTTCGTTGAATGAGTCTAGTCAAACTTTCGTTGTCGAAATATTTGATTGGCAAGCTTTCTTGAATTACAAATTGCCCTATTTGCTCCTGAACCGCATCAACATTATAAGCCAAATATTTCCTTCGTTTGTCATCGAAGCATGAACTTGAGAAGGTTAATCTTTTAACGCTTTACAATATTTATTTGAAATATGGTTTTTCAACATTGTGTTTGCATCTTTTTTGAAAAACATATGACAAAACTTGCAATAAGCCTTGTTTGGACCGCTAGCCATTTGGTATAAATCGTAGTTGCACCATACATCGGGGTTCCTATTCGTAGTAAGGATTGCTACCACCACTTTGCTTAAAGACGCTTCCCAACCAAAGGATGATTAAGCACTTGTTGAAGCCATTTGAGAGATTTTTTGCGAGCGTTTAAAACGAAAGTATTTGTTAGAGCATTTTTAGTTTTTTTGAGAATAGAGAGTGTTATAAGTTGTTGTGATTCAATCAAAGCATTAAATGCATATATATATATATATATATATATTATATATATATATATATATATATATATATATATATATATATATATACACACACACACTAATCTAGTGGGGGTATAATCTTAAAAATTATCCAAGAAAGGGTCAAAAAATGGTACAAATGGCTATATAGCCGTTAGCCAATGGTAAACGGTTTGAAAACTAGGTTTAAAACTGGGTTGAAAAACCAGTTTGAAAACCAGGTTGTAAACCGGTTTTAAACCGGTTCGGTTGCAAAACCGGTTTTAAACTTCGAAAGGGGAACCCGAGGAAAACCGGTGGTTCAGGCCGGTTTCGAATCGGGTTGGGTCTCAAACCGGTTCCAGTTTTTTTGGCCAAACCGGTTCCCGAATCGGTTTTTTTGGCCAACACTAGTTGGGGGTATAGCTGATGACACTAATCTGAAAAGAAGTAAAGAAAGAAAGTAAAGAATGTTAAAGGAAGATAATAATGATATTATCTATGTGTACGTATGATGCTTGATCACGTAAGAATGAAAAGAAAGGTTTTAAATGAAAGTAAAGTATACTTTATTTTAAAACTAGAATTTACTCGGCAACGCTGACTTTTATGTGCTTCCAGTTGGCAGGTAATGGTTGCTGAGGATGGCACGAGGCGGCTACTTGGCTTATTTTGGATGACATCCATTTTGTATAATGTTTTTGTGATGTAATGCAACAAGTTATTTTGTAATGAGTCAACAATGTATTATTTTGCAAAAGAAGTTATAATGGAATGACATGGTTGTTTAAATGTTTCTGCTGCAATGTTTTATTAAAGTTAATGTAATATATGTTTTATGTGCGATGATTGACTGGCTGTGAGCGTCCCAGGAAGGGGGCCTTACAAGTTGGTATCGGAGCCAAATTTAAGTGAAATGGGTTAAAATTTTTAAAAGAAACCTAAACTTAACTGAGAATGGGACGAAGGGAAGGGATGCCAGTCTGAGTAGCTATGTGTCATCAGGTATTTTCTTTAATGTTAACCAATAATATGTGCGAATGTTATTTGGTTTGTGTGCTTTTAGTAGATTTAGATACTGATATAGTAAGGATAGGAAATGCTTGGAGTATGAAGAGTAAAGTAAATGGCTTATCACAACTAGCCACTGTAATTAGGGACTTACTGTACTTGACACAAACTAAGCTATTCGCTTGATTGACCATGTTAGTGTTTGAATCTTATAGTGTGTTTAAAGAATGGACGGTGGTAGATCGTCAAAGGCTTCACATGGTGGAGGTCGTGGTGGACGTGGTGCTGGGCCACGGGTTACGAGAGGGAGACCTCGAGCTGAAGAGGTGGTTCATTAAGAACCCGAGACCCCTCATCCGGAGGCTGGGGATGATAGTGCTAACTTGAGAGCCTCAGTGAAGGTGGTTGTTGGTGAACCATGTCATGAAGACGATCTTACCATCTGTGGTGACCGAAGTAATCAGGGTTATAAGGGAAGAAGAAAGGAAGGAAAGGAGTAGGCCTACGGGTGAAGGGGGAAAGTCCGAGACTAAGACGATTGTCTCTACTGATGAAGGGGAAGAGGAAGAGCATGTGCCTGAGGCAGCATGAGGTTGTAACTATAGGGCATTTCAAAGATGCAAGCCCCCACCTTTGATGGTAATGGCACTACTGCTACTGCTCACTAGAGGGTGAGAGAGATGGAAGTTGTTCTTGATATCAACAAGTGCCTAGAAGATCAAAAAGTGAAGTTTGCCACCCACTCATTCATGGACTCGGCATTGTGTTGGTAGGACAATATTGTCCAAGCTGAGGGTAGCAAGGCTATAGGGAGAATGAGGTGGTCGGAGTTGAAGAAGCTAGTGATTGAGGAGTTTTGTCCTCACCGAGAGATGGACAAGGTTGAGAGAGAGCTCCTACAACTAGAGGCGGGGACAATGACACACCAGCAGTACATCACGAAAGTCAATGAGATGGCATGGCTGGTGCCAGATCAAATGACGCCTCTATCACAAAAGATCAAGAGTTATATTCAAGGTTTTCCGCCAGACATTCATAGGCACCTGATTACCGCCCGGCCGAGTACGTTTAGTTCGGCGGTCGATCTGGCGGGGAGACTATATGATGAGCGTGAGGTGGTGGTGGCTGAAGTCAGCAAGAAAGGTGGTGGTGAATGAAATTGTGGAAAGCGATTTCGATGTGGCGGGCCTGCTCCAAACAACAAAGGTGCACGGGTGGATGACCGATGGGTGGTCACATCCGGTGTAGGGTCGAGGAGGTGCGTTAAGTGTCAACGAGAGCATGCTGGGGAATGTAGATTACGATCTAATGTCTGTTTCTGGTGTGGGAGGACCAGAAATGTGGGAAGAACTACAGAGTAAGGAGGTGTTTTACTTTTGGCGAGGAGTACCACATGAATTGGGAATGCAAGAAGCCGAGGGCTGAAATTTCCGGCCCAGAAAAGAAGACGACTGGGATCTAGGGGCAGAGGGGGAGCGCCGGAGCATTCACGATGACTTAGGAGGAAGCTAGTACGGACCCTGATGTTGTGTTTGGTATATTTCTAGTGAACCGAACTCTAGCTTCTATGTTGATTCTGGTGCTAGTAAAAGTTTTATTTCCACTACTTTTTGTGCTAAACTGCCTATTAGTAGGAGTATAGATAAGCCCTTTGATGTAGAAACCGCCATAGGTAAGTCTACCAGGATTTCTAAGATGATAAAATGTTATGACATAGAATTAGAAGGTCACAAGTTACATGTTAGACCATTCATGATGACCTTATGCGGCTTCGATGTTGTCCTCGGAATGGATTTGTTGGCGGATGCCGATATGAACATTCTGTGTCGCAAAAAGATGATTCGATTGATAGCGCCTGATGGGAGTTTGGTGATGATTCCAAAAGTGATTTTGATGGCGATAGCGATAAAGTGCATGAGGCGTGGATGTAGGGCCTACTTGGCCTAAGTAAAGGATGTGGATACGCCAACGCCACAACTGTCTGATATACCAATTATGTGTGACTTTCCGGACGTGTTCCGGAAGATTAACCATGTGTGCCACCTGACCGAGATTTTGAGTTCTAGATTGACTTGATACTAGGTGCCCAACCTGCTGCTAAGGCGTCGTATAGGTTGGCCCCGATAGAGTTAAAGGAATTGATTTAGCAACTACAATAGTTGCTCGATAAGGGGTTCATTAGACCGAGTATATCTCCTTGGGGTGCTCCAGTCTTATTCGTGAAGAAGAAATACGATAGTATGAGGACGTGTATAGACTACCACATGGTGAACAAGTTGACAGTGAAAAATCATACCCCTTAACGAGAATTGATGATCTGTTTGATCAGCTCCAGGGTGCCAGTTGGTTCTCAAGGATAGACCTTCAATCTGATTACCATCAGTTAAAGGTGATGGTGCAAGATATTCCTAAAACAACTTTTCGCATGCATTATGGACATTATGAGTTCCTTATTATGTCTTTTGGTTTAACCAACGCGCCAGTTGCTTTCATGGACTTAATGAATCGAGTGTGTCGGCCGATGTTGGATAAATCAGTGATTGTGTTTATTGATGATATCCTGATTTATTCGAAGAGCAAGGAGGAGCATGCCGATCACATTCGAGAGGTGTTAGAGACGTTGAGAAAGGAGAAGTTGTATGCTAAGTTCTCCAAGTGCGCATTCTCGAGGCACGAATATCTGTTTTTTGGTCATGCAGTGATCCTGAGGGGATTATGGTGGACCCGGAAAAGGTGGACGCAGTGATGCAATGGAAGTCTCCAAAGACGCCATATGAGATTCATAGTTTCTTGGGTTTGGCGGGCTATTATCAAAGATTCATCGAAGACTTCTCAAAGATATCTTCTTCACTAACGAAATTGACCCAAAAATATGTGAAGTTTTTTTGGGGTCAAGATCAAGAGAAGACGTTTGAGGAGTTAAAGACGAGGTAGCTCCTGTCTTGTTATTACCCGAAGGAAGCGAGGATTTGGTGGTTTATTCGAATGCTTCCTAATCGGGGTTGGGATGTGTGTTGATGCAAAGAAGAAAGGGTATAGCCTATGCATCCTAACAGTTGAAAGTTCATGAGGTTAATTATCCTACTCATGATTTCGAGGTAGTAGCTCTAGTCTTTGCTTTACAGATTTGGAGGCACTACCTATACGAGACGAAGTGTACCATATTCACTGACCACAAGAGCTTGAAGTACTTCTTAGAGCATAAAGATTTGAACATGACGAAGAGGAGATTGTTGGAGCTCATATAGCACTATGATTGCGAGATCCATTACCATCCAGGCAAAGCCAATATGGTGGTGGATGCCTTTAGCCGAAAAGAGAGACTCGAGCCTATTCGGGTGAAAGTTTATCAGTTGGTTATGACCTCTAAGGTGATGAAGCAAGTCAAGGAGTTTCAAGATGAGTCATTGAAGGAAGATCATCTTAACTCTGAAAAAATGAGAGGTCTGGTCGTGGAGTTGGGTGAAAACACACTCGGTGTAAGAACCCGATTTAGAAGAATGTGGATTCCTTATTTTGGGGATCTACATGGGAAGATTATGGATGAAGCTCATAGAACTCGATACTCTTTTCATCCCGGTGCTACAAAGATGTATGAAGACATGGACAAGGATTATTGGTGGTCGGGTATGAAGCGCGAAGTAGCAGAGTATGTGAGTAAGGACCTTACTTGCTTACAAGTGAAGGCCGAGCATTAGAAGCTGTATGTGAAAATTCAACCGTTGGATATATCGGAGTGGAAGTAGGAGAATATCACCATGAACTTTATTAAGAAACTACTGTGTATCACGTGAGGGTATGATGCTATATGGGTGATAGTTGATCATTTGACGAAGAGTGCTCACTTCCTACCAATTTGTGAGACATATTCATCCGAGAGGTTGGAGGATCTGTTCATAAAGAGATTATAACTCGTCATGCTGTGCCGGTGTCTGTTGTGTGTGATCGTGACACCCAATTCAGATCTAAGTTTCGAAAGAAATTCCATGATGCTATGGGGAGGAGGTTACATATTAGCACGGCTTGTCATCCTCAGATGGATCCTCAGTCAAAAAGGACGTTTCAGATGCTAGAAGATATGCTTCGGGCATGCGTCATTGATTTTAGAGGAAGTTGGGATGACCACTTACTATTAGCCGAGTTCTCATATAACAACAACTATCATGCCAGTATTGGTATGCCCCCTTATGAGATGTTGTACGGAAGGAGATGTAGAACACCTGTATGTTGGGGTGATATTGATCAAAAAGAGTTGGGAAGTATTGAGGTAATCGAGGCCACGACTGAGAAGCTTGAAAAGATCAAAGCCTATATGAAGGTAGCCAAGGATAGGCAGAAGTCGTATGCCGATAAGAGGCGTAGACACATTGAGTTCCAAGAGGGTGATAGAGTCATGTTGAAAGTCTCACCTTGAAAATGTATCATTTGGTTTAGAAAGCAAGGAAAAATAAGCCCAAGGTACATAGGGCCTTTCCAAATTATTGCTCGAGTAGGAGAGGTGGCCTCTAGATTGGAGCTACCAGATGAACTAAGTTAAATTCACTCGAGATTCCATGTATCTCATCTGAGAAAGTGTTTAGTTGACGAGGATATGGTTGTACCACTAGATGATATCGAAGTAGATGAATGACTCAATTATGTGGAGCAACCGGTGGTGATCATTGATCGTAAGGAGAAACAATTAAGGAATAAAGTAGTTCCTCTTGTCCGTTTATAGTGCAAGCACATGAAGTGATCTGAGTCTATGTGGGAGATTGAAGAAGAGATGAGATAGCATTACCCACATCTATTTGAGGAATAACAGGTTTCGGGGACAAAATTTATATAAGGGGTTTGGACTTGTAAAACCTGGTTACTTTTTTAAAGTTACGAAAGAAAAATCAAAAGTGAAGAAAAAGAAAGAAACACAATAAAATCCAAGTTGAGGGGTTAAAAGTGTCAAAAAGGACAAAAGGTTTCAAAAGTTAGTGTAATGGTGGTATGACCTCCCTTGAGCCTACACACACACCATTCTATTCGGATTTTTAGAGAGAGAAAGTGAAGAAGAGGAGAAACTTTCGGATATTTGAAGAACAAGAAGAAAAGATTGAATTCAAGGTAAGAATTCACGGCTTTAGGGTGTTCTTAACTGGCCTTTGCCTCGGTTGTCTGCTTATGTGTGTTGTGTGTTCGTTTGTGTGTGTTTTTGGTGGGTTTTATGTGTTGAACTTGTAGCAAACGGGTTTTGAACGAAGTCATACCCAAAGAGCTGCTAAGGTGAGTTCTAAAACCCTTTTTTTAATTGTTTTAAACTGATTTGGGGCTGCAAATGCATGTATGATCATTTTTATTACAAGGGTTTTTACCCATATGTATGTGTGTAAATATGTATGTGGGTGGGTTTGATTTTGGGTGATGTATGTTGTTATGATTATGTTATGTTCTTGTTTTGTTGCTTAGAATGTTAGAACTAAGCCTAAAACATGTTAGATCGATGTTTGGGACTGAATTGGAGTGATTGTAGTGTAGGTTAATTGCTCATGCGCTTGAAATGGCCCATGCGCCCAACGGTTAGAAACCGCCTAAGTGTTCTATGTGCCCAACGGTTAGAAACCGCCTAAGTGTTCCATGTGCCCAAGGTCATGCGCCCATATAGTAGCCATGCGCCTAGAAATAGGCTGAATTTGACTAAGTGTCCATGCGCCCAGGATTCGCATACGCCCATGCAATCATGCGCTTGCATAGTGCCCATGCACCTAGAATGTTGCCCAGAATGACTAAGTATTGGCGATACGCCCAAATCGTGCCCATGCGCCTAAAAGTTCCCCATGCGCCTAAGTGTTCCCCATGCACCTGAAAGGTCATGCGCCTAAGACTTCAATTTATTTTTCTGATTTTTGGGGAAAAGGTGAAGTGTAGGTATTGACTTGGGGTGTTCCCAGGGTTAAAGTAAGTTGACTTTTGATGATGAATGAGGTATGTTATGGCATGCATGTGTTAGATTCTATATGCCCAAGATACATAGAACATGATGCGGTTAGTATGTCATGATCCAAGTCGGGTTATACCCAATAACAAGCTTTGCAATCACCGACAGTTATTCAATTGATGATATGATCATGCAATTAAATAATAACACCAAATTTAGAAAATGGGTTTTCTAAATAAGTTGCATATGAGATTGAACAATTTATATGGATACTTTGTTTATAGATATTGTTTGTAATGTTATTTAAGTTATTTAAATAACATCAAATAATTAGTGAGTGTGTATGTGTTATTCTAATAAAATGTTTATTGAATGAACAACTTTTAAAAAAAATGAATGACTTGTTAATGTGTTAATATTCCATTTATCTTTTGGGGGGAAATTAAATAAACCCAATGAGGTTTCGACCGCCCATTATGGATGGTCTCCTCTTGGTTTTGTTGATATCCTTGAAAACATACACACATTAGATACACATTCACTCCATCTCATTTTCTCTCTCACACATGCAATAGAACAACACAAGAAAGGGTTTTCTTGTTCTTGTTGAAGTAAACTCGGCTGAAAGGTTTTTCAGGAGAGTTTCCCTTCGTTTTGGTGTTCAATCCTAGCATCTAAGGTGTTTTGTGATAGTGATTGGGGTATACTAGCTTGAGGGTTCCTTCCTTGGAGCCTTGGCCGAAGCTTTAGCATCTAATCGCTCTACCTTGGTCTACATTTCTGCTGGAGAAAGGTAGTTAATTACAGCTTCGTGTAGCTGTGATTTTATGTACACTTTCATTATGTTCATAGCTTGTTTATTCACATAAAAGATCCCCTTTGTTCTGGGTTTGTTCACACTTTAAAACATCAAATAGAACATGTTTTTCAGCTTACAAACAATGTCATAATGTTAAACTTCCGCTGCGTTTTACAAAGTTTAAGTGGTTAAACTATGTCTTGTGTTCTAACAAACCCCTACAATGGCATCTAGAGCCAGTTATGTGGATAGCTAGCTTGAATTGTCCTTTAATAATTCGTTTTATGGACCTTGAAACCACTTTTAGGGGCTGCTATGTTCTTGTTTGTTGAATCCCCAAACTTTCAAGGTCATATCACACATGCTTGTGATTAAACCTTGAAAGATATGTATGATGATTGTATTTTGTTTGGACTATGTTTAAAACCCGATTTTTCAGTTTATGTTGGCTGAAAATCGTGGGTTTTAATGGGGATTCTTTGATATATTTGGATGATATAATGAATGTTCATATTGGTGCATAACTAGCATTTGGCCTTGTGTTGTTTGGATGTATGCAATGGTTGTTTTGGTTTATTCAATGGGGTTGTATATATTTTTTTGTGCTTTGTATAAAAGATGTATTTATTTATTATTGGGTTGTAATAATAGATTAGGTGTATTTTTATTTTACTAGATATCATGTATTAGGACTTTATATATTGTAATATGAAGACATACGCCTTGGAAGCACAAAGGAAAGACACAAGAGAAACATGGAGCATTTTGGATGCGGTTTCAAGTGGGAGATTTTTGGAAGCTTTCTATGTGTTTTGTTATGACCTTAGAAAAGACCAAATGACAACACTTGTGATGGCAAACAAGTGTTGTCAACATAATGGCTATGGTTATGCACATGTGGTTGTTTATTTTATGCTTGTTTGAATGTTTGTTATTTGATTGTATGGTTGATATTTTGACATGCATTACAAACTAATTAACAAACTTAACAAGCTGAAAATTGATGGTTCTTAATCATTAAAAGTAATAAAAGGTTATTAAATTGATTTAATGATTTCAAAGATTAAAATGGGTTTTATTCAAAGGACCATAGGGTATCTTGAATTTGAAAGCATGCAAAACAAGTACCTAGAGTTTTCTAAAAACTTGAATTATGAAATCTCTAACATTTTAAACAAGATCAACACCGTCCTTTTACACAACACTTGAGTCACTTGGAAACTCTTAGTGGGATAAAGGTCACCTAACCATTTTGAGGGAACTTGCAATTTGAGGTGAGAATGCCTTAGTTGTGGGATAAAGGTCACCTAACCACTTATTTTGGCAAACTCACACGTGGGTGTAAGTAGAGTGTCTTGATTTGCAAACCATGTCAAATGGATTACCTACGATGTAGTTTCCAAATGGTGTTGATGGGATTAACATGCTGACTTTACATATGATGTTTCAAGCCGATCCCATATCTCTAGAAGTTACAAATGGTTGCAATCGTCAATCGTTGACCACCTTATTATTTTAAATCGTGGGATAAAGGTCACCTAACCACAATTTAAATGTAATATTGGATTCTAGATTTTCATATGAAATGGCCATAAAAGGTATTTATTATTAAAAAATAACCATATTGAAAATACTAAAATTAATCTTTGTTAAATTTTGTAGATGGCCACCAATAATGATAATCATGATAATTCATCCGCGTCCGCCCAATCATTACGAGCGATTCTCCAAAAGGAACGTCTAAATCATAACAATTTCATTGATTGGTATCGAAACTTGAGAATCGTTCTCAAGCAAGAGAGACGATCATATATTTTAGATGACCCTATCCCCGATCAACCTGCTGAGGATGATGAGGAGGCCTATAACGATTGGCTTAAGTACACTGAGGACTCCGTCCAAGTGTCTTGTCTCATGCTAGCGAGCATGACTCCGGATCTCCAAAAGGAGTATGAACATCACGGAGTTTATGACATGAGAACCCAGCTGAAGGAAACGTTCCAACAGCAGGCAAGGGTTGAGTGCTTCGAAACGGTTCGAGCACTCCATGCATGTCGTATGGACGACAACCAATCAGTTTCATCTTATGTACTTAAGATGAAAAGTCATATTGACCACCTCGAGAGGCTTAATTGTCCTGTCTCGAAGGAATTGGCCACGGATTTGATCCTTAATGGCCTTACCAAGAAGTTAGAGACATTTGTGTTGAATTACAACATGAATTCTTTGGACAAAAGCATTGGTGAGCTTCACTCAATGCTCAAAACAGCCGAGGCAGCCATGGGTAAAAGGTTTTTACCCATTCTCACCATCAATGAAGGTGCGAACAAGAAAAGGCCTCATCGTACACCCAAGACAAAGGTTGCCAAGGGCAAGGGACCCGTATGAGGAAAAGGGAAAGGGGTGGTAAGGGTGCCACCCAAACCATAGGAGAAGAAGCAAAAGGTTGCTACTAATGACCCATGCTTTAAGTGTGGGGAGATTGGTCATTGGGCAAGAAATTGTCCCGTCCATCTCCAAGAGTTGAAAGCAAAGAGGGATGTTGGGCAAACCTCAAGTACAATATACATGATCCATATTGATTTAAACATGATATCCTCTAACACATGGGTATTAGATACCAGATGTGGAACTCATATTTGTAATTTGTTGCAGGGGTTCAAAAGAAGTAGTAACTTCAAGAAAGGGGATGTTAGCCTCTACATGGGCAATGGGGCTAAAGTTCAAGTTGAAGCCCGTGATGACTACATCTTGAAACTTCCAAATGGTTTGGAAGTTATTTTGAACAATGTTTTGTATGCTCCTAGTTTGACTAGGAATATTATCTTTGTAGCCATGTTAAAACAATTTGGATATGTATTACGTTTGTTGAAAAAGATATTCATGTTTCTTTTAATGATATGTTCTACTTTAAAGCTATTCCCATTAATGGTATTTATGAATTGGTTCATGAAAATACTTTAAATAGTTCATTGTACCAAACTAGCACCAAGAAACTCAAGTTGGATTTGAGTGATACCTATCTTTGGTATTATCATCTTGGTCATATAAACAAGAAAAGAATTCAAATACTACAAAAGAATGGTCTTTTAAAAACAAGTGAATGTGATTCATTTGATGTGTGTGAATCTTGCTTAAAAGGTAAAATGACTAAGGCACCCTTTAGTGGAACTAACAAAAGGGCAAAAGATTTATTAGGAATCATACATATGTGGTCCTTTTAAGCCAATGACTAGGAATGGTGAAAAATACTTCATTACCTTTACCGACGATTATAGTCGCTACGGGTATGTGTACCTGTTAAGACACAAAGATGAAGGTTTTGAAATGTTCAAGATCTTTCAAAATAAAGTACAAAATCAACTCAACAAGTCGATTAAAGTTCACCGCACCGATAGAGGAGGTGAATTCCTAAATGATGCTTTTCAAGATCAACTTAGGAGTTGTGGGATTGTCTCACAACTCACTCCACCTGGAACACCACAACATAATGGTGTGTCTGAGAGGAGGAATCGAACCTTATTGGACATGGTCCGATCTATGATGGCTAGAAGCACATTACCTCTATCATTTTAGGGTTTCGCTTTGCTCTCTGCAGCCCGTATTTTAAATATGGCCCCAACCAAAAAGGTGGAAAGGACACCTTTTGAGATATGGCATGGAAGAGTTCCGTCGCTATCATACTTAAGGGTCTGGGGTTGTGAGGCTTACGTTAAGACTCCCACCCCAAACAAATTGGAAGTCCGATCCACCAAGTGTATCTTTGCTGGATACCCTAGAGATTCTATGGGATATTATTTCTATGATCCACTGGAACAAAAGGTGTTTGTTGCCACAAAGGGTGAGTTCTTAGAAGCAAAGTTCCTTATGGAAGGAACTAACAGTATAACAGTGGATCTTGAGGAGGATCAAGAACCACAACCCGATGCACATTTGGTTGAAACTAGCACTCAGCATGAGGATGTTGAAGATGATCAAATGGTTGATCAATACACACAAAACGTTCGCAGAAGTGGTAGAACTAGTAATCCACCTGAAAGATACAGATTTTTCATGGATGGATGCTATGTGGTAGACTCTGATGAACCAACCACATACCATGATGTAGTGTCCAATTCGGATTGTGACAAATGGCTCGAGGCCATGAGCGTTGAGATGCAATTCATGCATGACAATCAAGTATGGGACTTGGTTGTACCACCTCTTAACTCCAAAGTAGTTGGAAGAAAGTGGGTTTTCAAGAAGAAAACCGATATGCATGGAAACTTGGATACTTATAAGGCTAGACTTGTAGCAAACGGTTTCACTCAAACTCAAGGGGTTGATTATGATGAAACCTTCTCACATGTTGCTATGCTAAAGTCTATAAGGCTATTGTTTGCCATAGCTGCTCATTATGATTATGAGATTTGGCAAATGGATGTCAAAACCGCTTTCCTAAATGGATATCTTGAGGAAGATGTCTACATGGTTCAGTCTGAAGGTTTTGTCGATCCAAAACATCCTGATAAAGTATGCAAGTTAATGAAATCAATCTATGGATTGAAACAAGCATCGAGAAGTTGGAATCCCCGTTTTGATGAAGAAATAATTAAATTCGGATTCATCAAGAACGCTGACGAAGCTTGTGTATATAAGAAAGCTAGTGGGAGCATCATCACTTTCCTAGTATTGTATGTTGATGACATACTACTATTTGGAAACGACATTCCAACCTTGGAAGGTGTAGAAACCTGGCTTGGAAGTTGTTTTTCCATCAAGGATCTTGGTGAGGCCGCCTATATTCTTGGAATAAAGATCTACAGGGATAGATCGAGGCAGTTGATTGGTTTGAATCAAAGTGAGTACATTGATAAAATCTTGAAAAGGTTCAAGATGGAATACTCTAAGAAAGGTACCGTACCTATTCAAAGAGGAACGATATTGAGTACGACTCAATGTCCTAGCTCAAAGGATGAGCAAGATAAAATGAAGGCAATCCCATATGCATCTGCTATTGGATCCATCATGTATGCAATGATATGCACTCGACCGGACATGTCATGCACCTTAAGCATGACAAGCCGATACCAGCAAAATCCTGGAAACAGTCATTGGATGGCTGTTAAGAACATACTTAAGTACCTAAGGAGGACAAAAGATATGTTCCTAATCTATGGATCTGGTGATGAGGAACTTGTTGTAAAAGGTTACACGGATGCCAGTTTCCAAACAGATCGTGATGATTCACGATCACAGTCGGGATATATTTTCATTCTGAATGGAGGAGCGGTCTCTTGGAAGAGCTCCAAACAGGATGTGGTGTCTCTATCAACTACAAAATCAGAATACGTCGTCGCCTCATTGCCAGCTCAAGAAGCTGCATGGTTGAAGAAATTCATTGCCGATCTGGGGGTTGTCCCTTCCATTCAGGACCCCCTAGAGATCTTTTGTCATAATGATGGTGCGATTGCTCAAATCAATGAACTCGTGCTCATCAAAAGACTAGGCACATTGAGCGGAGATTCAACTACATATGAGATGAAGTTGAAAAAGGAAAGATATGTATTCGCAAAGTTCACATGGATCAGAACATTGCGGATCCTCTCACGAAGCTCCTTGAAAAGGCAAAGCATGAAGGTCATACTTGTGCCATTGGACTTCGATATTCTAGTGATTGGATTTGATCTGTATTTTGTATTTGGATATGTGGAACTCTCTATTATTTGAATAAAATTATTTGGTTATAATATTACAATTAATGTTCCAATTTAGCATATTTAATCCATGAGTAAATTGTTTACTCTAAATGTCCGTAGTCGTTCATACTTGTGGGAACAAGTGTGAGGGTAAGATTATTATGAACTTGGATTGGTTGATATTCATAAGGATGATATAGAGCAATGGGTTGCTACCAAGGTTCATAGATATTTGTGGGATACAAATATTGGACTAACCCGCAACTCATACTTTACTACATGGAATCGTATTGATTGATCATAAGTAATTTTGAGTAAAGGCGAATATCATTTGGTATCCTCGACCTGAGATACATATGGGTTTTGATATTCACCAAGTATTATGCCTTGAGCTGATTCTTCACTGCCCTGAAATAATGGACAGTACATAAGGGTATGTTCAGGTATGACATGAGGTGTTTGTGAGAGACGTATGTAGTCAAGATGGAATTTGTTCCTCTTATTCGTTGAGGGTTAGATGTCTAAGGCTTGATAAGTTAAATCAACAAGGAATGATCACTCTATGTTCTTGGATTTAACATGACATCTGTAACAAAAGGATAGATGATTGATTCACCTAAATCATTTCAAGTAGGATACTTGAATAAGATGATGTTATTGAATGGCTATAAGTCATGCGTATTAAGGGTAGTAAACCGTTGTTAGGCGGTATTTACTGCTTGCATCAATCTTCTATGAATCTTGGGCAAGTGGGAGATTGTTAGATTCTATATGCCCAAGATACATAGAACATTGATGCGGTTAGTATGTCATGATCCAAGTCGGGTTATACCCAATAACAAGCTTTGCAATCACCGACAATTATTCAATTGATGATATGATCATGCAATTAAATAATAACACGAAATTTAGAAAATGGGTTTTCTAAATAAGTTGCATATGAGATTGAACAATTTATATGGATATTTTGTTTATAGATATTGTTAGTAATGTTATTTAAGTTATTTAAATAACATCAAATAATTAGTGAGTGTGTATGTGTTATTCTAATAAAAGGTTTATTGAATGACTTGTTAATGTGTTAATATTTCATTTAACTTTTGGGGGGAAATCAAATAAACCCAATGAGGTTTCGGCCGCCCATATGGATGGCCTCCTCTTGGTTTTGTTGATATCCATTGAAAACATACACACATTAGATACACATTCACTCCATCTCATTTTCTCTCTCACGCATGCAATAGAACAACACAAGAAAGGGTTTTCTTGTTCTTGTTGAAGTAAACTCAGCTGAAAGGTTTTTCAGGAGAGTTTCCCTTCGTTTTGGTGTTCAATCCTAGCATCTAAGGTGTTTTGTGATAGTGCTTGGGGTATACTAGCTTGAGGGATCCTTCCTTGGAGCCTTGGCGGAAGCTTTAGCATCTAATCTCTCTAACTTGGTCGACATTTCAGCTGGAGAAAGGTAGTTAATCACAGCTTCATCTAGCTGTGATTTATGTATACTTTCATTATGTTCATAGCTTGTTTATTCACATAAAAGATCCCCTTTGTTCTTGGCTTTGTTCACACTTTAAAACATCAAATAGAACATGTTTTTCAGCTTACAAACAATGTAATAATGTTAAACTTCTGCTGCGTTTTACAAAGTTTAAGTGGTTAAACTATGTCTTGTGTTCTAACAAACCCCTACAGTATGATGACTGTTATGTCATGTATGATGGTGCCTTGTATGGTGATGTTTTGTATGTTTATGTTTAAACTCCTTATTTTGCATGTTTATTTTCCGTGGCTTTACGTGTTATAGTGGTGAATGTAAATGGTAAAGTATTATGTAACGTAAATCGGAAGATAATGAAAAGAGGAACGTAATGACAGAATGTATGCATAATGAAGGTAAAAGTGAAAGTAAAGAAAGAAAGTCTTGCAAGAAAATGTATAGAGGTGCACGACCCTAAAATGTCGTAAGCTCAACTGTGTGCGGTTTAGCTACCCCATAAGGATACACACAGGTGTCTAGTCTTTGTGACTGGCCAGTTGTATAGTACATGGATGATAGCGAATACTCACCCTGGTGCTGGTGCCAGACTATATGCGTTATGGAAGTCATTTTTGATCTTTGGCCCAGTACCCGCTGTGTGCATACGTTTGGGGTGTAGTAGACAGATGGGATCTTTGTTGCTTACCCCGGTGGTAGTGCCAGGCTTTGTGTGTTATGGAAGACATTTATGATCTTCGGCCCAGTACCCGCTTTGTGCATACGTTTGGGGCATTGCTGATGACACTGATCCGGAAAGAAGTAAATAAAGAAAGTAAAGAACATTAAATGAAGATAATAATGATATTATATATGTGTATGTATGATGCTTGATCGTGTAAGAATGAAAAGAAAGGTTTTTAACGAAAGTAAGTATATTTTATTTTAAAACTAGAACTCACTTAGCAACGCTGACTTTTATCTGTTTCCAGTTGGCATGTAATGGTTGCTGAGTATGGCACGAGTTGACTACTTGGATCATTTTGGATGACATCCATTTTGTATCTTGTTTTTGTGATGTAATGCAACAAGTTATTTTGTAATGAGTCAACGATGTATTCTTTTGCAAAAGCAATTATAATGGAATGACATGGTTGTTTAAATGTTTCCAATGCAATGTTTTATTAAAGTTAATGTAAATATATGTTTTATGTGCAATGATTGACAAGCTGTGAGCATTCCAGGAACAGGCCTTACATTGTATTGCTTGGAAACTCCATTCGTGTCCTCTTATAGAATGTCTTGGCTCTATGAGTGAGAAAAGCCATTTTTTGAACTATCTCCATGTATTTCCAGATCATCTGGATGAATACAAGTCAATCTTCAAGGGTAAAGAGATAGTTTCATGTGCTTTCATCAGAAGACATAAAGGCTTGTGATGAGCTTGTCTTTTGGAATGGCTTCCTTCAGTGTAGCTTTCTCTTGGTGTCTCCAGGAAGGTGATGAAAGGACCCCTTCGTGAGTTGGTAGGATAGCAGATAAGATGATGTTGTGGTTTTCTACTATACCTTTCAACCACATGGAGGGCCGAACTCAGTTGATTGTTGGTGTTACCAGATGAACTTTGCATATTCATCTCCATCTTGTATCCACTCAGAATACCATACAACTCTGTCAGAGTAAGAGTATTAAGGTTATTGATTCTCTTGATAACAACACAATAATATGTCCATTCTCTAGGAAGAGAGGACATGAACTTCCTTACAATGTCCCTATTCTCAAGAGTCCCTCCAACATCCATTAGAGTTTCCATAATCTCAATATACTTGAAGTATTGCCGAGTCATGGTTTCACTTGTTTTGAAGGTGAAGTTTTCAAACTGCTACTTCAGAAGATCCTTCTTGTTCTCTTTGGCTTTAGTTGACCCCTCATACATAAGCTTCAATGCATGCATAGTTGTTTAGCTGTTTTGCATTTCTTGAAGCCTCTATATATGGAGTTGGGAAGAGCAATTTGAAGGGCTGTCATGGCTTTCTCATCAATATCTATTCTATTCCTATCTTTTTTAGAATAGTCAGCCACAACATTTGGAAACATATCACCTCCAGCAGCAGCTGAAAAGGTGCTTGGTATGTGAGACCTTAAGATAATAGATTCTCACATCCTAGAGTCTTATGACATGATGAACCCTTCCATTCATTTGCACCAAGTGTCAAATTCTTCAGGAGTGATCAGTGGGGACTTTCTCATGGTTCTAGTTTCCATATCAGCTTTAGTGTGTGTGAGGGATCTTAACCATTTGAGATGTTAACTATTTTGTGTGTGTGAGGGATCTTAAGATGGTAAGATCTTACAATCAAGAGCATAAAATGCTCTGATACCAATTGCAGAACAGGTTAAGGGATGGTGACTTACAACACAACACACAATGAGAAGAGTGTTATAGAACACTTAAGAGATCAAATAAGAAACTAAAAACTATATGGTTTGATACTAAGAACAAGAACAAACAATACAAGGATATTGGTTTTCAAAAATGATGTATATTGCTCTCATGTTCTTTATAGGTGTTACAAAGCATAAAAAAGATACAAAGAGGATAAAAGTATATAAAGTAGAAAACAAAAGACTCAAGACCTTAATGTACAGTTACCAAAAGCATGGACCTTTTCACCAACTCTTGTAAGTTGGTGAGTGATCAGAGTTACAGCAGAAAGTGGTCCAACTTTATAAAAATTACATCATATAAAGCATATCTTAAAAGTATTCGGAAGAAACAAGTTTTCACTTCTTGGCTTCGAAAGACTTTGTCTTTAAGTCTTAAGAAGGCTTCACTTTTGGCTTTGGAAGATTTTACACTTAGAATAACTCTAATGCAGAGTGTAAAACTTCCGAAGCATTTCTACTTTGCACTTAAGTGCACACATGGAGGAGAGACTTTGAATGTTTTAGATGCATCAGGCTTACATGAAACCTTAGAGCATTCACAGTACCTTCCTTATCTTTATCCATATAGTTATACTAAAAATCTCTACATTTTTCTCTCTTCTTTTCAATTAAATAATACTTTTTATACCCTTATCATTACTTTTTTATCTCTCCTCATCTCATAACCATTTTAAAAAATATTAAAAAATGTATAAGGATTGAACAGTGATTCTTCGTATATACCAATCCACAATAACATTTTCTCTCTCCTTCACTCATAACAACTAAAAATCATTCCATATAATATACCAAACACACTCATATACTTTTAAGAACTCTACTATGATTGCTCTTACAATAGTATAAATATCTTAAGTACTTACCTTTAGAATATGCATTATAACATTTGTAAAAGAACTTGAGAGCAATATACATCATTCTTGAAAACCATATTATCTTGTTCTTGTTTTTGTTCTTGTTCTTGTTACGTCCCTTTACTTGTGTTCTTAGTATCATTATAAGTCAGTTCCCTATTTGACCCATTAAGTGTTCCAAGTCTCTCCTCATTGTGAAACTATTTCCTTGACCCCCATCCTGCATAAAGTGTTATAAGATGAGCACAAATATTAATGTATAACAATAAAAGTAAATGGTTTTTTTCAAAACGTTCCTAAATCTTTCAACGAAAGCCTAATAAGTCCATAAGCCTAATTTGATCTACAATTAAATAATATATTTACGTACTTGTTGAGAATGGCTTGGTTTTGTGTTGCTTTTGCATTTTGGCTAAGGTATGTATTCCTGATTCTAGTCTAATATTTTGTTTCCCATCAAACCTAGCTACTTTGTTTGATTTTGTTATAAGTAGCTAGACTACTTTATATTTTCTATAATTTGTTACCCACGCTCTTCCTATCTTGGGGATGACCAAGACGCGTTATTGCGGCATCAATAACATGGCCTAACCGTGACGGTGAGTTGAGATCATTATGTCTCTAAAGGAGGACTCTGAATGTATATTGGCCGTCCTATTATACTATTATTTCCTCAGAGGGGTATGGATTGATCCTAGGTTACTTTCGTTATTTCTTGATAAATGATTTTAT
This sequence comes from Flaveria trinervia, assembly GCA_025506515.1. Classification (NCBI taxonomy): domain Eukaryota; kingdom Viridiplantae; phylum Streptophyta; class Magnoliopsida; order Asterales; family Asteraceae; genus Flaveria; species Flaveria trinervia. The sequence goes on from CM046456.1 coordinate 38,971,415, forward strand.
ACTACTCCATTCAAGACTTTGGTGAATGGTTTGTATATCTACCCATATTCCATTTCATATTGGTTCACGAGCTTGCTATCTATGTTCCTCTCTTTAGTTATTATATAATATGATTATTAGCTCGATGTAGATTTCGTTTGGTCTATATATGTTATTGTGTTCTCTATTATTATCATATTTGTTTATTTGTTATGTATTATTTGTTCACTAGGTGTTATCCTCAGGCATTGTTTTCATGCATGTCTGGTTAGCAGGGTAATCCGAGAGGGGAGTGAAGAATGGAAATCTAGATAAAGAAGACTTATATTTATTTTTGATGTACTAAACTTCAATTGATATTTATACTAATGTTCTATTTTCTAGAATGTAAACTTTTAATTATTGTTAATTGTAGAATTGTGTTTTGGATTTTATTTACCGTGGTAATGATGTGTGAGTATTGTCGGGTTGGGGTGCTATATCTTATTTATAATAATATAAAATAATAATATATTTTTTTATATCTTAATACTATTTGATTTTAGCATTAGTTTATTTAAACACTCAAGTATAATCGTTAAATATTAACATAATTATAATAATATTAATAATGCACATATATATCATGTTTACAGCACATCGAAAAGAAGGCTCGATAACAACCACCACATCACTATATGTAACAAATTAAAAAATTATATGAAAGTTTTCTCAATTTCACCATAATAGTTTTTTCTCGCTAAGCTAATAAGAAACTTACTTTATTTTTTATAATTTTACATTTAAACTTTTAACGATTTTTTAAACTAACCACAATATTTTGTCTCCCTTTTTCTTTTTCTTTTTTTAAATTGATACCTACTCATTTTGTCTATTTTATAATTATATAATTGATTTATTTTAAATTTACATTTATTCACTTGATTTTATTAAATTTTTAATTTTATACATAAGTGTTCGACTTATGTTAAATTTACATTTAATCACCTGAACTTTTTTAAGTTTTATGTATAAGCATATGAGTTATATCAAATTTTATTTTAATCAAATTACAATAGAGATCGTTGATTATAATAAGTCACTATTTACGCATTTGATATTTTTCCTTTCTGTTTTGAGGTATTTATGTTTAGAATACTTTTTCTATTAAACATTTTATTAACGTTTCCCACATAATTTTTTTCAGGTCGTTAATATTAACGTATAAATTATCAAAGTTAAATCTTTCTACTTTTATAACTTTGTTGGATAGCGCGAGTCCCACTCACTAGTGTGATCATAAAAGGAAAGAATGGAGATGACAAATATGGATCATTATGCATTTATCTTGAGTCTGGGTAATAGAGTTTTTCATGAATTGCCACATATAGTGACAATTGCTATAAGCTGGTGATATATTGATAGTTATACATGTTAATAAATGTAGTTCCCATATTTTTTGGTGATTTTTGGTTAAATACTCCTTTATCAATCATTTCTTAATGTTCTATTTGAATATTGTAGTGCATGGTGAAAACTTGGTGATTTTTATGAAAAGAGCTCAATATTTGAAAATGCTTATGAAGAAAAACTTAGTGTCACAATTGTAACATAACTATGTTAGTCTAATGGGTATGTATGACATATGATTTGGCCCAGTTACGGGTTTTATACTCAACTACCCCCTATATATAACACATTCACCTTTCTACACAAAACCTAGTTCTCTCAATTCTCTTAGATGATTTAGCAAATCTTTAAAGATTTAAGGCTAGATTAAAGATTGAGCACTTTCAAGAAGGAACTAACATCATATAACCCATTTCCACTTGATTTGAATTTCTCTAGATCTACTATAAGTTCTTCTATTTTCTTGAGTCTGGGTGTGATTTTTGCAAGGCTCATGGGTTAAACTCATATTATCAATTGGATTAGATGAAAGTTAGCATGATTTAACAAGTTATACATGATTCTTGGTGTTGTATGTTAATGGCATGATGAAACTTGATTATTCTCAAGGAATATGTATATTTGTTATTGTTTGATGAAATATTTAACCTTGTGGGTATTGTAAGTATGTTATGTTGGAAAACCTCATGTTCTTAGACTTATATATATATATATAATTGCGTCTTTTGTATGTAACCTTTTGACATTTGACTACAAATGGTGAATGAAGGTTGAAGGTTTAGTAAAATTACTCAAATCTGCATCCTTACGCTTAAGTTTTTAAAAACCATGGTGTATGTTATGAACGTGTAACACCCGGTTATTTATTATTTTGAAGCCGACGAAGGAAGAAAAAGAAATAAAGTCCAAAGTCGAGGGACCAAACTCGCCAACGAGAGAAACTTTGGTATGTGGTGATATTGAAGGGAGAGGGCAACCATTACCCTCTCCCCACACTCACATTTTCAGCAAACAAAAGAGGAGAAGAGAGAAAGAAGAGAAATGGAGAGGAAAAGGTTGGTTGGGGTAGATTGAAGCTCGAAAATCATCGAGTAACAGGTCAAATCGAAGCTCTTCTCGTTGTGGTCGTTCGTGTGAGTTCTAGGACCCTTTTTTACACGTTTTTGAATGATTTGGGGCTGGAACACATCTAAAAGTCAGTTTTCTGAGTGTGTGTGTGTGTGTTTGAGTCATTTGTGTATGTGTGGGTATGTGTATGAGTCGTTCGGGTCTTGCTTTTGAGCTTGTGTGTGCTTGAATGGTGTTGTGGTGTGTATTCCTAAGGTTTAGGATGGTTGATTTGGGCTTAGAATGGGTTTAGATGAGCTTCGAGGTCAAAAATGGCAGATTGGGTTTGCGATGAACTGCATTCTGCACCAGCTAGGGCTATGCGACCGAATGGAGGCCATACGGCCGATTGAGGTGCAATTGAGGGTTCATTCGCATGATTGGGGTTCATTCACATGATTGAGGTTCATTCGTACGACTGAGAGCCCAGTTCGCATAAATGCCCATTCACATTAGTTTCATCCGCATTAGGTCCATTCGCATTAGTTTCATTCGCATGATTGGATGTTCATTCGCATAGGTGTTCATCCGCATTGGTTCAATCGCATGATGTTCAGTCGCATGTTCAGTCGCCTGGAGGCCATGCGACTAAAGGGTGCGCACATGCCCAGGTAGGGCTGGTGTACCCGAGGAAAGTGTAGTTTATGTACTGACTTTCGGCGGAAAGTGCAGATGTAAGTTTTGACGTGAAAGTTCCCGTAAGTTCATGTAAGATGACTATTGAGGCCTTAGAGAGTATGTTTGGCATGATGATGATGATGTTGCATGATTATGCATGTTATGTATGTATGATCTCACCCTGTATGATGATGATGACTGTGTATGTTATATTACTTATTATGATGTATGTTTATCTTTCCTGTGGCTTTACGTGTTATGTTTCATTAATGAAATGAAATTAGTATGTAACGTAAAGCAAAAGATAATAAAAGATGAACATGAAGTAAGAATGCATGCATTAATGTATGATGAAAGTAAAGAAAGTCTTGCAAGCCTTGTATGTCGGGACACGTCATTAAAAGGTGTTAGCCCAATGGTGTGCGGGCTCGAACCCCGGGAGGATGCACATTGGGGTCTTTCTTTGTGATTGAACATTTGTATGGAACCATTGTTGCTTGCCTTAGGTAGTATACATACATCATAATAAGCAATAATGGTTCCATACAAATGTTGTATGTTTATCTTTCCTGTATGGAATCATTAATATGTTATGTTACTTATTGTGATGTATGTTTACCTTTCCTATGGCTTTACGTGTTATGTTTAATTAATGAAATGAAATTAGTATGTAATGTAAAGCAAAAGATAATGAAAGAGGAACATGAAGTAAGAATGCATGCATTAATGAATGATGAAAGTAAAGAAAGTCTTGCAAGCCTTGTATGTCAGGACACGTCATTAAAAGGTGTAAGCCAACGGTGTGCGGGCTCGAACCCCGGGAGGATGCACATTGGGGTCTTTCTTTGTGATTGACCATATGAATGGAACCATTGTTGTTTGCCTTAGGTAGTATACATACATCATAATAAGCAACAATGGTTCCATACAAATGTGGTATGTTTATCTTTCCTGTATGGAATCATTAATATGTTATGTTACTTATTATGATGTATGTTTATCTTTCTTGTGGCTTTACGTGTTATTTTTAATTAATGAAATGAAATTATTATGTAACGTAAAGCAAAAGATAATGAAAGAGGAACATGAAGTAAGAATGCATGCATTAATGAATGATGAAAGTAAAGAAAGTCTTGCAAGCCTTGTATGTCGGGACACGTCATTAAAAGGTGTTAGCCCAACGGTGTGCGGGCTAGAACCTCGGGAGGATGCACATTAGGATCTTTCTTTGTGATTGACCATTTGTACGAAACCATTGTTGCTTGCCTTAGGTAGTATACATACATCATAATAAGCAACAATGGTTCCATACAAATGTTGTTTGTTTATCTTTCCTGTATGGAATCATTAATATGTTATGTTACTTATTATGATGTATGTTATCTTTCCTGTGGCTTTACGTGTTATGTTTAATTAATGAAATGAAAATAGTATGTAACGTAAAGCAAAAGATAATGAAAGAGGAACATGAAGTAAGAATGCATGCATTAATGAATGATGATAGTAAAAAAAATTCTTGCAAGCTTTGTATGTCGGGACACGTCATTAAAAGGTGTTAGCCTAACGGTGTGCGGGCTCGAACCCCGGAGGATGCATATTGGGCTCTTTCTTTGTGATTGACCATTTGTATGGAACCATTGTTGCATGCCTTAGGTAGTGTGGCCACAGGTGCTGGCACCGTGAATGAAGGTCTAAGATAGGCTTAGGTCCAGTACCATGAGCATGAAGGGCATAGCACATGACAATGGTATACCTGAACTTTATCTTAGGTACTGTGGGTAGAGGTGCTGGACACCGTGAATGAAGGTGTATGATAGGATTAGGCCCAATACCATGAGCATGAAGGGTAAAGTTATGGTGTTGATGAAAGGAAAAGATGTAATGAATATAAGAATGAATAATGAAGATAATAATGACATTATCTATATGTATGTATGATGTATGAACACATGAATGTAAAGAACGGTTTTAGTGAAAGAAAAAGTATGTTTTATTATAAAACTAGAACTCACTCAGCAACAATGACTTTGATGTGTTTCCAGTTGGCAGGTAATGATTGCTGAGGATGGCACGGGGCGGCTACTCAGCTCTTTTGAGATGGCATCCATTTATATAATGCTTTTGTGATGTAATGAAACAATGTATTTTGTAACTTATTAACGATGTATTATTTTTCAAAAGTTTTTATGATGAAATGAGATGTCATTTTTAAAGATGATAATAATGTTAATCCTCGGGGTCTGAAGTGTAAAGTAAGTGGCTAATCACAACTGGCCACTGTAATTAGGGACTTACTATACTTGACATAAACTGAGTTGTTCCCTTGAATGACCATGTGGTATTTGAATCTTTTAGTGTGCGTGTGAATGGCCGGTGGTAGATCTTCGAAAGCCTCTCGTGGAGGTGGTCGTGATGGGCTTGGTGCTGAGCTGCGACCCAAGAGAGGAAGACCCAGAATGGACAAGGTGGTTCCTGAAGGGGAGAGGAAAGAGAGAAATAGGTCCTCGGGAGGACGGGAGAAACCAGAGCCTAAAAAGGTTCTCTTGGATGATGAAGAAGAGGAGGAGGAAGAAGAGCCCGTGCAGGAGGTCACACGAGGCTGTAATTATGGGGCATTTCAATGATGCAAGCCCCCTACTTTTGATGGAAAGACACTACTGTGCTCACCAGTGGGTGAGAGAAATGAAAGTTGTATTGAATATCATTGAGTGTCGGGAGGACCAAAAAGTAAAGTTTCTTGCCCACTCTCTTGTTGACTCGGCTCTGTGCTGGTGGGATAATATAGTCCAAGCCAAGGGTCGGGGAGGAAATTAGGAGGATGAGATGGTGGGAGCTGAAAAAGTTGGTGATTGAGGAGTTTTGTCCTTACCGGGAAATGAACAGGTCAAAAGGGAGTTCTTGCACTGGAAGCGGGAACCATGACCCACCAACAGTACACCACAAAGTTCAAAGAGATGTCACGTCTGGTGCCGGATCAGGTGACGCCTCTGTCACGGAACTTTAAGAGGTACATTCAAGGTTTTCCAGCGGACATTCGCAGGGATATGATCGCCGCCCGACAAGCACGTTTAGGTCGGCGATGGATTTGGCAGGGAGGTTATATGACGAGAGGGCTATATTGGTGGTGGCTGAAGGTAGTTGGAAGGGTGGAGGTGATAGAAACTAGAATGGGAAGAGATTTGGTCGGGGTGGTGCCTCGACGGGTAACAAGAAGGCAAGGGTGGACGACCGTCGTGTGGTCGCATTGGGTGCGGGTATGAGGAAGTGCGGTAGGTGTGGGAGAGAGCATAGTGGGGAATGTAGGTTTGGGTCGAACTTCTGCTTTAAATGTGGGAAGGCAGGGCACATGGCAAGGGACTGTTATACAGTCCGGTGCTTTAACTGTGGTGAATTGGGTCACATAAGTAAGGATTGTAAGAAGCCGAGGGCGGAGGGCTCTGGGGTGAAGAAGACAGGAGTGAAGGGCCGAGGGCGAGCGCAAGGGCGTTCACCATGACACAGGAGGAAGCTAGGATGCACCTTGATGTTGTCTCGGTACGTTTCCAGTGAACCAAACTTTAGTTTTTGTGTTACGGGTGCCAGTAAAATTTTTATTTCTGCTGTTCTGTGCTAAGCTGCTTGTTAGTAGTAGACTGTTGATGCGCCCTTAGATGTAGAAACTGTCATAGGTAAGTCTACCAGGATTTCTGAGATGATAGAGTACTTTGATGTGGAGCTAGAAGGTCATAACTTTCCTGTTAGACCGTTCGTGACGACCTTAGGTGGTTTTGATTTGGTTCTTGGATGGATTGGTTGGCGGACTCCAAGGCGAACATTATGTGTCGTAAGAAGATGATTCATTTGATAGTGCCTTACGGGAGTTTGGTAACTGTTTATGGAGATCGGGTCATGACAATCCCGAAGTAATCTCAATGGCGGTGGCGGGAAAGTGTATGAGGTGTGAATGTAACTCCTCCTTGGCTTATGTAAAGGATGTGGATACGCCAGCACCATAACTGTTTGAGGTACCAGTTGTGTGTGACTTTCCAGACGTGTTCCCAGAAGACTTACCGGGAGTGTCACTTGACAGAGAGATCGAGTTTCAGATTGATCTCGTTGTCAAGGCACCATATCGTTGGCTCCGACGGAGATGAGAGAGTTGATGGAGTAGTTGCAAGAGCTGCTTGATAAGGGGTTCATCAGACCAAGTATCTCTCCTTGGGGTGCTCCGGTCCTGTTTGTGAAGAAGAAAGACGGTAGTATGAGGATGTGTATTGACTATCGTGACCTGAACAAGTTGACGGTGAAGAACCGATACCCCTTACCGAGAATAGATGATTTGTTTGATCAGCTTCAAAGTACCAGTTGGTTTTTCAGGATAGATCTTTGATCTGGTTACCATATGTTGGAGGTGAAGGAGCAAGACATCTCTAAAACAGCTTTACGCATGCACTACGGTCACTACGAGTTTCTTGTCGTGTCTTTTGGTTTGACCAATTCGTCAGTTGCTTTTATGGATCTGATGAATCGAGTGTGTCGGCCGATGTTGGATAAATCAGTGATTGTGTTTATTGATGATATCCTGATTTATTCAAAGAATGAGGAGGAGCATGCCGGTCACATTCGGGAGGTTCTGGAGATGTTGAGAAAGGAGAAGTTGTACGCCAAGTTCTCCAAGTGTGCATTTTGGTTGCGTGAAGTTTAGTTCTTGGGTCATGTAATGGAAGTCTTCAAAGACGTCGTCCGAGATCCGTAGTTTCTTGGGGTTTGGCGGGCTATTACAGAAGATTCATCGAAGACTTTTCTAAGATCGCTTCTCCGCTAACTAAGTTGACTCAGAAGGATGTGAAGTTTGTATGGGGTCAAGCTCAAGAGAAGGCATTCATGGAATTGAAGATGAGATTGACTCAAGCTCCTGTTCTGTCATTACCCGATGGAAGTGAAGATCTGGTGGTTTGTTCTGATGCTTCTTACTCGAGGTTGGGTGCGTGTTAATGCAGAGAGGGAAGGTTATAGCCTATGCATCCCAACAGTTGAAAGTTCATAAGGTCAACTATCCTACTCATGACTTGGAGCTAGCAGCCGTGGTCTTTGCAGTAAAGATTTAGAGGCACTATCTTTACGGGATGAAGTGCACCATTTTCACTAACCACAAGAGCTTGACGTACTTCTTTGAGCAGAAAGATCTGAACATGAGGCATAGATGATGGTTGGAGCTTATAAAGGACTATGATTGCGAGAACCATTACCATCCGGGCAAAGCCAACGTGGTGGCTAATGCCCTTAGCCAAAGAGAGGCCCGAGCTGATTCGGGTGAAAGCGTATCAACTAATCATGACCTATGACGTGATGAAGCAAGTCAAAGAGTTTCAAGATGAGGCATCGAAAGAAGATCATCTTAACTCGGAGAGAATGAGAGGTCTGGTTGGGGAATTGGGTGAAAACACACTTGGTGTTAAAACCCGATTTGGACGGGTGTGGATTCCTCGTTATGGGGATCTACGGGTGAAGATTTTAGATGAAGCTCACAAGACTCGATACTCCATTCATCACGTGCATAAAGGTGTATCAAGACATGAAGAGGGATAATTGGTGGTCGGGTATGAAACGGGAGGTAGTGGAGTATGTGAGTAAATGCTTTACTTGTCTACATGTGAAGGCCTAGCATCAGAAGCCGTATGGGAAGATCCAACCTTTGGATATACCGGAATGGAAGTGGGAACACATAACCATGGATTTTATTACGAAGCTGCCGCGTACTCCGAAAGGGTATGATGCTATATGGGTGATTGTTGACCGTTTGACCAAGAGTGCCCACTTCCTACCGATCCGCGAGACATATTCATCTGAGAGGTTGGCTGATCTGTTTATCAAGGAAATTTTAACTCGTCACGGTGTGCCGGTGTCTATTGTGTCTGATCGTGACACCCGGTTTACATCCAAATTATGGAAGAAATTCCACGATACTATGGGGACAAGGTTACACATCAGCATGGCTTACCATCCCCAAACTGATGGTCAATCAGAGAGGACCATTTGGACATTGGAGGACATGCTTCGAGCATGTGTTATTGATTTTGGAGGAAGTTGGGATGACCACTTACCGTTAGCTGAATTCTCATACAACAACACTTATCATGCTAGCATTGATATGCCACCGTATGAGATGCTATACGGTAGGAGATGTAGAACGCCCGTCTGTTGGGGTGATATTGGCAGAAAGAGCTAGGGAGCGTTAAGGTAATCGAGGCTACGACTGAGAAGCTCGAAAAGATCAAGGCCTTCATGAAGGCAGCTAAAGATAGACAGAAGTCGTATGCTAATAGACGACGGAGACCGATTGAGTTACAGGTGGGTGACCGGGTTATGCTGAAGGTCTCATCTTGGAAGGGTATCATTCGTTTCCGAAAGCGGGGCAAGTTGAGCCCAAGGTACATAGGCCCTTTCTGAATCATTGCTCGAGTAGGAGAGGTGGCCTATAGACTGGGTGGAATTCACCCGACATTCCATGTATCTCATCTGAGAAAGTGCTTGGCAGATGAAGACATGATTGTTCCACAGGAGGATATTGAAGTAGACGAACGGCTCAATTATGTGGACCAACCAGTGGCAATCACGATTGAAAAGAGAGAAGGCTAAGAAATAAAATGGTTCCTCTTGTGCGTGTACAGTGGAAGCACAGGAAAGGATCCGAGTCAATGTGGGAGACTGAGGAAGAAATGAGATAGCATTACCCACGTTTGTTCGAGGAATAACAGGTTTCAGGGACGAAACCTATTTAAGGGGGGTGGATTTGAAACACCCGGTTGTTTATTATTTTGTAGCCGACGAAGAAAGAAAAAGAAATAAAGTCCAAAATCGAGGGACCAAACTCGCCAACGAGAGAAAGTTGGGTATGTGGTGATATTTGAAGGGAGAAGGCAGCCATTACCCTCTCCCCACACTCACATTTTCATCAAACAAAAGAGGAGAAGAGAGAGAAAAAAGAGAAAAGGAGAGAAAAAGGTTGGTTCGGGTGGATTCAAGCTCGAAAATCATCGAGTAGCGAGTCAAATCGAAGCTCTTCTCGTTATGGTCGTACGTGTAAGTTCTAGAACCCCTCTTTTACACGTTTTTGAATGATTTGGGGTAGGAACACATCGGAATATTAGGTTTTTCAATGTGTGTGTGTTTGACCCGTTTGTGTATGTGTGGGTATGTGTATGAGTTGTTTGGGTCTTGCTTTTGAACATCTATGTGCTTGAATGGTGTTGTGGTATGCATTACTAAGGTTTAGGATGTTTGATTTGGGTTTAGAATTGGTTTAGATGAGCTTCGAGGTCAAAAATGGCAGATTGGGTTCGGGATGAACTGCATTCTACACCAGCTAGGGCTATGCGATCGAATGGAGGCCATACGGCCGATTGAGGTACGATTGACGGTTCATTCGCATGATTGGGGTTCATTCGCACGATTGAGGTTCATTCGTACGACTGAGAGCCCAGTCGCATAAATGCCCATTCGCATTAGTTTCATCCGCATTAGGTCCATTCGCATTAGTTTCATTCGCATGATTGGATGTTCATTCGCATAGGTGTTCATCCGCATTGGTTCAATCGCATGATGTTCAGTCGCCTAGAGGCCATGCGACTAAAGGGTGCCTATACGCCCAAGTAGGGCTGGTCCCGAGGAAAGTGTAGTTTATGTACTGACTTTCGGGGGAAAGTGCAAATGTAAGTTTTGACGTGAAAGTTCCCGTAAGTTCATGTAAGATGACTATTGAGGCCTTAGAGAGTATGTTTGGCATGATGATGATGATGTTGCATGATTATGCATGTTATGTATGTATGATGTCACCCTGTATGATGATGATGACTGTGTATGTTATGTTACTTATTATGATGTATGTTTATCTTTCCTGTGGCTTTACGTGTTATGTTTAATTAATGAAATGAAATTAGTATGTAACGTAAAGCAAAAGATAATGAAAGAGGAACATGAAGTAAGAATGCATGCATTAATGAATGATGAAAGTAAAGAAAGTCTTGCAAGCCTTGTATGTCAGGACACGCCAGTAAAACGTGTTAGCCCAACGGTGTGCGGGCTCACTACCCGGGAGGATGCACATTGGGGTCTTCTTTGTAATTCACCAGTTGTATGGAACCATTGTTGCTTGCCTTAGGTACTGTGACTGGAGGTGCTGGGCACGTGAATGAAGGTCTAAGATAGGCTTAGGTCTGTCTCATGAGCATGAAGGGCATAGCACTTGACAATGGTATACGTGAACTTTATCTTAGGTACTGTGGCCAGAGGTGTTGGGCATCGTAAATAAAGGTCTATGATAGGCTTAGGCCCAGTACCATGAGCATGAAGGGTAAAGTTCATGGTGTGAGAAAGGAAAAGATGTAATGAATGTAAGAACAAAAAATGAAGATAATAATGATATTATCTATGTGTACGTATGATGTATGAATGCATGAATGTAAAGAACGGTTTTAACGAAAGAAAAAGTATGTTTTATTATAAAAGTAGAACTCACTCAGCAACGCTGACTTTGATGTGTTTCCAGTTGGCAGGTAATGATTGCTGAGGATGGCACGGGGCGGCTACTCAACTCTTTTGGGATGACATCCATTTATATAATGCTTTTGTGATGTAATGCAACAATGTATTTTGTAACTGATTAACGATGTATTATTTTGCAAAAGTTTTTATGATGAAATGAGATGTCATTTTTGAATGTTTCCTCTGCAATATTTATGTAAGATAAATGAAAATGAATGTTTTATGTGCAATGATATACCAGTTGTAAGCGTCCCGGGAACGGGACCTTACAGAATGTCTCTTGTTATTAGTTATGAATTATTTTATAATCATGGTATGATGTTCGAGTTAAAGAGTAATGTAGCTTTGTCTATTTTATGCAAGTTGAGGTGGTTATTATATGTTTATCGTGTTAACATTCCAAACATTGTGGAGTTAGATAACCCTAGTGGGAGTTAAATTCACCTTTCACATTAACATAATTATATCATTCGTTTCTCATCGCATGTATTTAGGTAGCTATTGTGTGTTTTTCGTTCTAGCTTTCGGAAGAGTTATAAGTATAAATACCCTTGACGGGGGGTTTAAGCTACTTCCATGTATTATGTGTAAGAATGATCTAGCCTCGAGTTTGTGCTAGTTGTTACTTCTATGTAAGTGAAGTCGAAATCCAAGTGGTATCTTTATGGACGGTGTATCTTTATCTTTATTTTCTTGCTTTGTTAGTGTAATTGCTAATTATTTTACTTAATTTTAATATTCACAAATCCCAACTCATTTGACTGCTGATTTAGTATTGTGAGCCACCGTATTCACGGATTGATACTTGGTTCTTGTCTAAAACCATACTACTATGCGATATGTGCATTTGCCTATTATATGTGTAGTTAGTTATAAGATAAAAATCATTTTACAATTTTAAAGTTTAATTGTGTAAAATTCATTCTAAAGTTTATATATCAAAACATACATCAGCTGGTCTAGAAACTTTTAGTAACTTAAAGGTAAATAACATTACTTTTTATGATCATTGTTTTTTAGGAAGATAATTGAGTAAAAATACAAAGATGACATCAAGTGAGTCACATTAGGTACATTCTAATCTTTGGGAGTCGGCAAGAGCCATTCTCCATAGATGTTAGATCCTTATGTTACAAAATTTAAGTTTCGGTATATAATTAGGTTATGAGTTCATCATATCCGTTAAGTTTCATTTTTTGTGTTATCATAACATCATTCTAACATGAAGGATCCTTTTGTTCATAGTGATCATACTGAGGGTATAAATAAATATATTGCCGTGTGCGCAATGGACTTATGTTAACAAATTTTGCCCTTTTGGTACAAGTGGAAATCTTTGATCAATTGAAAAAGCTCTTTGGCAGGTCCCCTATATTTTATGATTGTTGTGCTACTTACGTGGCAAGTGGGCCCATCGTTATCATTATAGTTGCTAACGTGGCGCTTCATTTGACCGATAATTCATTAATTTGTGTTGGTGTTATGAAAATTTTAATTTATAATTAAATACAAATATCTTGTTAATGAGAGTGATTGGTACCGATCAAAAGTGATTTATGTTCGTCACAAAATTTTTATTTGATATTTTTTTTTGTTTTTTTAACACCTCATAAAAAATAATGTAATAACCATGTGTTATTTTTTTAATTCGGAATAAATAAAAAGTATGTCAATAAAATGATACAGATACATGACTTAAATATCAAATAATCAACATCAAATTCGAACATATTTTTTTTCTTATTATATATGATCTACACACTTCGTTATCTAAATAAAAAGTTTTAGAACCATGCCGTGCATAAAGAAATAAACAATATCGAGCCAATTGTGAGGTGAGCGGATAATCATAATAACATAGTCAATTAGAAGAGTTTACATCAAAGTATTATACCATTTTATTTCACACAAGAAGCGGTTCGTTTTGGGATTCGAACTTAAATAGAAGTGTCAGATCGTAATTTATACATGGCAACTTTGTTGCACTATTAGAGGTTGCATATGATATTGTAATCACTGTTTGTTATATGTCCCACTCAATATTGTAACTAATAGTATTTCAAAACCTATCAAAAAACACATCAAAGCTAGAAAGCTGGGCACATTAGTATATTGATGTTAAACGTGCCTGTGTCTCTTAATCAATGGTATATATAGGCCTTTTTATTTGTGTAAGTAATTTCACATTTTAGTTTTATTAGTTATACTGAATAACCAATGTATATGTTTTATTTTATTTTTGTTCTTTAGTCTAGCTGTTTCGTTAGTTTGAATCCGTGAAATTAAATCTCATGGTTATCACATGATAGTAGTTGTTTAAAAATATGGAGGCATCATAATAAAAAAGCAAAGTAACATATTAGAGAAATGTGATTAATAAAACGGTGAGACAGTCAAGTAAAACCTCAAACAATTTATATATATTTTTATCATTACCTTTATAAAGCTAGTTTTATATAGAGTTACTATTTCAATTGTTCTAAATCAATAATAAATCACGTGATTTTTTAATATAATTAGTGAAACATTGAGACTAAAGAATAAAACCTTAAACATATTTAGATACTTTTGCAATCACTATTTATGACATTAGTTCTATAAAAAAATATTGTATCATATAATTTAAGTATTAATAAAAAATTTAAAATAAAAGTCAGATTGCAAGTCATGCGGGACACTCAAAACTGGTCAATCATCGCACATAAAATATATGATTTACACTAACTTACTAATACATTATAGTGGAATCATTTTAAACAACCATTTCATTTCATATAAATAATTGATTTTGCAAAATAATACAACATTTATTACAAAATATCATTTGTTCGCATTGCAGCGCAAAAACATTATTGCAACATAAATGGATGCCATCCAAAACAAGCCAAGTATCCTCAGCAACATTTACCTGCCAACTGGAAACATATAAAAGTCTGTAAGGACTATATGTTAAGGCTGATGCAACTCAAACACTTAAAGTCTCCTGCATGCATGCACAAATGCATTGAAGAAGAATGCCTCGGAAGTTTCACACATGCAATAGAAATATTCTGAGTGTGAAATCTTCCGAAGCCAAGACCAATATCTTCTGAAACCAAAGATGAAGTCTTCCGAAGCTATAGAGACAAAATCTTCCGAAGCTTTAGAGACAAAATCTTCCGAAGCCAACACTTGAAGACAGATTTCTTCCGAAGACTTTTAGTATACATGCTTATTGATGTACTTTACATAAAGCCGGACCCATTTCCACTCAACTCGTAAAGTCACCAAGTTGCATGAGTTGGTGAAAAGGTCATGCTTTTAGTAACTGTACATTGAGGTCTTGAGTCTATGATAATAAGTTAACATGTTTCACCCCAAAGTGTGAAAATAAGCAAAAAAAAGGGTTATGGAAATACTCACATGATCAAATAATATATATTTGATGATTAATATGAATAATAATAAACAACGCTTCGACGTAGTCTTTCACAATGCACCTAAAACAAATATATATTTACAAGGTTACAATTTAATAATATATTTAATGGTTAAACGAGACTAGGATTTCAATTTGGTATTTGAGGATTTTAATTAGATGACGTTGATTAGAGAGATCATATATATGTTTTAGTCCAAGAAAAATGTCATGTATGAAATTTTAAGGAATTAAATCCTTTATAACAATTTGCGAAGGTTAATTATAAAATATATAAATTCTATATTATCATCATTATCCATATTGTATAGTGTCCAAGTAATAAATATGATTTACAAATATTATATAAAGTCTATTTTTTAAAAATAAACTTTGTTAATTTTATTTTATAAGAAAATTGTTAAGGTGTTTAAAGTGATAAATTTGTAGAAAATAATGGGATAACTTTAAGATTAAACAAAGTTTACAAAACTACTTTTAAATTTTTCAGAAAATTTTCTATATTTTTTTAAGGCCGAAAAAGCCTAAAAAAATATGTTGAGGGTGCCCGGGTTTGAACCCGGGACCTCTAGGTTAGTAGGCGAGTGGGGAACTAGTGAACCAAGGCCTTAGCCACGGTTAATCATCATTTCCAAACCTTAAAAGCATCTTATACAAATCACCCCCAAATCTTATGAACCCTAGGTTGATTCGAGCCAAAATTGAAGATCAAATCGATGTTGTTAACGATCTAGATCATGGGGCTTTTGTTTCCCAAGTTAATACGAGTGTTTAAGTCGATTAAATTACCTGTTTGATGACGAATCAAAGGTATTCAACACGATGAACAGGTCGCGAACTTCTTGTGCCCAAACGATGATCAAACGTTTACAATAATCTAATTCGTTGCACAAGTAGCTTCTAATGATCACTAAGATGAAAAGCCCTCTGTTTAATTCGAGTTTTGAAACCCTGATGATAGTGCTCGAATAGATGCGGGTCGCGATGCAAGAGGTCGACGGGAGTTGATGATTTTGTTTGTTTCAGGTGCAATTGAGTGTTGTATTCGATTATGGAGTGATAAATGACCGTTTAGGTTAGTTTAATTGGACTATTATGATGTGTAAATGCTCGAACGACCATATGATTTAATGTATTTCGGTTATGCGATCGATCAAGGTCGAAACCGATGTTTAAATGCAATTTAATCGTGTATTCAAGTTCAAAACGTGCATACGAAACGATTTGGGTCGGTTTTGGGTTTCGAAAACGAATAATTTGAGTGTTTGGCCGTCGCCGGAGCTCGCCGGAGCTCGGCGGATTTCTGGCCGAAACACGACTTAGGGGGGAAGTTTAATTTGGTTTTGCACAAATGGTCCTTGTAGTTTTAAAGTTGTTATTTCGTGCCCAAACTTTTATTTTCACAATTTCTAAATTGACAAAGAGGCCCCTTGAACTTAAATTAAGTTTAATGCTTAAACATTTTCAAGTTTAGAAATTTTCATTTCATATCACCTTTATTGTCCTTATTATTATTATTATAATTATTATTATCATTATTATTATTATATAATCATTATAACCTTACAAATTAAAAGACCATTAAGGTAATATTCATAAGCAACCCATAAGTTTCATGAATAACATAATTAGCCCATGCAAGAATCTAACAAAGCTAACTTTAAATTAACCCAAAATTACAAGATGTTACAGTCTCCCCAACTTAAAAGAATTTCGTCCCGAAATTAAGAATAAAGCTAAGAGAACAATGGGGTATCTCTCCTTCATATGAACCTCACGCTCCCAAGTGAATTCAGCTCCACGTTTGTTTTCCCAACGGACTTTAACGATAGGTGTGGTGGTTTTCGTGTCTTCTTCAGGGTGCGATCCATAATCTCAACAGGCTTCTCGACGAAATGCAATGATCATCAATTTGAATTTCCTCTAGTGGAACATGCAAATTTTCATCAGCCAAGCACTTCCTCAAGTTTGAGGCATGGAAGACAGGATGAACTCCGCTAAGTTCAGAAGGTAGCTCCAGTTTGTAAGCCACTTTTCCAATCCTTTTCAGAATCTTGAAGGGTCCTACGAAACGTGGGGCTAACTTACCCTTCTTCCCAAAATGTACAACACCCTTCCATGGAGAGACCTTAAGAAGAACCATGTCGCCGACTTAAAACTTCAACGGTTTGCGTCTTTTATCGGCATAACTCTTTTGGCGACTTCTAGCCACCTCGAGATTATTTCGAATTTTGGAAATTTTGTCGGTTGTTTCTTGAATAAGTTCCGGACCAGTGATAACATCTTCCCCAATGTCAGTCCAACAGATTGGGGAACGGCATTTACGACCATACAAAGCCTCGAATGGTGCCATTTTGATACTTGAATGGTAACTATTGTTATATGAAAATTCCGCGAGTGGTAAATGCGTATCCCAATCGCCACCAAAATCAAGGACACAAAGACGCAGTAAATCCTCGAGGGTTTGGATTGTTCGTTCGGTTTGACCATCGGTTTGAGGATGGTAAGCCGTACTTAAATCCAATTGCGTACCCAAGATTTCTTGCATCGAAGACCAAAAGTGTGAAGTGAAACGAGCATCTCGATCGGAAATAATGTGCAACGGCACGCCATGACGACTCACAATTTCGTCAACATAGATTCGAGCCAACCTTGAAACCTTGTACGTATCTCGTATGGGTATGAAATTGCTGTCTTGGTCAAACGGTCAACAATGACCCATATGCTGTCATGACCACACGGTGTACGAGGTAACTTGGTTACAAAATCCATGGATATATGCTCCCATTTCCACATAGGTATTTCAGGTTGCTCAGTAAACCACTTGGTCGTTGATGTTCGGCTTGACCCTTGCACACGTGAGACACCTCGGAAACATAAGTTGCGATATCTTTCTTCATTCCAGGCCACCAATATTGACCACGCAGGTCCATGTACATCTTATCGGAGCCAGGATGAACGGAATATCGGGTTTGATGAGCTTCGTTCATAATGAAGTGCCAAAGATTGTCACGATTCGGGATCCAAAGTCGATTCAAGAAGTACCACATGCATTCGGTTTGTCTCTAATTGTGACCGAAGTTAGACATCAAATCTTCATCTTTCCTTCGTCGGTTAGTGCCGCTTGTTGAGCCTCGCGAATGCATAACTCAGGTCACTATCGATCCTTATGTTTTGAAGCATGATAGTAGCCTCGTTGACATCCACATGAATCTCGGTATCAAATTCTCCTCGTGTATCAAACCATTGCCTTCGATCTCGAATTTCTTGAAGCGAGACAATCTTGTTGTGGACCTTGTGACTTAGAGCGCATCGGCTACAACATTCGCCTTTCTAGGGTGATAGCGAATGTCGCAGTCGTAATCGCTAATCAACTCAATCCAACGTCTTTGTCTCATGTTGAGATCCTTTTGATTGAACACGTGTTGGAGACTCTTATGATCAGTGTAGACTATGCATTGCGTCCCATATAAATAATGTCGCCAAATCTTCAATGCGAAAACCACAGCACCAAGTTCAAGATCATGGGTTGTGTAGTTCACTTCATGAACCTTCAGTTGCCTCGACGCGTATGCTATAACTTTACCTCATTGCATGAGGACACAACCAAGACCTTGATTAGAAGCGTCACAATATACAGTAAAGTCGTCATTACCATCGGGAAGTGTGAGAATAGGAGCGTTACACAACTTGTGTTTCAATGTCTCGAAAGCCTCTTCTTGCTTGGGTCCCCAGTCAAAGAGTCGATTCTTTTGGGTTAGCGCCGTTAACGGTTTAGCAATCTTCGAGAAATTTGCTATGAACCTACGGTAATATCCCGCTAAACCCAGAAAAGAACGAACCTCGGTTGGGGTTGTGGGAACACACCATTCCTCACAGCTTCAATTTTAGCAGGATCCACGTGAATTCGTTGGCTATTCACCACATGCCCTAAGAATTTAACTTCTTCCAACCAAAATTCACACTTGGAAAACTTAGCGTACAATTGCTCTTTCTTCAAAAGTTCAAGAACTTGTCGCAAGTGTGCCTCATGATCGACTTTCGTCTTGGAATAGATAAGAATGTCATCAATGAACACGATTATGAACTTATCCAAATATGGTTTACATACTCGATTCATGAGATCCATGAACACGGCAGGTGCATTGGTCAAGCCAAAAGGCATAACCATGAACTCGTAGTGTCCATATCGAGTACGAAAAGCGGTTTTGGAATGTCATCATCATGAACACGTAATTGATAATACCCAGAACGTAGATCGATCTTTGAGAATTGAGTTGCTCCTTGAAGTTGGTCGAAGAGATCATCGATTCAGGAAGAGGGTATCGGTTTTTGATAGTAAGCTTGTTGAGTTCTCGGTAATCGATGCACATACGAATGAACCATCCTTCTTCTTCACAAATAGTACAGGTGCACCCCACGGTGATGAACTAGGGCGAATAAAACCCTTATCAGTCAATTCTTGCAATTGACTAGCGAGTTCTTGCATTTCAGAAGGTGCAAGACGATAAGGCGATTTAGCCACAGGGTTTGCACCAGGGATTAAATCAATCTTGAACTCAACCTCTCGCACGGGAGGTAACCCTTTAAGATCCTCAGGAAAAACTTCGGAAAGTCTCGCACAACAAGAATGTCCTTCAACTCCTTACCCTTTGCTTTCGTATTAACTACATATGCCATGAAAGCCATGTAGTTTTTACTTAAGTACTTGCGGGCCTTGATACAAGACATGAGTTTGAGTCTTTAGGATGATTTCTCCCCAAAGACCTTCAAAGTATCACCAGTCGGTAACGGAATTCGGATACACTTCTCGAAACATAGAATTTCCGCACGGTGCTTGGCTAACCAATCCATGCCAATGATAACGTCAAAGCTTCCCAATTGCATAGGAATAAGGTCGACAAAGAACTCGTGTTCGTTAAGGCTTAAAGTGCAATCGCGTATCACAACGTCAACGACAATAGATCTCCCATCGGCAACCTCGACCGTGAAGAATCTATCCAGTTTAGCACGCGGTTTAGAAAGTAAAGGCTCGAAGGTCCAGAGACACGAAACTTCTATCGGCACCCAAATCAAATAATACAGATGCATAACGATTATTTACGAGATACATACCTGTTTAGTAACAATCTATTATTGGTATGATGAACATAGATAGGAATTTTTTTTTACAAGACAAGAAAGGGCTACTAGGAATTCAACGACGTACCATTTACCACGTCGTTGTTGGCTTGTGCTTGGTTGACGTTGATGTTGAAAGCCCTTCCACGAGCCGGGCACAGTTCCCGAGTTGCGAGGACATTGCGGACGAATATGACCAGGCTCGCCACAGTTGTAACAGGTTCGATTAGTAAGCATGGCAGTCTTGTTTGGCGCACGACGACAAGTAGTTACCAAATGTCCATACTTCCACACAATGAGCAGACTCGGCATGGATGTTGCTTGAATGATGGTACTTGCACGTGTTACACATAGGATGTGGGCCACATAAGCTTTAGCCATGGGAGTTTGATTTGCCACCGCCATTTGTTTTTGAGGAGCATTTGGGGTGGTCACAACGTAGTTGCGTGTCGGGGTGAACTTACGCTTCTTGTTTTGAGAAGATGACTCGGCCTTTACCTCCTTTGTTGCCTCGGGTGTCACCTTCGCCATAGCCTTGGAACCCTTTGCCGACATCGTGCCAGCTCTTATATGATTCTCGGTGAGCTGTGCAGTGATAGTAATCGCTTCCTCCAAAGTTGTGGGCCTACTACCCACCACAGCATCTTGAATTTGAGGTGGTACCCCCTTGATAAATTTCTCGATGTTACGGGGCACGGTGTCCACCATGTGTGGTAGAAGCATACTCAACTCATGATGCCGGTGGAATAAGCCAAGTGATTCCCACCATCTTGTTTAAGGTTCCAGAACTCCTCCTCCAGCTTTTGCAACTCGCTTCTTGGGCAGAACTTTTGGATCATAATATCTTTGAATTCCTCCCAGGGCATCGCCATTGCAACCTCAGTTCCCCGGTTTCTCTTTTCACTATTCCACCAAGTTAGCGCTCGTTGTTGAAGAACACTTGTGGCATAGCGAACCTTGAGCTCGTCGGGGCACTTGCTAATAATAAATGTGTTCTCCATACTCTCAAACCACTCGAGAAGTCCAGTGGCTCCTTCTTTTCCACTAAAACTAGTGGGTTTGCACGACTTGAAGTGTTTGAAAGTGCAAGTACGATTGTTCCCTTGTTGATTATTCCCGTTTTGATTGTTGCTATTGTCTCCATTAGCACCACTATTGTTCCCATTGGTGTTGTTATTGCTATTAGCCATTAGTGTGCTATTAAGTTCAGCAACCATAGTCGGAAGAACGACCGCCATTTGTCGGGCAATCATGGCAGCTAGCTTACGGTTGGAACTTCCACGTTTTCCATGGTGACGAGACATGCTGGAATATGCAAAATGAGTTAGACACGAGAAATAGAAATACAAGGATTATATTTAACAAGGATAAGGAAAGAGTTGCAAGGTACTTGGAATGTTCCATTTGGTAACGTATTACCATTTGGAAACGTTGACACGTCAAGGTAAGTTGACCCATTCGCCTTAGAAGTTTGTGCATGTTGACCATAGTTTTCACTCATCCCGGAAATCCCCAGGTAAGCATAACTAGTCCCGTAGGATTTATGCGATATGCTTGCCTTAGCCCAAGGGCCTTTTGCCAGGAAATCCAGAATACAGGTGTCTATGTGTCACACAATTTCTTAGGTTCATGATATCAAAACCTTGATGAGATTTATATAGATTAGACATAACATCTAAAGATCCAAGTCATAACATAAGTATAAGATTCCACGTGTCGACGAGAATAAGATTAAGAGATTTCATGTTTGGGGAGAGTCAAGAGTCAAAGCTAAGTTTAGGGAGACAAGTAACAATGTTTAGGCAATCCTATGCTAAGGCATCAAATTGCACATAAGTGGGCATAACATTAGGTAGCTTGCAAATAAGATCATATTTCTATAAAATTCATGCATACTATAGTCTAGGTCACCATTTCTAATAACCTAGGTCCATATAGTTATGGGCTCTGATACCAATCTGTCACACCCCAACCTTGACGGCAGAAACATCGAGGAGTGAGAGTTAAGATCGTCACAGCCACATAACGCTATTAATAACCCAAATATAAATTATTCATGAAGTTCAATTGTATCATTACAAGCTTAGGTCTCAAAGAACAAACAATATAACATAAATGATAACAAGTCTTTAATTCACTACTTTATCTAGGTCCATTCCTAGATATGTAAGCTTCAATGTGTAGGAATCAAACTTGAGCGTTTCCTGAAACATGTTAAAAATAAAGGTCAACAATGATGTTGGTGAGCATTCCATAGGTTTAAGTACATAGGTTATATAAAAGATGGCAAGTCAAGTCATAAGTTAGTGAATAAAGTGATTAGGGATGTTATGACAATGCAACAATCAACCTCGACAAAGTTTTACAAGTCTCAAACGTTTACAAGATTATACCATCAGCTAGGTGTACTTGGATCAACCAAAGTAGGCTTGTCTTGCCCATAGATCTATGACTTCGCTGGCTAGCAATAGTTAATGATTGTACATATAACGCCATAACATGGTAACCACAAAAGTTCAACTAACCACAACTTTGCATGATGAATTGCCATAAAGATTACAAGTCTAAAATAAGTTTACAAGTGCAATGATAATAAGTTAACATGTTTCACCCCAAAGTGTGAAAATAAGCAAAAAAAGGTTATGGAAATACTCACATGATCAAATAATATATATTTGATGATTAATATGAATAATAATAAACAACGCTTCGACGTAGTCTTTCACAATGCACCTAAAACAAATATATATACAAGGTTACAATTTAATAATATATTTAATGGTTAAACGAGACTAGATGGATTCAATTTGGTATTGAGGATTTTAATTAGATGACGTTGATTAGAGAGATCATATATATGTTTTAGTCCAAGAAAAATGTCATGTATGAAATTTTAAGGAATTAAATCCTTTATAACAATTTGCGAAGGTTAATTATAAAATATATAAATTCTATAATTATCATGATTAATCCATAATTGTATAGTGTCCAAATAATAATAAATGATTCACAAATATTATATAAAGTCTATTTTTATAAAAATAAACTTTGTTAATTTTATTTTATAAGAAAATTATTAAGGTGTTTAAAGTGATAAATTTGTAGAAAATAATGGGATAACTTTAAGATTAAACAAAGTTTACAAAACTACTTTTAAAATTTTCAGAAATTCTATATTTTTTTTAAGGCCGAAAAAGCCTAAAAAAATATGTTGAGGGTGCCCGGGTTCGAACCCGGGACCTCTAGGTTAGTAGGCGAGTGGGGAACCAGTGAACCAAGGCCTTAGCCGCGGTTAATCTTCGTTTCCAAACCTTAAAAGCATCTTATACAAATCACCCCCAAATCTTATGAACCCTAGGTTGATTCGAGCCAAAATTGAAGATCAAATCGATGTTGTTAACGATCTAGATCATGGGGATTTTGTTTCCCAAGTTAATACGAGTGTTTAAGTGGATTAAATTACCTGTTTGATGACGAATCAAAGGTATTCAACACGATGAACAGGTCGCGAACTTCTTGTGCCCAAACGATGATCAAACGTTTACAATAATCTAATTCGTTGCACAGGTAGCTTCAAATGATCACTAAGATGAAAAGTCCTCTGTTTAATTCGAGTTTTGAAACCCTGATGATAGTGCTCGAATAGATGTGGGTCGTGATGCAAGAGGTCGACGGGATTTGATGATTTTGTTGTTTCAGGTGCAATTGAGTGTTGTATTCGATTATGGATTGATAAATGACCGTTTAGGTTAGTTTAATTGGACTATTATGTGTGTAATGCTGCGAACGGCCATATGCTTTAATGTATTTTGGTTATGCGATCGATCAGGTCGAAACCGATGTTTAAATGCAAGTTAATCGTGTATTCAAGTTCGAAACGTGCATACGAAATGATTTGAGTCGGTTTTGGGTTTCGAAAACGAATAATTTGAGTGTTTGGCCGTCGCCGGAGCTCGCCGGAGCTCGGCCAGATTTCTGGCCGAAAACACGACTTAGGAGGGGAAGTTTAATTTGGTTTTGCACAAATGGTCCTTTTAGTTTTAAAGTTGTTATTTCGTGCCCAAACTTTTATTTTCACAATTTCTAAATTGACAAAGAGGCCCCTTGAACTTAAATTAAGTTTAATGCTTAACATTTTCAAGTTTAGAAATTTTCATTTCATATCACCTTTATTGTTCTTATTATTATTATTATCATTATCATTATTATTATTATTATTATTATTATTATATTTTATTATTATTATTATTATTATTATATAATCATTATAACCTTACAAATTTAAAAGACCAATTAAGGTAATATTCATAAGCAACCCATAAGTTTCATGAATAACATAATTAGCCCATGCAAGAATCTAACAAAGCTAACTTTAAATTAACCCAAAATTACAAGATGTTACACAAATGGTGGCCAAGAACAATCCAAACCAAACTACACTGACAAGGCTACCCAAAATAAGAAGCAAAGCAGCAAGCTGTTGTTGCTGTTGAAGAAGGGGGCTTTGACTAGAGCTTTCAAGTGGAAATGCTTCTCCAAACCAAGCACTGATCACAGATCATGATGAAGCCAAGGTATTGGAACATCTTTGTACCCTTGAATGCATTACTAAAGTCAACGGATACAGGTCCTACAACTTAGAACAAGATATGATCTTGAGACCTTAAACATCTTAAAAGCTGATTTTAGAAACTCTAAAAATGATTATAAACTAAAGATAGAGGACTTAAAGAAAACCATTTTAGTTCTAAAACATGAGCATATAAATTTTAGGACTCAGATCAAGGATCTCATAACTAAGCTGACTGAGTGTCAGGCTGAGCTTGTGATCAGCAAAGCCTGGGCAGAAAAGTGTGTTCTTGAAGAAGAGACCTTCAAGAACATGATATCTTCATCCCTGCACAACATGGTGTGCTATCATAACAAGCAGGGACTGGGATCTAATAAGATAGTTCCTCCACACATAATCTTGTTTCTAAGATCACCCAGGTGTGGAACTTGTGAAGATGAGCTTCCTCTCATTGACCGTTTAAGTGAAGAGGATGATGAAGTGATAGTGAAGAATTCCTCCGAGAAGAGTGAAGAGGAGGATTTTATGAAGGGCCACTATCCTTCTCAGGAGAAGAAGAAGATTTTGAGGACCAACTCAATGAGAAAGAACTTGATTAGAAAGAGCAAAGAAAAGCTAGGAATGCTCAAGAGATCAAGGCTACTTTTGACTCTAAACAAAAATAAGTTTCATCTCTGTAGGGTTTGAAGTAGTAAAGACTGAAGACATCAACCTAAACTCTACTGTCAAGAGTTCTGGTTCATGTTCAAATCATCTCATCACAAGAAGAAGGCTGATCTGTTGTGTACCACTGCTACATAGCCTGGACCATCCAACTCCAAGAAAAGTCCTCAGCCCAAAAGCTAGTGCTGTCCGGAGGGCGAAGAACAGTCCAAGAACCAAATCCATGATACATTTTGTCATGAAAAGCTAGTGTTGTACAGAGGGCAAAGAAGTTTAAGAGAAAGACTGGACAGAACTTGATAGCCAGAAAAGACACTACCTTTCTCTACAACAGATATGAACTGGCGTACAATTCCTTTCTATTTGTAGAATGCCTTCATCAACTGGTTCTTGAACTCGCTACCGTTGTCTGAACGGATTTGCCTTACCTTCAGAATGTAGAGTGACTCCAATGTAGTTACTAGCTCTTAGAATGATTTAAATGTCTCTGATTAATATTTTAGAAACATTACCCAAGAAAATTGTTAGGACTGTTTTCGGTACGGAGTACTAACTGATTTACGTGTGTACCAAACAAAATAGTGTGAAATCCTATTTGATTGGTGAAACAATCAGTGAGAACGCGAGTATAATCATCCAAAAATGAAACTAAACGTTAAGAATGATAGTAGGATGATTTACAGCGATCTATGAACTTGGAACAGGTGTTTTAGGGTCTCTGGACGGCTAGGGTATGATTTAGTGCGTAGGGATTCGAATTGTTTTGTTTTTCCACAAATGAAGTGGTATTTATAGGATAAGATTTTCCATTCATGCGACTGAGCCATTCGCATGGTTCAGTCGTGCGATTGAAGCAAGCGGTTGATCCATGTGCACGACTGAAGATTCAGTCGTGCGACTGAGTCAATCTAATGTTACAGTCATGCGACTGATCCAGTCTCCTGGTTCAGTCGTGCGACTGGTCCATTAGCATGAAGTATTCATTCGTATGGTCCATTAGCATGCTCCATTTGCATGTGAACTTCACACGTTTAAGTTTAAGCACGTTTCCCAATCATTATTGACTAAGAACTATGTAAACAACCACAAACCTATATAGTTAGTTCAATATGCGTTAACACACAATAATCAATGAAATATCAAACATTATAACCATAAACCACACATTGTATTTCGTTCATACCCATTATGTTACATATATGTAAGACATGAAAGACATTTTATATTAAGCTCATAAACTAGGTACATATGTATCTACAAACTCCCCTTTGGACGTAGTTTACTCTATTGTCTAACATTCTTCATCAGCTCTTCATATTCCTTGTACTTCTCCTCCCTTGTAACTCCAGCATGTATTTCGAATGCAAATCAGAGTCTTATCACGTTTTGGAACTGGAGGGCTTGTACAATGTCTTGCCCGTCATAGAACAGTGGCCACTTGTATAAAGTGTAGACATCGTCTGAAGACAAGTTAGTTAGCCACATTGGGTCAAATACCCTGATAGTTTCCATATTTCCATATCTGTTCAGAACTATTACCGCCTCACCTGTTCTCCAGTCATAGTACCACCACTTGAAGTGTGGAATGAAGTCCTGTGGCATTTCCCTTAGAGGGATTCTTGACATCGTGCCTGGAGGACTCCACTTCAGCACTATTTTTGGCTTTCCAACAATGGCATCAACTTCAGACCTTCTGATATACCTCGTCGGGTGTTGAGGATTGAAGTTGACCCACCTGGTGTGGTACTCTCTTTCCAAAGCAGCTTCAAACCAGCCTAATATCTTTCTTGGGTCGGCATATAACAACTTTAGTTTGGCCAGCTGGTTGAGCTCAAAACTAGGGAGAGTCTTCAAATCATATAGGAATCTGAAGTACTTGATTCCCTTCTCCCTCTTGATAGCATAAACATTAAGATCTTCAAAATAGGCCCACGCGATGATCTTGCCTGACACCTTATGATGCTTCTTCACTTTGTAGAGCTTGGTGTAGGCACCTGGCTTTGAGCACTGCGATGGGCATTCTGCATTTTTAATGTTGACATCGGCATCCGAGGCTTGGGCTTGATCCTTATTCTTCTCCGACTCTTGCTCCATCTTATCCAGTGTTTCAAATGTATCACTAACAAGAGTGTCACCCAGATTGGGGACTACATTTCCCTCGTTGTCAGCATACTCTGGATAATGCTGGGTTGTGACCTCTTCAATCTCTATCTTGTCTACATCATTAAGCTCATCATCACTATCCATGTCAACTGTAGGAGCATCCTTCACTATTTCATCTGGATTCAGTCGGAATATCTCAACTAGTTACTCATCAGTAAGGTCACGAATTATTTCTCCTTCTTCAAGAGTATAACTCACAGACCTCCTGACAATCCCTTATAAATCAAGTATCATTGTCAGTTGAGACTTGATTTGCTGAAGGGGAGCAACATTGTACTCATCTTGCTGAGATGAATGATCTGCTTGAGTTAAACACATAAATACGATAACCATTAGTCAATAATCAAGGCATTAAAACATTTACTAAATATAAACATTATGTACATGAGTTTAATACATTATTCAATTACACATGATTTCAAATTACATAAACATCTAAGCATTACGTTTATCCTGAATCATGTTCTCCTCTACAGTCGGGGCTAAGGTTGAGGCACCCTGATCTTGATTCTTCTTGGACTGCCTCTCACTAGCTTGTGTGGCACCCGATGCAGATGCATCACCTTCTTCTTCATCATCTCGTCCATCTCCTACATGTTAGGATCACGTACTGGACGAATACTAACAGATTCACGAGTATACCGAATCAAATAGTGCGGAATCCTATTTGATTGGCGATCCAATCAGTGAGAACACACATAGAATCAATTAACGATTGAATCTAAATGTTGAGAACGATTAGCAATCGATCTATCGGGATCTATGAAGTTGGAACAGGTTGCTAGAGGTCTCTGGACGGCTAGGTACGTCTGGGTATCAAAATATTCTAAGTCTCATTTTTTCACGATTTAAGTGGTATTTATAGGTTAAGGTTTCTCAATCGTGCGAGAGGACCATTTGCATGGTTCAGTCGTGCGATTGAGTCATGCGGTTGATCCATTCGCACCACTGAGTGTTTAGTCATGCGACTGAGTAAATCTCATGTTTCAATCATCCGACTGATCCAGTCTCCTGGTTCATTCATACGTCTGGTTCATTAGCATGAAGTTGTTTATGCGTATGGTCCATTAGCATGGGTCAATCGCATGAGAACTTCACATGATTAAGTTTGAATATGTTTCATAGTCATTAATTGATTTAGATATTATTCAAACAACCACAACCTATATAGTTAAGTCAATAAGCGTTATTACGTACCAACCAATGAAATATCCAATATTATAAGCATAACCACATATTGTATTTCATTAAGTACCCGTACAATTACATATGTGTAAGACAAAACAAACATATTACATTAAGTTCAAAAACTAGGGACACATGTATCTACAAACTCCCCTTTGGAAGTAGTTTCATCTAATGTCTTACATCCTTCATGAGTTCCTCAAACTTCTTGTACTTCTCTTCTCTAGTGACTCCGGCATGTATCTAAAAAGCAAAACATAGTCTTATAACGTTCTAAAATTGTAGAGCTTTTACCATCATCTCCATCTCCCTCTCTGATCTTTAGTGGCTCCTCTTTTGATCCTTTGAGCCTTAGCATGATGGTCTTGTTGGTAGTCTCCAACTCCTCTATCCTTTTGGCTGATTAGACATGTTGCTCCTGGAGTTAGGACATCTCTGAGCTCTGAGTAGCAATCTGCTATGCCTGCTGCTCAATCAGCTGAGCCTAATAAGATATCTGCTGAGATTGTGCAGCAGTAAGATCTACTAGCTGACGAATCTGGGCAGTCTTCTCATCATCGGCTGCCAACAGCTTCAGCACCATACAGTTAAGTGCCGAGAGCTATTCCTCTACCCTACTAGGAGGTAGAGAGGATCCAGATGGATAGGAGGGGTAAGATGACGGTACTGCATGGTGGCTAGTGGTGGTGGTGGTGGCAGTGGTGAAGATTGGGGATGGTATAGATGAAGGTGGTGGTGGAATGGTGAAGATTGGGGGGGTATAGATGAAGGTGGTGGTGGAGTGGTGAAGGTTGGGGGTGGTATAGATGAAGGTGGTGGTGGAGAGGTTGTGGTAGTGGTGTGTGAGGTCGTAGATAATGTGGTGGATGGGATGGTGGTAGTGGGTGGAGTGGTAGAAGTGGTGGTGGTGATGAAGGTCATCCTCCTTCTCTTCTTCTTCAACCCGTGGGGCTGAGCCATCCTTTTCATCCTCGAGCCCCTCGAGATCGATGCTCCCCCTAGAACACTACTGGGCTGACCGAGAGCATAAGTATGATCAGTGTCAGCCTCCCCCGACTCGCCAGGGCATCCTCCAACCTCCCGAATACCTCGGTCGGTGGCAACCACCCTACTCCCCACAGTACGAGTTAGGGGCTCCTCGTCTGTATCATCCTCCTCATCAACATGAAAGTCCTGATGGAATCCTGCAGCCTTTGTTCCACCTTGGGTGGATGTTGGAGATGCTATATCAGGAGTGGGGGCCCTCAGTTGAGTGGGCCCTACATCTCCACCGTGACCACTGTCGTCATCGTCGGAGTCATCTTCAGGGAGCTCCAGCTGCTCGACATCCGAATCACTGTCTACGTGGCACCATTTACGCCTCCCCGACGCCACGTAGTCCACCTTGGCCAGATGGCCGATGAGTCTCTTTACTGGGGGCTTGACCTTCTTTCTCCTGTTATACCTTCATACAACCCAGTGTCGTATCATCCATAATCTCCAACGACACAACATCGTGGCTCTCCTTTGACAGTGTGGGTAGCTTCTCATCAAAGATCATCTGTAAAAACCTAGGGTACATATAGAAACCCCCTTTGCCCTTCACCTCCAAGTTCTATATCAAGTAAGACAAAATCATGCTAGAAAAGATGAAAGGGTGGTTCAGTACTAGTGCCACATAGGCATTTTGAATCTGGTCTGAAAGATCATCAAACCCACCCCTTTGCGAAGCCAAGCACTTGAGGAAGATGTGTGCCAAGTACTTGTACTGGGGACACAGGTTGCTCTTGTTGAGCACATCTGCGTTTATATCCCCAGCGTACTTCATCCTCAAGAAGCACCCTCTCACCGTCAATGGGTGAAGTCTGGTAGGGTGGTCTGCATCATCGCCCAACCCCAGTACACGTCTGATATCCTCAGCAGTAACATCTATATCCATCCCAAAAATAGAACTCCTGATGTTGTATGGCTCACGAGAGCGGTAAACCGATGCTCCCTCCCAGAAGGCCTGCTGAATAGACCTGTAAGGAGTGCATGGTGTAGATATCGCCTTTTGGGTCCTATATCGCTTGAGGAAAGCGATGATCCCTACAAACTCAGCACCATTCCGATTCTTGGAGTCTAGATGAGCACAGATGTTATTCTTGGGGTTGATGGACCATCTGTCCGCCATCAATCTGTAACACAAGACACATAGATATTAGCTAACCACACGACACAAATCAGTTCTAATTAACTTGGTTGAATTCATTTGGTTCATTCAAGCGATTGAACCATGCGACTGTGTTCAGTAGGTTCACTTGGCATGTGACTGGATTCAGTCGGGTGACTGAGCAGGCGACTGAGTTCAATCGGTTGAGTGAGCCAGCGATTGTTTCAGTCGGCCGACTGAGCTCATTCGTATGATCCATTCGGCCGATTGAGCCATTCGACCGGCTCAACCGTGCGATTGGAGTTCATCCTGGCATCCATTCACATGACCCACTATTCGGTCGACTGTGTTCAACTCAAGACCGAATTTGGTCCAAAACTTAGAATTAGATGTCTAGTTTTGGTTCATTAGACTTGCAATCAATTAACTAATAACCTAATAACTTTAATTTCAACATTTTACTTCGTTTATTTAGGTTATTTGTCCAGTAAATGGTTCGGTTCTTGTGTGGGTCGAAAATCTAAAATTAGGGCACCATTTCATTAGATTTCAGTGAGATATCATCGCATTATACCTGTATAACAAATCTCAATCATCAGAATATCAACAGAAGTCAGAAGATTTGGTTTGACCAATTTGGGCAGAGTAACGGTAAGGTGTGCGATATTAGGGCGATTGAGGGTGATGAGTTGAATGTGATCGACTGTGGCCCTATTTATAATGAATCTGATTTCAATCAGTCGAATGGACCCATTCGCTCGGTTCATTCGAGCGAATGGACCTCAGTCGTGCCATTGGGTCAGTCGATCACATTCAGTCGGCCGACTGGATTTTAGTCGAGTGACTGACTCATTCGCACAGTTCCATTCGGTCGACTGGCTCATTCTGATAAGCCATTCGGGTGAATGGTTCATACTCATGTGCCATTCGGCTATTTAGTGCATGAGTATGGTTCATTCGCATGGTTGGTCCATACTCATGGTCCAGTCATGCGATTGGATCGTACTTATGATTTTGACTTCATGACCATTTCTCACTTAAAACCTTTTTAACTTTTGATTAACTTTATGAGTATTTGAATGATCATTTTAACTTGAAAAAATTTTGACCACCTCAGACGTGATCCTTTTAAGCAATTTGTCACCTCAGACGTGACTGATTTAACCTTTGAAAACACATGTGGTCACCTCAAACGTGACCCTTTTAGATGATTAAATCCCCTATTAAATTCCATGACATAGTCCGATATCAAACAAACTGAATTTGACTAAATTTAAACAAAGTAAAAGACTTAAACTTAAATACAAAACTAAACTTGTTTTTGACTTTTTGTGTGAGATGTAAATCCTAAGATAGAAATCTAATGGATTTGGTTCCGGAATGGGTAGCTTCAACTTATTTTGACCATAACTGGACCAATTCAATTTGGAATCATACAGGCAAGTCAAATCATTTAGGACATGTTATCAACACCTATTGATGCTCAATTCTTGTTTTTCATCTAGAGTCGTTAGAAAGTTTAGGAAATCATACTAATACAATTAGATCCCACCTTGATTTGGACTTTCAAGAATCCAGCCACGATGATTGTCAGTATACTGGTCCTCTTAAATCCACACACAGACTTTTGACACAGATTAGTGATAGTTTAAGGTTTGATTATTTCAACAAGCATTTATGGATCCCACACTTATATGGTAATCAACGTTCCTCAGGAGATTTTGAGCGGTCTCAGGGAAGTTTTCTAGAAGAAACTAGTCTTAGAACTTTCAGAGAGAAGCAAGCCTATGGTCAGTGCCACCACACGGCAGAGAGGCGGCAAACAACAATGAAGTCTAGAATATATAGGTTATGCTTATGCTCAGGTCAGTGCTATCGCACAGCAGAGAGGCACATAACCTATCTTCTTGTATGATCAATTTTAATCTCTTTACACAGTTCTCACCAACAACATAAGTTATTAGTTTGATTGCTTTTGCTCATATTTTGGTCTTACGCACATATTTGTGGCATTTATTCTGCTCGTCACCCCTTATTGGAATTTGTTGATTGTGTTAACCAGGGATAAGATGTTAACCCACAGCTTGTTGAACAACTTAGTTTGTTTTTGAGATCACCAATATGGTCTAATCGTCTATTTTGTTGAATCTACTGACATATCATCTGTGGTCTAACAACCTCTAGGTCTACTTTTTTGTGTTACCTTAGTAGTAGCTAGTTTTACTATCATTTTTCCTTTTATATTGCTTAGACTACACAGACTTATACTTTGAACTTAGCATCTTATTTTATTTAATCTTTTAGAGTCCCAAGTGATTTGTACATGTGTACTATCATTTTCCAAAATCATTGAATCGGTATCACAGATACGATCAACTTTCTATCAGCTAGCCTCTCCTCCTCCCTCGTTTTTTTGTTAATGTTAGTGTTACTAACTGACCTATTCTCCCCATAAAATTCTCAAACCGTAACCAATTTACAGATTTTAGGATTTAATAGGAGACCGAATAACATTAATTTAATTAAGCTACTTAAACAAATAAAAAATATAATTAAAAGAAAAGAAAAAGAAAAAAAAGGACAATAAGCATCAGACTACACATTGTCATTGTCGGGAATTACATCACTCTTCTTTTTATCGCCGTTGACCTCTAACATATATAAAAAACATGGTTTGTCAAAAGCCTTTATATAGAGGTCAGCATGTTGAAAATTAGTATTCATTTTAATCACATCGATTAGGTTCTTTTCAAAGCAATCACGTATGAAGTGATATTTTATACCGATGTGTTGGTCTTAGGATATTGGACCAGATTTTTTGTTACTGCAATCGCAGCAAAGTTATCAACAAAAATAGTAGAAAGAGAATTTCAAACCATAGTCCCGCATTGCTATTGAATCCATATGATTTGTGAATAGCAACTTGCAGCAGCAACGTATTCGGCTTCACAAGTTGACAAAGCAATCGAGGTCTGCTTTTTACACTACCATGCCACTAATCTCCTCTCAAAGAATTGACATCCCGCTGATGTAGACTTGTAGTTCATCTTGCAGCCATCGTAATCCGAGACACTATACACTATCAGCCCGAAGTCATCGTCATGAGGATACCACAACCCAAGTGTTGGAGTACCCTTCAGATAATGAAAGAACCTTTTGACCCCTATCAGATGGTTAACTTTGGGATTTGCCTAATATCTTGAACATAAACATGTCACGTACATGGTATCAGGTCTTGAGACAGTGAGGTACATGAGAGATCCAATCATCCCTCGGTACATGGTGGCATCGACCAGATCACCATTCTCGTCGGGTGCTACATCATGGTTTGTAGCAAGTGGAGTCCCAGCTGCGGAAGCATTCTCCATGTCAAACCAACTGAGGATATCTCCTACATCCTTGGTCTGATGTAGGAAAATCCCCTTTGGTGTCAGATCCGAGAAAGAATTTCATCTCTCCCATGGCACTCATCTCAAACTCAGCCTTCATTACTGCTTCAAACTCTTTACATAGATCTTCGTTCTTTGAACCAAAAATTATGTCATCGACATAGATTTGGACAAGAAGTAAATCTCCATCCTTTTCTTTTATGAATAGTGTACAATCAATGACACCTCTGCAAAAACCATGTTTGACAAGGTGAGTCAAGAGTTTCCCAAACCAGGCTCTAGGAGCTTGATCAAGCCCATATAGAGCCTTGTCGAGTTTGTAAACTCTGTCCTGATGATATGGATCCTCAAATCTCTCGGGTTGACTGATGTACACTGTCTCTCTGATTTCACCATGAAGGAATAACTCTTCACATCAAGTTGATAAACTTTAATCTTCATATACGATACGCAGGCCAGGAAGATACGGATTGCTTCCATTTTTGCCACGGGTGCAAACACTTCATTGTAGTCAATGTCCTCGACTTGTCAAAATCCATGGACAACAAATAGAGCCTTGTTTCTGATGATCACGCCTTGATCATCTTTCTTGCATTTCAAGACCCATTTTGTGCCAATGACCTTAGCACCTTTAGGTCTATCCAGCAGAGTCCATACACCTAACTTCTTGAACGGAAGAAGTTCTTCTTACATGGCACTCACCCATGCCTCATCATTTAGGGCTTCACTAACATACTTTGGCTCAAACTGAGACACAAAGCAACGATACGCACCATCAGGAAGATAGCCCTTTTCCATCATCGAGGCATAATCAGCTGAATACAACTAATTTCTGGTCTGAACTCCTGATCTCACATCTCCAATGATATTATCCAAAGTATGATACACATTTAGTGGTTGGAACAACTACCTCAGAGTCAAGATTATGAACATTCGGTTCAGTATCTGAGGCAGTAGGAGTCTGAGGTTCTGAGGACACAGAGGCATCGATGTCAGATGCTTATGGACTATCGCTAGGGGGAACCTGTTACTCCTGGTTGTTCTGATAAGTTTCCACAGCTTCTTCATGAGAGGAAGAGTCACTATCTTCAAGTGCTCCCCCTGAGTTGTTTGATGAATCGCCTTGTAGTCCAGATGATGAAGATTCCTGAGCTGGTGTGTTTAGATACATCATCTTTGTAGCTAACTCATCATCAGAAGTGGAGAGTGGTATGTTGAAGGACTTGAAAAATCCATTATAGTCGAAAAAGAAGGCGAGTCCTTTTCCAGCAGGTGGTGTGGTGTATCTCTGAACATCAACATTACACCACACTTCTACCTGACTCGTTGAGTTGTTGTAGACCCTCTTGTTCGGTATGTTGCATCCTAGAAAGATACTTCATCAGCCTTCTCGCTCAATTTTCCCTCCCGAGTCTTCTTCAGTAGGGTGCACGGAGCGCCAAACGGCTCGAGATACTCTAGATTGGGTTTACGTCATTGTAGTAGCTCGTAACACGTCTTTCCATGGCGTTTAACTACCATAATCTGATTTAGCATATAACACGCATTTGCAACTGCTTCATTCCAGAATTGGATAGGTAGTTTTGAGTCTACAAGCATCGTCCGTGTTGTCTCTATCAACCTGCGATTCTTCCTTTCAGCAATTCCATTCATCTGTGGAGTGTAGGGACTCCAAAGTGGTTACTAACTCCTTGAATGACTAAAATGTTTCTGATTTGGATTTCTGAAACATCACCCAAGTGAATCTTGAGTAGTCATCAGTAACTACATAGCAGTACAAGTCGCCTGCGATGCTTTTTGTACTGACTAGACCAAACAGATCCATGTGAAGAAGTTCAAGAGGAAGTTCGATAGAGTGAACTTTCTTTTCCTTATGAGACTTCTTCGTCTGTTTGCCCTTCTTGCACGCAACACAGAAATCCGGAAGTTGGATGTTTTTTACGTTAATTCCTCTCACTAGGTCATTCTAGATCAAGTGATTCATCTTCCGTGGATTAATGTGTCCCATTCTCCTATGCCAGGAGATGGATTCCTTCTCAGTAGCTTTTGACAAGAAGCACTAAGCTTCATGATCCGTTGTGAAGGCCTTTGATAGATCCAAGACATAAAAATCCTTATATTTTGAGGCAGACATTAATACTTTATCCTCCAGGATGACATAGTTCTTTTTCAGGACATAGCACTTCTTGTTGTAAAACACTACCTTAAAGTCTTTATCACAAATTTGAGAAACAGAAAGCATGGTATACTAAAGTTGTTGAACATAGTTTACCTTGTCAAACTTCACTTTCTGATTCCCCACTTCCCCTTGAGTTGTGATATAACCTCCTTTGTTTCCAGCAAATGAAACATGACCTCCTTTTATCTGTTTGACGTTTGACAGGAGTGCCCGGTTCCCAGTCATGTGCTTGGATGCTCTGTTATCTACTATCCAAGTGTTTGTTTCAGCATTATAGTGAGCGCCCTGCACATTCAATTGAAAACATTAGTTAAGGTTAGGGACCCAAGCCTTAACCGGCTTGGTTATCCCAGAGACATCACACATCATAAATTTCACCCATTGTCCATGAGAGGGTGAGGGGAGATCATTCGTCTTCTTGTTCTCATTACCAGACATTGAACTAGACTTTTCTTTCCATAAGCCTGTTTTGTGTAAGGTCTGT
Source organism: Flaveria trinervia (assembly GCA_025506515.1). Taxonomy (NCBI): domain Eukaryota; kingdom Viridiplantae; phylum Streptophyta; class Magnoliopsida; order Asterales; family Asteraceae; genus Flaveria; species Flaveria trinervia. The sequence continues at coordinate 39,008,334 of CM046456.1, forward strand.
TTGTGATAAACAAACGATTTGCTTATGGTTTGAACTTTATGTTCACTAACTCTTCTTGGTGTAGTCATGGAGCTCCTTTTAGAAGATCTGGCTTTAGGATCATGAAGTTTAATTTTCTTCCTAGGTGTCTGATAGTAAGGACAGTTAGACGCGATGTATCCATACTTTCCATAGTTGTAGCAAGATCTACTTTTGACATGCTGGTATGGATATTTCTATGGAGAAATATGTGACACTCGTGTGACTTTGACTTGGTTGAGTTTTGACACTTCTTGTTTAGATGTTTTATCTTGTTTTACAAAATTAATTGCTTGAATCTTCTTAACATCTTTACTCTTTTGTTTATCCGGACTTAGATATGATGCACGTGTTTGGTTAACTTGTTTAGTCTTTTTGAGTTTTGAAGTAGATGTATTTGAACCAGACATTACCTTAACCTTCTCAATTTGGTCATCCAGATTAACAATAGACATTTTATCTTTTGCCTTTAAAGTGGTCTCCTTTTGTTTAGTGACAGATTCAATGTGATTACTTGTGGAATCTGGATCACTTACAAGAGGAGTGAACACCACATGATCCTTGATTGGGTTGTTATTAATTGGTTTGCTTTTAGCATTCAACAAGGTCTCATGTGGTGGTGGTACCACTTTGTAACCCAAACCCTCCCCGTTGTTACTGTTAGATCAAGAAGAAGGCTATTGCAACCAAAACTTTGTCACTTAAAGTTATTTTGGTGCTGCATACAAAAGGCTTCCGAAGTTTAGCATGGAACTTCTGAAGGTTTTAGAGTTCTTCCGAAGACAAAATGAAAGATCAACTTCCAAAGACAGACTCTACTTCCGAAGACAAGTGCATACTTCCGAAGTTCAAGACTTCGAAGAATAAAGTAAAGATCACTTCCGACGTATGATGAAAAGAAGAAGTCTCCAAGCCTTGGAAGAAGTAGCCTCTTCTGAAGTATAAGTGGCTTCGAAAGTACTAACTATTCCGAAGCCATTTAACCTTCGGAAGACACTGCTATGAACTAGTGGACATAAGTATGGTCTCTGACACTCCGCTGCAAACTCTGATACATCATGGCTTCTTCCTAAAGAACCATGTTATTGACCATACTTTATTCCACTGTTCACCTTTTCATGATAGTATATGTTACCAACTTTAGTTGGTGACAAAAGGTAAGTTAGGGACACGTCCTGACTACAAATCTCAGATAAGACTTTATCCGAGATACATTAATCTTTAGTCTTGTATTATAGACTTTAGCTATAGGATCCCAACTGGTATCAAAGTATATTCGGCTGTAGATAGTATTATATATAGGTTCTCCTTGCAATTCATAGATACACAGATCATCTGCTTGTAAGAGTCTTGTATTTTGAGTTGAGAATCAATATATAAAAGTATCTTGAAAATTATCTTTCTATGTTCTTAGTTACTTTATATATTGTGATCAATTCTTATTGATTCTTCATATATCCGATTGTTTTTGTAGGTGAGCTTGAGTGAAAACTCTGTGTTTAAGTGACAAACACCGATCCTGCAATTCGTATCAGAGCTTCTCAGGCTCTTGATTGTGTGATCTTACCATCCAAATCAACCTGTTTTTACTCCTCCCTACCACTCACTCACTCACTCAAATGGCCCTTAACAAATCCGAGGTAGATATGGGAACAATGACAAAAGCTCCCATCATTACCCGTGAAATCTTCAGGTCTTGGAGTAGAAGAATAGAAGGCTTCATTAGATACCAAGACAACAGACTATGGAATTCCATTGTCAATGGACCGTACAGGCCAAAGGTGGCATCACCTGGTGGAAACGATGCCATGATAGAGAAGGTTGTTGAGGACTATTCTGATGAATACAGAAAGAAGATGAACATCGATAGCAATGCTATGACTATTCTCATGACTGCAATACCGAACTCTATTATGGTGGGGTTCGAGCATTGCAAGACTGCCAAAGAATTGTTTGATGCACTTGCTCCGATGTACTCAAGCTCCAACGACTCAAAGAAGGACTCACTGAAGCAGCTGTTTGAGAACTTCACTCATATTGCTGGAGAAACCCTTAGCCAGCAGTACTGCAGGTATATCGATCTTATCTCTTCCCTTCAGTCTGTGAAGATCTCACCAGAAAGTTCATGAGTGCTCTTCCCAATGAGTGGACATTCTACTGTGTCTCTATCAAGAGAACATAAAACTTGAACACTCTTTCCATGACTGAACTCTACAGCATCCTTGATGGATATCGCCTAGAGATGGAGTATGAAAGGCCACCAAACAAGCAGACCCATGAGTCTTCCTGCTAGCAACGCTTAATGGTTGCTGAAGGCTCATTAACCCCTTAACCTCAGCATTTCCTGACTTATCAGCAGCCATCCTGCTCTTCTGGACCATACATCACTTTTCCTGAGACTCCAAGGTCTCAACAAGCTCAACACAACTCCTTCCAGGAAAGTTGTGCCTTTGTTTTAGGAAGTGGACACTCAGGAGATATTCAATATTGTTTTGATGATCTTGAGTGTTTCAGTCCAAATGATGTAGAATACATGGACATTGTCCAGCAGATGGCTCTCTTAACTTACAGAGCGAAGAAGTTCTTTAAGAGAACTGGAAGGCATTTCCCTCAAAATCCAACTACCAGCAAGTTCGGGTTCGACAAGACCAAGGCAAAGTGTTACAACTGTAACCAACTAGGTCATTTTGCAAGGGAATGCAAGGCTCCCAAGACCAATCCAGGAACCCCACAGGCCTCCACACATGCCTCAACCTCAAAGCCCACTGAGAGGTCAACTGAAACAGCTGCAATGGCTCAAGAAGTTGACCGGAGCTTCATGGTACATGATGTGACTCCTGCTCAAGCTCTCATGGCCGGAACAGATGATGCCCAGTATATGAACATCTCTATACTCTAGCCCGTATAGCTAAAGTTAAACTTTATTAGGACTACAATATGGAAATCAGATCTGATCTTAAGTCTTTAAATATTCTAAAATCTTATTTTAAAAGAGCTGAATCTGACTATCAAAAGAAAATTGATGAGTTAGAGAAAACTGTATCTCTTTTAAAACATGAACACACCAACTACAAGACTAAAATCAAGGATCTGATATCCAAATTGTCAGAGGCTCAAACCCAGCTTGTCACTGCTGAGGCTCAGGCCAGGAAGCATGCTATTTCTCAGCAGAACTTCCAAGCTATTCTTACATCATCCTCCCACTCCAAACTCTGTTATCAAAACAAAGAAGGGTTAGGAACCAATGAAATCGCTCCGGCACATTCCTATGAGTCTATTAGATAGCCTAGATGTGGTACTGAAGAGAAAGAGGTTCCAACTGCTGACCCTTCCTTTCTAGAGTTGAAGGATGAGGTATCAATAGTGGCCACCACAGGGAAGGAATAGGTAGATGTGCCCATCTCCTTCTGTGAAGATCAAATCCTAACCACTAAATCTAGAAGAAGCAGAGCTAAAGATGCTAGAAGAACTGCCAAGAAGGTGGCTATGTCCAAACTGAAGATTGACCCCAAGCAGAAGGGTGTCTTTATCTCAGCTGGATTCCAAGTGGTAGGTACTTTTGATTTAGGAAAGGAATGTAATACCAGCATTCCTGTCCTACCAAAGGATCAGAAGTTGAAGGGAAAAGTTGCTGATGAAGAAATAAAGCCCAAGAAACAACAACCCTCACTTTCCCAAAAGACTAACATTGCATGCATCATGTGTGGCCTGCAAGATCACATGGCAAAAGATTGTTACTATAATCCTGCAAGCACACATTATGCAAATAATGTTAGAAAAGAAGTAGTCAAGGAAGGTTTCACATTTGGACCTTTTCAAATGGTTCAAGTAATGAAAAAGGAAGGCTAGTCTCGGAAGCCAGGTCCAAGTAGTCAAGCCAGGTTTCACATTGAGGCTGCTTGAACTATGTTAGCTGATTCAAAGCTACCTCTAACATTCTGGGCAGAGGCAGTCAGCACTGCATGGTATGTGCAGAACAAAGTTCTTGTAGTTAAGCCATATGGAAAGACCCCTTATGAGCTATGGAACAAGAGCCCACCATTCATTGGCCTTCTAAGGTCCTTTGGCAGTAGGTGTACCATACTTAACACAAAGAACAATTTAGAAAAAATTGCTAAAAAGTCGGATGATGCTATTTTTGTTGGATACTCTTCTAGTTCCAAAGCTTACAGAGTATACAGCATTAAGAATCAACAATTTGAGGATTCATCCAATATAGTTGTTAATGAGCACACTCCTTGTGTTAAGGGGAATGGCCGTGATCATATTTTTGATTTAGAATTGTTTCCAAACTATTCTAAACCATCTTGTGAGAATGTTTCAGCTGGAACAGGTGCTCAAAATGATGTTGATGGTACTGCTAATGATCAACTGTTTGAGCTTCCCAGACCTAGTCCAAATTCTCCAAGTGCCACAATACACCAAGCTTCTACTATTCATAGATATGATAGTCTATCTATATCAAGGAACAGTGAAGCTTCAACAAGTGAATCACTTACCGAGCCTTAAAATCATCAGTGATCCACCACAACAACAAGCAGAAGGAAGTAGTATTTTGAAGGAACAGACAACTGTTAATACTACTTAACAGCCAACCATTGATGATGTTTCTCATTCATTCAATTAGTCGTCATTGAATGACTTTGAAACAACAGCTGAACAGAGTGCTCCAGTTCCTGAGCAGAATAGTCGAACCTAGACTTATCTCTACAACTGGAAGTGATTCCTCATCTTAGGATTCACAACACTCATCCAACTGAGAACATCATAGGGGATGTCACTAAGGCTGTGAGAACAAGAGGACAGAATCATCAAGGAAATGTCTGCTTGTACTCATGCTTTCTATCTCAGATGGAACCCAAGAAGGTAGATATGCCTTGAAAGATAGTAGTTGGCTTGAATCGATGCAAGAGGAGTTGCTTCAATTCAAGACAGAAGGTATAGAACCTATGTCCGCTACCATCTGGTCAAGTACCCATAGGCACCAAATGGGTTTTAGAAACAAGAGAGATGATAGAGGCTTGATCATCAAGAATAAAGCAAGACTTGTAGTTCAAGGATACACTCAAGAGGAAGAATTGATTATACTGATGTCTTTGAACCAGTTGCAAGACTTGAGGTAGTTAGGATTGTCCTTGCTTATGCTGCATCCAAGGACTTCACTGTCTATCAACTTGATGTCAAGTTTGCATTTCTATATGGGGATATAAATAGGGAAGTCTATGTATGCCAACCTCCAGGATTTGAAGACCCATAGCACCCCAACTATGTGTGCAAATTGGATAAAGCTCTGTATGGGCTGCACCAAGCACCTAGGCTGTGGTATGAGACTTTGTCTCAGTTTCTTCTGACGAATGGCTACACTAGAGGTACCATTGATAAGACTCTCTTCATCAGAAAGTCTGGAAAGGAAATCTTGCTCGTTCAAGTCTATGTCGATGACATCTATTGGTTCCTCAAATGACCAATATATAAGGACTTTGAGAGCATTATGAAGAAAAATTTTGAGATGAATTCCATGGAAAAATTGACTTTTTCCTTGGAATTCAGGTAAAGAAGATGAAGGAAGGGTTTTTCATTAATCAATCTAAGTATGTCTCTGACATCTTAGAGAGATTTGAAATGAAAGATTGCAACCTGCCAAGACACCCATACCCAGAAACCATAATCTTTGTCCTGACCTTGAGGGGGAGGATACTGATCAACATCAGTAGAGGGCAATTATTGTTCTTTGATGTATCTCACAGCTTGTAACCTGATATCATGTTTGTTACTTGTATCTGTGCAAGATATCTGGCTGCTCCAAAGGTGTCTCACCTAGCTGCTATTAAGAATCCTCAAATACCTCAAAGGAGCACCTAAACTTGGTCTCTGGTATCCAGAAACAAAGATTTCAATCTCTATGGATACTCTGACAGTGACTATAGAGGCTGCAATATTGACAAGAAATCAACATCAGGAGGATGTCAATTTCTTGGTGGAAGGATCATCTCATGGCAATGCAAGAAACAATCATGTGTCTCTACATCAACTGCTGAAGCTAAATACATTGTTGCTGCTAGCTGCTATGCTCAACTGCTACGAATTCAAAATCAGATGTTAGACTATGGATTCAACTTTATAAGTACTCCTATCCATATTGACAACACACAGTGCTATCACAATTACTGAAAATCCGGTGAAGCACTCCAAGACAAAGCATATTGACATCAGGGGATGAAGCACTCCAAGAAAATCCGTGAATCACTGTTAAGTGCTATCTCATTGATTCAAATGAACAAGATGCTGAACTATTCACCAAAGCATTTGATGAACAAAGATTTAAGTATCTCATAATAGCTATTGGGATGATAAACATGATTAATTTAATCTCTTTGAAATCCTTTTTAATATGTAAGTCTTGTGTCAATACAATTTAAGCCCTGTTATCAGAAATTCTCTCTGAATTTTCTAAGTGTAAATTCCTTCCGAAGAGAAATTAACCTTCGGAAGACATTCTCATATCTTCCGAAGCAAAGTTTCTCAAAGGATAACTTTCATCTCGGAAGATTTTTGGCCTCGGAAGAAGCGATTGATTGCATATTAGATCTCTTTCGAGACTTACAGATTCTCCATTCGGAAGCAACTCTAACCTTCGGAAGCCAAGTCTTGGCTCGGAAGTAGGAATTGCCTTCAGAAGACAAGTTACCTTCGGAAATGTTTTCCACTTGGAAGAGAGATTCTATTGTGTAACGTAAATCTCTTGGGCCCCACACTATAAAAAGCAAAGAAATTTGTTAATGATGTCGGATTATTTAATTGATTTCAACCTTACCGCCACTGTCAACTCATCCACTAAACCATCACATCACCTTATTCTAACCTCCATTACTGCCTTACCACCCTCTTTTAATAATCTCGAGTGTTCAATTTCATCTTCTTACTTGCAATCTTTACTGCCCTAAAAATTTCTGCTCTCTAACTTTACCCAAGCTCAAAATCATCTACTTTCACCTTTCCCAAATGGCACTCAACCCTTAGCACAACCAAGTCGCACTTCTTGATTCTTCAAGAGATGTTGACTTCTTTGAATTATCTCCTTTCTCACCTAATCAACCTACTACACTGCCCTTACTGTTAATCCACTGTTTACTCCAACCAAATGGCAGAATTTTAGGAAAATGGTCAGGTCGAAACCCTAAATGGGATTCGTGTACTGTGGTCCAGCATCTATGGACAGGTGTTGATCATCACTAAACAACTCATCAGGGAGCACCTTGAGCTTCACGATGAAGGAGCTCCTACTGAATTCCCAAAGGAAGATTTAGATAGCACTTATGTCCTAATGGGATATGGTGGAGACATCAGCAGGTCGACTATTTATAAGTTCAACTTCTCCTACAATTGGAAGTTCCTCCTGCATGTTGTTCTTCATTGCTTGTCCAACAAATCCGGAGGAAGGGATCAATCCTTATGAACTAGGATGCTTAGTTCATGGATTGGTGAGAGTCTGTGCTTCAACTACTCAAGATTTGTGGTCTCAAATCTTATTGGGAATCTGCAAATGGAAACATTCTTCATGTATCCTAGATTCCTTCAACACATAATTAACTATGAGTTGGACCAGAGCATGCTTGTCTGTGCAGCTACTCTGACTATCCCCCAAATGCAGCCTTCCATCTTCAAGACCTTGAAGAATATGTCCACCAACTTCACTAGAAGTCACACTGCTGTACTTCTAGGTATGATTGAGCGCATAGCTCTTAGTGACATCCATGTTCACCCCACAGGTGATGAACCCACACCGCAAACTACCACCATAATGCCAACACTACCTCTTCATCCACCCATCACCATCACTTATCAAAGACACCCCAAACGAACCCTTGTTCAATCTACTCTGATTGAACAAGCTCCTCCTGTTCAATCCAAAAGGACTAGAGTGGAAATACGGCTCCCACTCAGTCAGAGGTCTCTCCATCCTTCTCTTTCGACCTCATTTGGGCTTTGAGTCTCCTCAGTCTCAAACCCAGGAGCCCGATACCCAAACCAATAGCCCTTGGAATGAGTATCTACACTCTTCTGAGCTGCCAACAAAGGACAGCCCCACCAGAGGCTCAATGCCTGTAGACATTGACCAAAGTCCTGGGTCAGTAGGCTTAACCTCCCTATCTCTCACTTACCTTCTATTCAAAACTAATGAAGAGATAACATCTATCCATGGCAATGAAGTTGATCTACAATACCCACTTCAAGATCAAAGAACCCGAAGAAATCCCTTATCTCTAGCCCCCATCAGCAACAAATAACTGAGGTGAGTCCCACTGATGTGGAGGGGACTCATGTAGATTCAGCAGCCACTACAGAAGGTGCCTCAATGGACCTTGTGGATGGTGGTAAATCTCTCAGACTGAATCTAATGCAACCGAGCCCTTTGATGACTCTGCAAGAGATATCATTACGCATGGGAAACCAGGGTGCAAGAAACCACATCTGGTGGTGAGGCTGAACATACTAGGTATGCCTCACTCTCCCGTGATTCTTCAAAAGAAGATGAGGGACGCATGCAAATCCTTGTTGAAGACTTCTATCTAATGTCTCAAACCTTGAATCCTGGTTAGGACTTTAGAAGCAAGGTCTACCACTTAGCAACTTGATATTGACAATCTCAAGGCTAAACTAGCTGAGAAACAAACAGAGATGTCTATTAGGCATGTACCTATTCAGGTCTCACTGACTTCTTCCTCTAGCTCATCTAGCTCTCAAGATGATGCTACCAAAAGAGGGAGAATGTTCAAAGACAAATACATGAGAAACCATAGAGCCGACCTTCAACCTCAACATCTTCTTCTCCCATAATCTCAGCAGCTGAGCCATCTTACGTCATTCTTCAGATTGACCCAAGGATGCTCAGTGATCTCTAAAGACTCTTCGCCAAGTTTTTGTTAAGATCGTCATTTGAGCAGCCAAGCCATGATGCTGCAATGATCTACTTTGGAGCTAAAGAGCTTCAGAGGCTGACTGCACCTTCTACCACTATGAAAGAAGTTGGTCAACCTAAGGTCCACATGGAACCCAGATTCAATTCGAAGGGGAAATGGGGACTGATGGCCCAGCAACTGAAACAGTTGGGACTGATGGCCCAGCAACTGAAACAGTTGGGACAGAATCTGCATCACCTCCAACATCGAAGTTGAAGTTAAAGTCTCGGAAGAACAAGCTGAATCTTCCAAAGCTGAAATGGAAGTTGCGGAAGGACTGTTCAAAATGTCCAATTCTACCACCATCCCAAACACCATCGCTGCCTCTCTCACAATCAGAAACCTCTCTCCAAGAACCACCACAGTCAGGATCTTCAAAAGACAAAGGAAAAAGGAAGATGACTGTGAAAGAGCTTTAGGAAGAGGAGAAGATTGAGAAACTCAAGAAGAAAGGAAGACTTTAGACTAAGAAGTTGCTAGCTGCCAGTACAAAAGCAGCTGCTTCTAATCAGGAGGTTGTCATCAATAAAAGAAGAGAGAAGATAATTGACCAGCTCGATGAAATGGGAGCTGCCAATGAAGAAACACTGTTTCGACCATTAGAGGAGTTGGTGGATCTGGAGAAGGCAACCAGGCTGAAACTTGAGGAAGAAGCCAGGTGGCCTTGGAGAAAGAAGAGAGAAAAGAAACAAAAGGAGGCTGAATTGTAGCTAAGGAGAGATAGGGTGAACTTCCTACTCTCTAGAGGATTTGAGCTTCAAGAACTTTCTCCAGACAATGATGATAAGATCCTCTGGCTCTACAACAAAGAGCAGGATCAAATGGAGAAAGAAAGGAGAAAGGCTGCAAAAGAAAAGGCTAGAGAGAAGAAGAAGAAGGAAGAAGAAGCCAGGGTCACTGCCTCAAGAAGCTCACTGAAAGCCTGGATGAAGGACTATCTTCGAGCTCATGGATTCTCTGGGAGGCAGGCGGGTCCTATGTCTGAAAGGACACTCAACGGATTGTCAGTGAAATATAGGCTGACATCGGATGGGGAAAAGGAAGAGATGTATACAAGGATAAAAGGGGACCTTCACTGCTACCACCCACCACAATCTGAACCTTCACCCTTACCATTCACCATTAAACCTAAACCTTTCACCCCTGAACCCACATCACTACCCTCACCTACTCCCTCAGCTCAACCACCCAAACTTCCCATCATCCAACCCAAAACACTAGCCAGAACCTCTTAACCTAAACATGCCCAATTACCATCCAGACCGTCCCCTCAGCCTTCTCAACATCTCTCCCTTGAGGAGTTTAAGGCAATCAAGATGAATCTCGTGAACTACATTACTTTAAGCGAAGTCTCTTGTGTAGAAGACTCTGTCAACATCACCTATGTTGATGGTTCTTCAAGTTCCCTCACAAGAGATAAATTCCTTGATTTGCCTAGAGGAACTTTGGACTAGGCTGCGAGACTTCTGAGACTCAACTCAGACTCTTTGAATGATGAAGAGAAGAAGCTCAGAAGGAAACTGGTGACTTTGCTGGATACAAAGAAAGAGGACAAGATTCCTAGTCAGTCTCTTGTGCCTAGAAGGACGATAATCTAGTGGAGGTTCGATGAACCTTCTCACAAATTTGTTGTGGAAAGAGAGAATGGTGAAGTCAATAGACTCAATGCAACCTCTCTGCTACACTCTAGCAGGTCCGACATTGCTGTGCTAGAAGAGAAGCCATTCTCCAACCCCTCCAACTCTGAAACTGCTGCATTCATCAGAAATCATCTCAGTAGTCTTCATCTAGCTGAGTTAACTGCAAAGGCAAAGATTGAAGAAGATTTGAAGTTGAGAAGAAAGGAATACAAGCAAAGATCTTCCACCAAAGGTACTGCCTTTCTACAGATAGTGGAAGGTCCTGAATTGGAACCTATAGTTTGATGGGAATATGACTATAGTTCCCATCAACTAACTCTTTTCAGATGGCAACAACAAAAGGTACATGTTGTCCAAGGTGACAGACTGGATTTCCTGTCTACCAAGGATCTGTACAAACTTCTTAGCACCACATCAGGGAAGAACAAGGAGATAGACACATATTTACTCTCCTTGGTGCTAAAAGTTTTGAGAAGTCGAGACAAGTGAAGTTTTGGTAGCATCAGCCTAGGGGGAGTTTGTTGGATCAAGAAGAAGGCTAATGCAACCAAAACTTTGTCACTTAAAGTTATTTTGGTGCTGCATGCAAAAGGCTTCTGAAGCTTAGCATGGAACTTCTGAAGGTTGTAGAGTTCTTCCGAAGACAAAATGAAAGATCAACTTCCGAAGACAGAACTCTACTTCCGAAGACAGGTGCATACTTCCGAAGTTCAAGACTTAGAAGAATAAAGTAAAGACCACTTCTGAAGTATGATGAAAAGAAGAAGTCTCCAAGCCTTGGAAGAAGCAGCCTCTTCTGAAGTATAAGTGGGTTCGGAAGTACTAACTCTTCCGAAGCCATTTAACCTTCGAAAGACACTGCTATGAACCAGTGGACACAAGTATGGTCTCTGACACTCCGCTGCAGACTTCTGATACAGCATGGCTTCTTCCTAAAGAACCATGTTGTTGACCATACTTTATTCCACTGTTCACCTTTTCATGATAGTACATGTTACCAATATTAGTTGGTGACAAAAGGTAAGTCAGGGACATTTCCTGACTACCAAATCTCAGATAAGACTTTATTCGAGATACCTTAATCTTTAGTCTTGTAGTATAGACTTTAGCTATAGGATCCCAGCTGGTATCAAAGTATATCCAGCTGTAGATAGTATTATATATGGGTTCTCCTTGTAATTCATAGATACACAGATCATCTGCTTGTAAGAGTCTTGTATTTTGAGTTAAGAATCAACATATAAAAGTATCTTGAAAATTATCTTTCTGTGTTCTTAGTTACTTTATTTATTGTGATCAACTCTTATTGATTCTTCATATATTCGAGTGTTGTTGTGTAGTGAGCTTGAGTGAAAACTCTGTGTTTAATGACAAAACACGATCCTGCAGTTACGTTTTCTCACTAAGTGCTGAACTAGTTGAGAAGAACTAGTCCAACTATGCAGTTTCTGTTTTAATGAATTTACTTCGACTTTCAAAACTGCTTCTTGTTTCATAGATTCTTGTAGGGAGATTAGATAGAACTTAATGTCATTAGCTTGGCTAAAAGCCACAACTTTAGTTTCCCTAAGTAGTTTATTTAACAGTTCTATTTTCTCTTTCTAACTGTGCTCATTTAATTTTAAAATATGATTTGCTTCAGTGCACAATTGCATGTCCTTTACTAGGCTATCATTGTGATCTAATAACCTAGAAAATTTCAAATCTATGCTTTCCCTAAATTTATTAAAATCAGAACAAGCATGATTATTGAAAAGTTGGTTAGTGGAACTTACTTGAGAATCTGTTGAATCAACCATCATAGCAGAGTCTGACTTTTCTAGTCCAGGTGATTCTGAACATGTTGAACTTTTGCCTTCATCATTCAGGTGATTTACCACATTTGCAGTTTCATCATTATTTGACATCACGAGTTCAACTGCTATATCTCCTTCACTTGCTGAATCGTCATCCAATCCTCAACGCATGCAATGTTGGATTCTCCTGGAGAAACAAACCGAAAGCTCCAATCTTGCCCTTCATGATCGTGAGCCGTCAAGGCTTTAGGATCCTTGCTTGATGATGTAGAACTACTTGTGGGTTTATCTTGATGATTGACGGATGAGAACGGATTACCATTTCCTGTCTTCTTGGGTTTCACACACTCACGCTTGAAATGCCCTTTCTCTCCATAGTTAAAACATGTCACTTTGCTTTTGTCAAAACCAAAGGTTGTATCCTTTGTAGCAATTAAGTTCTATCTGGTCTTTTTAACAAACTTCTTAGCTCTCCGAACAACACTTGCCAATGCCCACATGAAATCCATCTTCTCTAGCTCAGTCTCATCTACTTGTTCATAGTCTTCATCTGCTAGATGTCAGTTTCCAATCTTCCCGTGACTAGACCGTCATAGGAATGAATGACGGCTGCTAGAGATCCATATGCTCCTTTGCTACCTCTACGATCACATTACCAAGATTCTGGTCTTCAATATGGTAGCATTGGCTTTAGGTGCTATGAGTTCGGTGCACGATGACCCGGACATGTCAGATCCTGAAGTAGTAGCTTGAGATGGAGCGGCTGAACTAGATACGAACGTCGTTTGAAGTAGTGCCCCAGACATTTTTGCTTGAGGAGGGGAGTTGTAAAGAGACGGGTTCTAATCATATGACGCCTTTTAAGACTGTACTTCGTCCTCAACTCTTCCTCTCAGCTTCAGAATGAAATCGTTGATATCCAACTTCGCCAGCCTATTATTCTACCTGAGGTTTGACACAAAGGAGACCCACTTTTCTGGCAATCCTTCTGCAAAATTCGATACCTTGTCTTCCATGGATGTAATAACTCCATGAGTGTGCAGCTCACTTATAAAGTGGCAGAAACGGTCGATAACGTCATCCAAGCTCTCCGTTCCTATCGAGGAGAAGTTATCGAACTCCTTTTCAACGCTTTAGCATTTAGAGCTTTTAATGAGGCATTCCCTTCATACCGTTTTTCCAGAGCATCACATAGCTTTTTTGCTTACTTGTTTTTAGAGAACTGATGGAATATATCCTTAGGAATGGACTGAGTTAACAGAGCATGCACCTTTTTCTTTGCATTGTACTTAACATTTTGTCCATCAGTCATCCCTCCTAAGGTAAGCTTGACTCCATCTGCACCGACCGGCATGCTATACCCTGTCTCTATTGATTCCCACAGATTTGGGTCTACACCATTTAGGTAAATCTCAAACCTTTGCTTCCATTGTGGGTAATCATCTAACGTTATAAGCTTAGGAGGCTTATTATGATTCCCCACTTCATTTTCCAGAAGCAATAGATTCTGGATCCGTGAATCACTACCTGCATGCTGAATAATGATCTTCCATTGTTATTAACTTTTGATTTTAGAACAAACTTTTGTACTTGTGCGAATCAAAGAATGCGATTGGGCTATTCGTGTGATTGAACAGTGCGAATGGTTCAATCGTGCGACTGATCTAAAGTAGAAGGTTCAATCAGGCGATTGGACAGGTGCGCCTGAACAATGTGAACAAGGATCTTCAGTCGTATGAATGGATTGATGACTGAGCCAATCGTGCGTATGAGTGGTGCGAATGGGTTTAGTCGTGCGATTGAATTAATCGGGCGACTAGAGCTGCTGGTTTTTGAAAATTCGAGGATTTTAGGTACTTTGACGCAAAAACACGTTAACTTTTTGACCTGGAGACGTCGAAAACACTGTTTGACACGAAAAGATTACATTTTTGAGTGAAAAACACGATTTTTTTTATCAAAATCGATTGAATCACACGCAAATCAAGAGCCAAAGCTCTGATACCACTTGTAGGACCGTTTTCGATACGGAGTACTGACTGATTTACGTGTGTACCAAACCAAATAGTGCGGAATCCAATTTGATTGGCGATCCAATCAGTGAGAACGTGAGTATAATCAATCCAAGAATGAAACTAAACGTTAAGAACGATAGTAGGATGATTTAGTGCGATCTATGAACTTGGAACATCTGTTTTAGGGTCTCTGGACGACTAGGGTATGATTAGTGCATAGGGAATCGAATTGTTTTGTTTTTTCATGAATTAAGTGGTATTAATAGGTTAGGGTTTTCCATTCGTGCGACTGAGCCATTCGCATGGTTCAGTCATGCTATTGAAGCAAGCGGTTGATCCATCCGCACGACTGAAGATTTAGTCGTGTGACTGAGTCAATTCATGTTACAGTCATGTGACTGATCTAGTCTCCTAGTTCAGTCGTGCGAATGGTTCATTAGCATGAAGTATTCATGCGTATAGTCCATTAGCATGGTCCATTCGCATGAGAACTTCACACGTTTAAGTTTAAGCACGTTTCTCAATCATTATTGACTAAGAACTATGTAAACAACCACTAATCTATATAGTTAGTTCAATATGCATTAACACACAATAATCAATGAAATATTAAACATTATATGCATAAACCACACATTGTAGTTCATTCATACCTGTTCTGTTACATATATGTAAGACATGAAAGAAATTTTACATTAAGCTCATAAACTAGGTACATATGTATCTACAAAAATCTTGAGTAATCATTCATGACCACATAACAGTACAAATTGCAGGCAATGCTCTTTGTACTGACTGGGCCCAACAAATCCATGTGAAGAAGCTTAAGGGGCAGGTCAATGAGTGAACTTCTTTACTTATGAGACTTCTGTCTGTCTCCCTTTCTTACACGCGACACAAAATCCGGTAGTTGGAAGTTCTTAATATTTACTCCATGCACTAGATCATTCTGGATCAAGTGATTCATCTTCCATGGATTAATGTCCCATTCTCCTATGCTAGGAGATGGAGTCTTTCTTTATTGCCTTTGACAAGAAGCATTGTATATTATGATCAGTTGAGGAGGCCTTTGATAAATCCAAGACATACTAATCGTTGCATCTTGAAGCTGACATTAAGACTTAGTCCTCCAAAATAACATAGTCCTTTTTCAGAACATAGAACTTATTGTCGTCAAATACAACCTTGAATTCTTTGTTACAAATCTGGGAGACAGAAAGTAAGTTATTTTGAAGTTTTTGAACATAGTTTACCTTATCAAACTTGACTTTCTGATTTCCCACTTTGCCTTGTGTAGTGATATATCCTCTTTTATTTCCAGCAAATGAAATGTGTCCCCCTTTAATTTGTTTGACATTAGACAGGAGAGACACGTTCCCAGTCATGTGCCTTCATGCCTCACTATCAACAATCTAGGCATTTGTAGTAGCACTATAGCAGACACACTGCACATTCAAAGGAAATGATTAGTTTGTGTTAGGGACCCAAGCCTTAACTGGCTTGGGTGACCCAGAGGAATCACACATCATAAATTCAATCCACTGTCCATTTGAGGATGAGGGCAAATCATTCTTCTTCTTGTTCTCATTATAAAACACTGGACTTCACTTTTCTTTCTATAAGCCAGTTTTTTGTAAGGCCTGTTTGTGATAAACAGACGACTGGCTTACGGTTTGAAGTTTATGTTCCCTAAATCTTTTAGTGGATGATAGAACTTCTTTTCGAAAACTGGTTTAGTATCATGAAATTCAATTTTCTTCTTGGTGTTCATAATAATGACAGTTAGAAGCGATATGTCCTACTTTCCATAATTGTACATGATCTACTTCTATATGTTGGTGGAACTTTTTCTGGGGAAGTGTTGACACAGGTGGGTGGACTTAGTCGGTTGGGTTGGACATGATATTTAGAGTTTTGCTTTTTTAACAAAATTCATCTATTTGAAACTTATTAACATCTTTACCCTTTTGTTATTTGGGACAGAAACATGGAGCACGAGGTTGGTAACTGTTTGTTCTTTTTGGGTTCAGAAATAGGCATGTTTGAAACATGACTTTAAATTAAAACTTTCAAATTGTTCATCCAAATACAATAGGAATCTTACTTTAGACTTCAAAGAGCCTCCTTTGTATAGTGGACAGAATCAACTGTTTAACTGTGGAATCCGGATCCCTAATAGAGGAGTGGAGACCAAATGATCCTAAATTGATTGGTGTTATAAAAGATTTGATCTGCCCAAGATTCATATTAAATTGATGTGGCTAGTGTGATATGATCCAAGTCGGGTCATACCCAATAACAAGCCAAACAAACACCGAAAGAAAATTTATTTGTTGATAAGATCATACAAATAATAAGTGACACCAATTTAGAAAATTGGATTTTCTAAATTATTGCTTTTGTAGATGAACATTATTATATGTATTAATTTGTTCATGAGGGATTATTTGTTCATTGTTTAAATTAGTTAAAGAATGACAAATAACATATGTATTGTGTTATAAAATTAAAGTGGTTCAATTTTATAAAAGGGTTGATTCTAGTGTATTCCTTTAAAAAGGATTAATTTGAATTTTGGTGAGAAAAAGGGGAGCCATTCGGCCGCCCCTTATGTATGTCTTGGGAATGCCTTTTATTGTTCCAAGCACATGCATTAGCTTCTAATCAATTCATTTTAACAAACACAACCTACACAAGAGACTCTCTCTCTCTCTCTCTCTCTCTTCAAGATTTTCGGATTTGAACAAGAGAAGAAGGATTTTCAGCTTCAAGTTTTGGTTCTTGGCTGAAAAACTTCACTAGGAAGAGAGACTACAACTTGGTGTTCGATCCTAGCAAAGAGAGGTGTTTTGCACGTGCTTGGGGTATCATCTTCTTGAGGATTGCTTGTTGGAATCTAGCCTTCAAGATCATCACCATCCTTTCATCTTAAAGCTCGGGTTAAGTAGCTACAAAGGTTGTAGTTCCTTGATTTTTGTTGTTTTACATTTGTATGCATTATGTATAAAGATCCATGGCTTGGGGTTATTATAAAATGGGTTTTATAATCAGATCTTAATATGTTTCAAAATATTATTCCGCTGCGTTTTCATATAAATCATGTTGTATGAAGCTTTGATAAACATGTTAAAATCCCAACAATGGCATCAAGAGCCACTTATACATATGCATACATGTATTACACTTTGCTTTCTTTTGGACAGCCCAAACCGTGGGTTTAAGGGGCTATTTTGGTGCCCCTTTTGATGTTTTAAAGATGCTATATTATGCATATTAGGATCTTTAAAACTCTAGTTTATAAGATTATTGTTTGCTTGGACTAAACCCATTTGTTCTTGGTTTATGTTGGCCAAAAACATGGGTTTTAAGGGGCTGCCAAAAATCGACTTCTTATGTATGTTTGGATATATTGTTGTTGTTTATGCATAACAAAGCCTAGACCACTTGGATTGTATGATTGATCGTCATGTTGTATTCATTTGGGCATGTAATAATTTAATTTTGTTTCAAGTCTAGTCTTGTAATTTATTTATTCACATGGTTTGTAATAAATAGATTAGGAGTTTATCTTTACTAGTAAAATGTATTAGGATACATATCTTGTAAGGAAGCTCAAGATCAAGACTTGAAGAAAAGATGGACAAAGAGGATGCTTGAAGTTATGGATTCAAGTGGGAGTCCTTTTTTGGGTCAACCATGTGTCATGTTCTTAACCCTTAGGACAAGACCATTTGACACACTTGTTTTGGCTAAACAAGTGTGCTCCACTTAGTATGCTTTGTTATGCATATTTGAATGTTTTGTTTAATGTTTGGTTGTATGCATATGATGATGTTTGTTTTGAATATTTGGATGTGATTAACAAACCATCAACTAAAACAAACTATAAACAAGTAATTGGTTCTCAAATCATTAAGCAAAATTCAATGGTTCTAAAAGGAATTAATGGTTTGCAAAATAAAATGGGTTTTATTCATAAGAACCAATAGGGTACCATATGGTGAATGCATACAATCATATGGTACATAGACTTTTCTTAACAAGAATTGTGAAATCGTATATCCCTTTGAAAAACAAGTTAAACACCATCCTTTTTCACAACACTTAGGTTACTTGCAAACTCTTAGTGGGATAAAGGTCACCTAACCACTTTGAGGGAACTTGTAATTTGAGGTGAGAATACCATGTTTGTGGGATAAAGGTCACCTAACCACTTATATAGTAAACTCACACGTGTGTGTAAGTAGGACGACTTGATTGTAAAATATATTGAATGGATCACCTAAAATATGTTTTATAAAAGGTGTTGATGGGATAAACATGCCGTGATAAACATATGATGTTTAAACGATCCCATACCACTAGAAGTTGCAATAGGTTGCAATTGTCATTTATGACTACCTTGTTTTATTTGAATAATGGGATAAAGGTCACCTAACCAATATTTAAATATAACGTTGGATTCTAAAATTTTTTTTTAATAGTCTATGAGACATAAAGGGTATTAATAAATGAAATATAATTATCAACGATTACTAAAATAGAACTTTGTAACATCTTGTAGATGGCCGACAACAACAACGCTAATAATGATGTACCAAACCAGAACAACCAATCCCTAAGGGCGATTCTTCAAAGGGATCGTCTAACACCTAACAATTTCATGGATTGGTACCGCAACTTGAGAATTGTTCTCAAGCAAGAAAAGCGGGCCTATATCCTTGATGATCCCATCCCCGATGAACCTAACGAGGAGGATGTGGAAGCCTATAATGATTGGGTTAAATATGTGGAGGACTCCATCCAGGTCTCTTGTCTAATGTTGGCAAGTATGACACCCGAACTCCAAAAGGAGTATGAGCTCCATGGAGCCTATGACATGATCACTCAGCTGCGGGAAACGTTCCAGCAACAAGCTAGAGTGGAGCGCTTCGAAACGGTTCGAGCGCTTCATGCATGTCGGATGGAGGAATCCCAATCAGTTTCATCTTATGTTCTTAAGATGAAAAGCCACATCGACCGCCTTCAAAGGCTGAACTGTCCCGTCTCAAAGGAGTTGGCCACGGATTTGATCCTTATGGCCTAACTAAAAGGTTTGAGGCATTCGTCATGAATTACAACATGAACGGATGGGACAAGAGCATAAATGAACTTCATTCGATGCTCAAATCAGCTGAGGCGGGAATGGGTAAAAGGGTTTTACCCGTTCTCACCATTAATGAAGGTGGGAGAAGGAGAAGGTCTCTACCCCCTCCCAAGGCAACTGTTGCCAAAGGAAAGGGGGCACGTTTGGGAAAGGGGAAGATGGTTGTTAGGGCGGAACCTCCAAAACCCAAGGAGAAGAAGCAAAAGGTTGCTGTGAACGACCCATGCTTCAAATGTGGTGAGATAGGGCATTGGATGAGAAATTGTCCAGTCTATCTCAAAGAGTTGAGAGAAAAGAGGGATGCGGGGCAAACCTCAGGTATAATATACATGATACATATAGAATTAAATGTTATTTCTTCTAACACATGGGTATTAGATACCGGATGTGGAACTCACATTTGCAATTTGTTGCAGGGGTTCAAAAGAAATGAGCATTATGAGAAAGGGGAAATAAGTCTCTTCATGGGCAATGGTGCAAAGGTTCATGTGGAAGCCCAAGGAGACTACATTTTGAAACTTCCAAATGGTTTGGAAGTTATTTTAAGTAATGTATTATATGCTCCTAGTTTGACTAGGAACATAATTTCTGTTTCCCGTTTAAGACAATATGATTATGATTTCAAGTTTGTTGACAATGATATTCATGTTTCTTTAAATCATGTATTTTTTTTAAAGCTATACCTTGTAATGGTATTTATGAATTGGTTCATGAAAACGCAACATATGATAGCTCAATATACCAAGCAACCACCAAAAAACTTAAATTGGATTTGAGTGATACCTACCTTTGGCATTGTCGTCTTGGTCATATAAACAAGAAACGCATACAAACACTTCAAAAGAATGGTCTTTTAAAAACAAATGAATGTGATTCATTTGATGTATGTGAATCTTGTTTACAAGGAAAAATGACTAAGGCACCCTTTAGTGGAACTAACGAAAGGGCAAAAGATTTATTAGGTATCATACATTCGGATGTATGTGGTCCTTTTAAGCCAATGACTAGGAATGGTGAAAGATACTTCATTACCTTTACCGACGATTATAGTCGCTATGGGTACGTGTATTTATTAAGACACAAAGATGAAGCTTTTGAAATGTTCAAAATCTTCAAGAATGAAGTAGAAAATCAACTCAACAAATCAATTAAAGTTCTCCGCACCGATAGGGGTGGTGAATACCTAAGTGATTTTTCAAGATCATATTAGGAGTTGTGGGATTGTCTCACAACTCACTCCACCTGGAACACCACAACATAATGGTGTGTCTGAGAGGAGGAATCGAACCTTATTGGATATGGTCCGATCTATGATGGCTAGAAGCACATTGCCTCTATCATTTTGGGGTTTCGCTTTGCTCTCCGCGGCTCGTATTCTGAATATGGCCCCAACCAAGAAGGTGGAAAGGACACCTTTTGAGATATGGCATGGAAGAGTTCCATCCCTATCATACTTAAGGGTTTGGGGTTGTGAGGCTTATGTTAAGACTCCCACCCCAAACAAATTAGAAGTCCGATCCACCAAGTGTATCTTTGTTGGATATCCTAGAGATTCTATGGGATATTATTTCTATGATCCACTGGAACAAAAGGTGTTTGTTTCCAGAAAGGGTGAGTTCTTAGAAGCCAAGTTCCTTATGGAAGGAGCTAGTAGTAGAACAGTGGATCTTGAGGAGGAACAAGAACCACAGCCTAATACACGTTTGTTGAAACTAGCACTCAACATGAGGATGTTGAGGATGATCAAGCGGTTGATCAATACACACAAAACGTTCGCAGAAGTGGTAGAACAAGTAATCCACCTGAAAGATATGGATTTTTTATGGATGGATGCTACGTGGTTGACTCTGATGAACCAACCACATATCATGATGCAGTGTCCAATTTGGATTGTGACAAATGGCTTGAGGCCATGAACGTTGAGATGCAATCCATGTATGACAATCAAGTTTGGGAACTTGTTGTACCACCTCCTAATTCCAAAGTAGTTGGAAGTAAGTGGGTTTTCAAGAAGAAAACCGATATGCATGGAAACTTGGATACTTACAAAGCTAGACTTGTAGCAAAGGGTTTCACTCAAACTCAAGGGGTTGATTTTGATGAAACCTTCTCACCTGTTGCAATGCTTAAGTCTATAAGGATATTGTTTGCCATAGCAGCTCATTATGATTATGAGATTTGGCAAATGGATGTCAAAACCGCATTCCTAAATGGATATCTTGAGGAAGATGTCTATATGGTTCAGCCTGAAGGTTTTGTCAATCCAAAACATCCTAACAAAGTATGCAAGTTAAAGAAATCAATCTATGGATTGAAACAAGCATCGAGAAGTTGGAATCACCGTTTTGATGATGAAGTAAGGAAATTTGGCTTCATCAAAAACGCTGATGAGGCTTGTGTGTATAAGAAGGCTAGTGGGAGCACAATAACCTTCTTAGTATTGTATGTCGATGACATACTACTATTGGAAATGACATTCCAACTTTGGAAGGTGTAAAAACCTGGCTTGGAAGTTGTTTTTCCATTAAGGATCTTGGTGAGGCCACCTATATTCTGGGAATAAAGATCTATAGGGATAGATCTAGGCGGCTGATAGGTTTGAATCAAAGTGCATACATTGACAAAATCTTGAAAAGGTTCAAATGGAAAACTCTAAGAAAGGTACTGTACCTATTCAAAGAGGGACAATATTGAGTATGACTCAATGTCCAAGCTCGAAGGAGGAGCAAAATAGAATGAAGGCAATCCCATATGCATCTGCTATAGGATCCATCATGTATGCAATGATATGCACTAGACCAGATGTGTCATGCGCTTTGAGCATGACAAGTAGATACCAGCAAAATCCTGGTGATAGTCATTGGATGGCTGTCAAGAACATTCTGAAATACCTAAGGAGGACTAAGGACATGTTCTTGATCTACGGGTCTGGTGAAGAGGAACTCGTAGTAAAAGGTTACACGGATGCGAGTTTCCAAACCGATCGAGATGATTCACGATCTCAATCAGGGTACATCTTTATTCTAAATGGCGGAGCTGTTCTTGGAAAAGCTCAAAGCAAGAAGTCGTAGCGTTGTCCACTACAGAGTCAGAATATGTCGCCGCTTCAATGGCAGCACAGGAAGCTGCATGGCTGAAGAAATTCATAGCCGACCTAGGGGTAGTCCCTTCCATTCAGGATCCCCTAGAGATCTTTTGTGACAACGAAGGTGCGATTGCTCAAATCAAGGAACCTCGTGCTCATCAAAAGACTCGGCACATTGAACGGAGATTCAACTACATAAGGGATGAAGTTGAAAAGGGAAAGATATGTATTCGCAAAGTCCACACTGATAAAAACATTGCGGATCCACTCACAAAACTCCTTGAAAAGGCAAAGCATGAAGGTCATGCTTGTGCCATGGGACTTAGATATTCTAGTGACTGGGTTTAATGTTGTACTTTATATTTGAATATTGGAACTTATGTTATTTGACTTAATTACATGGTTATAATATTCATTTGTTCTTCTATTTTAGCATGTTAAATCCGTGAATAAATAAGTTATTCTAAACGTTCGTAGTCGATCATACTTGTGGGAACAATTATGAATGTAAGACTATAATGAACTTGGATTGGTTGATATCATAAGGTATGAATATAGAGCAAAGGTTGCTAGCAAGGTTCATTGATATCTATGGGATATAGATATTGGACTGACCCGCACTCAATTATTCTGCATGGAATCCTTGTGATTAGTCATAAGAAATATTGAGTAAAGGCGAATATCATAGTATCCTCAGACCTGAGATACATATTGGGTCTTGATATTCACCGAATATTGTTTGACTTAGTACTTTGCTGTTCTGAAATATTGGCAGTACATAAGGCTGAGTTCGGGTATGATACGAAGTGATTGTGAGAGACGTATGTAGTCAAGATGGGATTTGTTCCTCTTATTCGTTGAGAGTTAGATGTCTAAGGCCTATTAAAGTTAAATCATCAGAGAATGACAATTCTGTGTCTCTTGGATTTAACATGACATCTGAACAAAAGGATAAATGATTAGTTCACCTAAAACATATTCAAGTAAGGTACTTGAAAAGGATGATGTTATTGAATGTCACTTAGTCATATACATTAGGGGTAGCAAACCGTTGCTAGGCGTTATTTGCTGCTTGCATCAATCTACTATGAATCTTGTGCAAGTGGGAGATTAAAAGATTTGATCTGCCCAAGATTCATATTAAATTGATGTGGCTAGTGTGATATGATCCAAGTCGGGTCATACCCAATAACAAGCCAAACAAAAACCGAAAGAAAATTTATTTGTTGATAAGATCATACAAATAATAAGTGACACCAATTTAGAAAATTGGATTTTCTAAATTATTGCTTTTGTAGATGAACATTATTATGTATTAATTTGTTCATGAGGATTATTTGTTCATTGTTTAAATTAGTTAAAGAATGAAAAATAACATGTATTGTGTTATAAAATTAAAGTGGTTCAATTTTATAAAAGGGTTGATTACTAGTGTATTCCTTTAAAAAGGATTAATTTGAATTTTGGTGAGAAAAAGGGGAGCCATTCGGCCGCCCCTTTATGTATGTCTTGGGAATGCCTTTTATTGTTCCAAGCACATGCATTAGCTTCCTAATCAATTCATTTTAACACACACACTCAACCTACACAAGAGACTCTCTCTCTCTCTCTCTCTCTCTTTCAAGATTTTCGGATTTGAACAAGAGAAGAAGGATTTTCAGCTTCAAGTTTTGGTTCTTGGCTGAAAAACTTCACTAGGAAGAGAGACTACAACTTGGTGTTCAATCCTAGCAAAGAGAGGTGTTTTGCACGTGCTTGGGGTATCATCTTCTTGAGGATTGCTTGTTGGAATCTAGCCTTCAAGATCATCACCATCCTTCTCATCTTAAAGCTCGGGTTAAGTAGCTACAAAGGTTGTAGTTCCTTGATTTTTGTTGTTTTACATTGTATGCATTATGTATAAAGATCCATGGCTTGGGGTTATTATAAAATGGGTTTTATAATCAGATCTTAATATGTTTCAAAATATTATTCCGCTGCGTTTTCATATAAATCATGTTGTATGAAGCTTTGATAAACATGTTAAAATCCCAACAGTTTACTGGTCTACATTTAGAATTAACAGATCTAATGTGGTTGTGGGACCACTTTTAAACCCAACCCTCCCCGTTGTTACATTCTTTCATAAGTGTGGAGTATGGGAGAAGAACGGTCCAGTGTGTAGTTTTTGTTTAAGAGTGACTTGACTTCTAAACTGATTTTTTTTTCTGAGTTTTCTTCCAGGGAGTTAAATAGTACTTTATATCATTTGTGGTTTAAAGAACAACTCGGTTCCCTTAGTTGTTATTTAAAACTTCTATTTTCTCTTAAATATGTTCATTTTGTTTAAAATCCGATTAGCTTGTGGCCAATGTAGGTCATTTACTAAGTTTCATTGTGATCTAATAACCTTGAAAATTTTGTCTTGCTTTCTTTAAATTTATTACATTCATTACAAGCATGCTTCAAAGAGTGGTCTTGGTAATACCTGTGAAGACACTTGAATCAACCATCATAGTAGAGTTGACTGTTCGGGTGCTGGTGATTCTGAACATGTGTTCTGAGATCTTCTCAATAAGGTGATTGACCACGTGTGCAGTATCTTCATTATTGACATCATATTTCAACTGCGATTTCACTTGGTTATAGAGTTGTCATCCAAACCCTCAACAAAGCAATGTTGGATTCTCCGGAGATAAAAACGAGGTCCAATCTTGCCCTTCATCGTCTTGTGCAGTCAAGGCCTTAGTTTTCTTGCTTGACGAGTAGTCCACTGTGGGTTTGTCTTGACGTTGAAGGTGAGAATGGTTACCATTACTATGTTCTTGGGCTTAACCCATTCACGTTTTGAAATTCCCCTTCTCTCTATAGTTATAGCAGAAATTTGGTTTTATCAAAAAAAAGGTAGTGTCTTTTGTGGCTATCACGTTTTATCCAGTCTTTTTCATAAACTTCTTCGCCCTTCGGACAACACTAGCAAACACCACATGATATCCATTCTTTCGAGTTCAGTTTCATCCACTTGCTCGTAATCTTCATCTGCGAGATGGCAGTTTCCAATCTTCATCTGCGAGATGGAAGTTTCCAATCTTCCCCGCAACTAGGCCATCATAGGAGTGAACGCACTGCCAGGAGATCCATGTGCTCCTTTGCCACTTCCACAGTAATATTACCGATATTCTCAGTCTTCAACTTCGTAGCATTCACTTCAGGTACTATATATTGGGTGCAAGATGACCCTAACGTTTTAGATCCTGAAGTAGTGGCTTGGGAAGGACCTACTGAACTAGACACAAATGTTATTTGAAGTGGTACTCCTGATTTGTTGGAGAGGGAGATGAGTTATACAAGAACGGTTCTGATCGTATGATCCTTTCTAAGACCTGTACTTCATCCTTAATTCTTCCTCTCTTAGCTTCAGAATGTAATCATTAACATCCAACTTCGCAAGCATATCATTCTATCTCAGATTTGACACAATGGACACCCACTTCTCTGGCAACCTATCTGCAAAACTGGATACCTTGTCTTCCATGGATGTGGTACCCCATGAGTGTACAGCTCACTCATCAAGTGTTAGAATCGGTCGATAATGTCATCCAGGCTATCTTTCCCTATCGAAGAGAAGTTATCAAACTCCTTCTTCAGAGCCTTTGCCTTTAATGCTTTCAACATTGCATTCCCGTCATACTGTTTTTCCAGAGCCTCCCATAACTTCTTTGCTTGTTTGTTCTCGAAAAAAACTGATGGATGTGTCCTTAGGAATCGACTGAGTCAACAAAGTATACACCTTCTTTTTAGCATTGTACTTCACCTTCTGGCTATCAGTCATACCGGCCAAGATAAATTTAACACCATCAGCACCAACCGGCATACTATATCCTGTCTTGATTGATTCGTAGAAATTTGGATCAACTCCATTTAGATATATCTCGAACCTTTGCTTCCATTGTGGGTAATCATCTAACTTTATGAGTTTAGGGGGCTTATTGTGATTCCCAATTTCATTTTCCAGAAGCAAAAGATTCTGCATACGAGAGTCCCTTCCGGTAGTGAACGTTGAGTACTGATCCTCCATTTCATTAGGCTTTGAACTTTAGACAAGACTTATTCACTCGTGCGAATGGAGAGGTACGAATGAGTCAATCGTGCGATTGAACAAATGCGGATGAGCCAATCGTGTTATTGGACAAATGCGGATGAATAGTCGTGCGATTGGACAAATGCGGATGGATAATGTGAATGGGATATTCAGTCGTACGAATTGATGGGCGATTGAGTTCAATCAATACGAATGGATGTACGATTGAGTTCAGTCGTGTGATTGAGCCAATCGTGTGATTGGAGGCTGATGGTTTTGAAAATTCGAAGGTTTTTGGCACTTTGACACAAAAATACGATTTTTCACGAACCCTAATATGCCGTAGCCAAAAAAACGTGAACATTTAGATCTGGAGACGTTGAAAACACTGTTTTACTCAAAAAGATGGTGTTTTGAATTAAAAACATGATTTTTACACCGAAACCAATCGAATCACACACAAAATCAAGAACCTAGCTCCGACACCACTTATAGGGGGACCGTGTACGTACGGAATACTAACTGATTCTGCGCAAATACCAGATCAAATAGTGCGGAATCCTATTTTATTGGCGATCCAATTAGTGAGAACACAATTCAGATCAGTCTAACGATTAAAGAAATGTTAAGAACGATTAGAACAAGATCAACTGCGATTTATGAACTTGTAGATTTTTTTTGTTGAGTTTCTGGACGACTAGGGTACGATTATGTGCGTAGGTATTTGGATTGTTGTGTTTTTCCACGAATAGTGTTATTATAGGTTAGGGTCTTCAATCGTACGACTGAACCATTAGCATGGTCCAGTCGTGCAACTGAATCATGCGATTGATCCATCCGCATGACTGAAGGTTCAGTCGTGGGACTGAGTCAATCTTATGTCTCAAGCGTGCTACTGATCCAGCCTTCTAGTTTAGTCATGCGACTGATCCATTAGCATGAAGTATTCATACGTA
This sequence comes from Flaveria trinervia, assembly GCA_025506515.1. Classification (NCBI taxonomy): domain Eukaryota; kingdom Viridiplantae; phylum Streptophyta; class Magnoliopsida; order Asterales; family Asteraceae; genus Flaveria; species Flaveria trinervia. The sequence continues at coordinate 39,036,010 of CM046456.1, forward strand.
TGGTCCATCATGGTCCATTCGCTGAGGAATTCATATGATTAAAGTTGAACACGTTTCTCAATCATTATTGACTAAGAATTATGTACAACAACGACAAACTATATAGTTAGTTCAATATGCTTTATTACACAATAACCAATGAAACATTAAACATTATAAGCATCAATCACAATTGTATTTCATTCATATCCATTCATTACATATATGTAAGACATGATAGACATTTACAGTAAGTTCCTAAACTAGGTACATATGTATCAACACAAGGTCAAAACCATAAGATGTGATCAAGGAACTGAATTCAAGAACCAAATCATTGATACATTTTGTGATGTTACAAGGCAATACAGTGCTCCCAAAACTCCTCAGTAAAATGGTATTGTTGAGAGGAGAAACAGGACACTGATTAAAGCTGCAAGAACATGTGTCTGACTATAAGCTGCCTATCACCTTCTGGGCAGAGGCAGTCAACACTGCTTGATATGTGCAGAATAGACTTTTAGTGGTTAAGACCCATGGCAAGAGTCCTTATGAACTTTGGCACAAGAGAAAACCTTTCATTGGTTTTCACAGGTCATTTGGATGTCCTTGCACCATCTTGAATACCAAAGATAAAATTGCCAAATTTGCATAAAAATCAGATGATGGACTTTATTGGATACTCTTCTCAAGCTAAGGCTTATAGAGTATACAATCTTAGAACTGAATTGTTGAGGAGTTAACCATGTGACTTTCAATGAACACACACCCTGTGTGGCTGGTTCTGGCCCTAATTGGCTGTTTGATCTTGATTTAGTTACCAACTATTTTAACAAATCTTGTGAGACTGTTTGAGGATCTTCAGAAAACTTATCTACAGGTGATCCGGATCCAAGATTTGACCTAAGAAGACCTTCAAGTAACATAAATTCAGCTCCAATTGTAACTACTTCTACGAATAAAGTTTCTATCAGCACGATAATGACAAACTTAGCTGATACATCTGGGATGCCTTCAAACCAACTCAAACGCTTTACAACCAAATAAAGACACTTCAAATTAGAAGAAAATATGGAGGTGGTCATAGTGATCAGGAATTTCTTGATGCTGATAACCACTCCATAGATGACAACATCAATGATGTCACACACACTCATTGGATCAAGTCTCTCTTGATAAGTGTACTGATGTGGTGGGAGAAACATCTATGCCAGATCTGAATTTCTCTAATTTAGATCTATCTCTGCAACTCGCTATGATCCACAGTTAAGGATCCACAAGTCTCACCCCACCACAAACATCATTAGAGATGTTGACATAAGGGTAAGAACAAGAGTACAAACCCATGAAGCAAATGTTTGTCTTCACTCTCGTTTCTTATCTTAGATAGAGCCAAAGAAAAATGATTAGGCTCTGAAGGATGGAAGTTGGGTTGAAGCCATGCAACAGGAGTTTCTTCAATTCAAAAGACAAAAAGATTGGAACTTTTGTCCTCTTCCTCATGGGAAGACTACCATTGGAACCAAATGGGTGTTTAGGAACAAGAAGGATGATAGAGGTTTATTATCAAGAATAAATCTGTTGATGCATGTATGTCCCTAGATCATGATATGAAATGTAATAGATCATGTTTATCTAATTCTGATGTAATTTGATATGATTAATGATATGATATTGGTTGTTTGTGATTTGTAATGACTAATATTTCGTTAATGAGTCCATATTGAATTGGTTAATTAGGATAGTGATTGTTTGAATGGTTACACATAATATTTATTAATGAATACATTCCAACTTAACATAATGTAGTTTTCATGCGAATGGCTCATGCGAATGGACCACACGCATGAATAACTTCAAACGATTGACTCAGTCGCACGACTGAACCAGGAGACTGGATCAGTCGTATGATTGACACATAAGATTGGCTCAGTCGCACGACTAAACACTCAGTCGTGCGTATGGATCAACCGCATGCTTCAATCGCACGACTAAACCATGCGAATGGTCCAGTCGCCCGAATTAACAATACTAACCTATAAATACAATCCAATTCGTAAAAAAAAGTAGGGCATTCATTCTATTACGAATCCAGACGTACCCTAGCAGTCCAGAAGTTTTCCAATTCGTTCTCCAAGTTCATAGAACACATTAGATCGATTTCCAATCGATTTCTAACGTTAGTTTCAATTTTTTATTGATTCTTCGTGTGTTCTCACTGATTGGATCGCCAATCATATAGGATCTGAGCCGCCTTCTCCTCATCTGCTGCTAATAGGCGCATCACCATCCTGTTGAGTGCAGACAGCTGTTCCTCTACCCCAATTGGAGATAGAGGTGATACATATGTATGAGATGGATGGGCTGAGGATCCAGCTTGGTGGGTAGCGATGGTGGTGGTGGCTGTAGTGAAATGGTGGAGGTGAGGTGGGAGTGAAAGATATGGTGGTAGATGGAATCTGTACAGTGGTGGGAGGTGTGGTGGTGGTAGTAGTAGTTGTGGTGGCTGTGGTGGCTGTGGTTGTGGAAGTCGTTGTGGTGGTGGCAGAGGTGGTGGCTATGGTGATGGATGGTATGATTGTGGAAGTGGTAGTGGTGGTGGCAGATGTGGTTGTGGAGGTAACGAAGGTGAGACGTCTTTTCTTGTTCTTCTGACCATGGGTTTGAGCCATCCTTTTCCTCCTCGTTCCCGTTGAGGTGGATGCTCCCCCTACAACCCTGCTAGCTGACTCCGGTGCATAACTCGGATCAGTGGCTGTCTCTCCTGAGTCTATTGGACATTAACCAACTGCCCTTAGCCCATGTTCTGTGGGAACAACCTTGCTTCCCACAGTACGTGTCAAGGGCTCATCTTCAGACTCCTCTTCCCTCTCATCAGGACAAAATCCTGATGGAAACCAGCAGACTCAGTTTCATCGTGGGTGGATGGTGGAGATGGTATATCAGTGGTAGTGGCCCTAGATGGAATGGGGCCTGTATCTCCACCATCACCACTGTCATCATCATCGTCGTCATCAACTGGTAGACCAATAGGCTCAGAATCAGAGTCACTGTCATCATGACGCCATTTTTGTCTCCCCGGCCCACATATTTCTCATTTGCCAAATGGCCAATCAACCTCTTCACTTGGGGCTTCACTTGGTTGCCCCTATACACCCTCATCCGACCCAAGGTCATGTCATCCATAATTTCCAAAGTAACTGCATCCTGACTCTCCTTTGGGAGAAGTGGCAGCTTTTCGTTGAAGATTAGCTGTAGAAACCTGGGGTACATACAAAATCCTTCCTTCCCTTTTGCTTCCAGGTTCTCTACCAAATAGGAAAAGATCATACTCGAAAAGCTGAAAGGGTGGTTCAGCACCAGTGCCACAAAGGCATTTTGAATCTGATCTGATAGATCATCGAACCCACCCTTCCTCGGTGCAATGCACTTTAGGATCACATGCGCCAAGTATTTGTACTGGGGGCACAGGTTGCTCTTATTGAGCACACCCGAGTTTATGTCCCCCGCGTACTTGATTCTGAGGAAGCAGCCTCTCACAGTCAGTGGATGTAATTTGGTGGGGTGATTCGTATCGTCCCCAAATTGAAGAACTCTCTGGAAATCAGCAGCAATAACCTCGATATCATGATCTAGAATGGAGCTTCGTATACTGTACGGCTCACGAGAGCGATCAACTGAGGCATTCTCCCAGAATGCCTGGTGTAATGACCTGTAGGGCGTGCAAGGTGTAGATATAGCCTTATGTATCCGGGAGCGTCTAAGGGAGGCTATAATCACTGTGTGAACTCGGTCTCGTTCCAAGTAGTATGATCCAAGTGAGCACATATGTTGTGCTTTGGATTAATGGACCATCTATCAGCCATTTTTCTGAAACACAAGACACAGAATCATTAGTACATAATACATCAAAATCAGTTCTAAGTGTAATGTTTAAATTCATTCTGGTTCATTCATGCGAATGAATCATGCGACTGGAGTCAGTCGTTTGTTCTTCGTGCGACTGAGCTCGTTCGGGTGAATGAGATAGAGTTCAATGTGCTGACTGAGTCTGCGATTGGTTCAGTCGGCCGACTGAACTCATTCGCATGGTTCATTCGGCCGATTGACCCAATCGCAATATTCAATCGTGCGATTGGACTTCATGCAGACGACCAGTCGCTTGTCCCACTGTTCAGTCGCCTATGGTTGGAATCTTGACCAATTCAAGTAATTTAACATGGTTTAATGGTCCATTAGACTCGCCATCTTGTCACTAATAACCTATTAAACTTAATTCTAACATTTTGCTTAGTTTATGTAGGTTATTAGGGCATTTTTCAGTCCGGTCTTGTTTCATTCGAATATCACATATTCGGATTCAAGATCATCTGATTTCGGTAACATTTAACTCAAATGTACCTGTATAATCGTCAATCGAACATCAGAAGATCAACAACAATGTGAACACAAGATCTCTAGAAATTTTGGCAGAGTAACGGGAAGAAAGCGATTTGGGTGCGATTGGGAGTGATGAGTAAAACGTGATGAACTGAGGCCTTTAAATACTGAACCTAAGTTCAATCGGCCAACTGGCCTCATTCGCTCATTACATTCGGGCGACTGAGGTTCAGTCGTGCGATTGGCCCAGTCAATCGCTTTCAGTTGGCCGACTGAGTCTCAGTCGGTCGACTGACTCATTCGTGCCCTTTCATTCGCACCCTTAGTTAACCGACTAAGTCTCAGTCGGTCGACTGACTCATTCGCACCCTGTCATTCAGTCGAACGATTCATTCTTATACGCCATTCGGGTGAATGACTAAATTTCATGTCCAGTCATGCGAATGGGATCCATTCGCATGGTTGGTCCATATTCATGGTCCAATCGTGCGAATGGGTCACACTTAGTAAATTATCTGCCATTTTGAACATTTTACATTTAAAACCCTTTTAACTTTTGAAATAAACATTAGGAGTTTTTTATCATCTCAGACATGATCATTTTAACCAATTTAGTCACCTCAGACATGACTCTTTTAAACAGTTTGTCACCTCAGACGTGACTGCTTTAACTTGAAAATTCATGTGGTCATCTCAGACATGACCCTTTTACTGAGTTGATCCCTTATCGATTTTCATGATGTAGTCCGGCAAACAAACAAAACTAAAGGACTAAGTGAATAAAAAAACTAAACTAACGTACAAAAAATAAAAACTTGTTTTTGGCTTTTTGTGAGGGATAAATCCTAAGATGGAAGTCTACGGGATTGGTTCCGGAATAGGCAGCTTCAACTTAGATTGACCACACCTGGACCAATTCAATTTTGGAATCATACAGGCAAGTCAAATCATTTGAGACTTGTTATCAAAATCTTTTGATGCTCTATTCTTGGTTTTCATCCATAGTCGTTAGCAACTTTTAGGAATCATACTAGAACTATTAGATTACCACATTGATTTGAACTTTCAAGAATTGCAGCCACAATGATTGTCAATATGTTTCCTCTTAAATCCATACACAGACTTTTGACACAAACTGGTGATAAATTTAGGTTTAATTATTTCAAGTAACATTTGTGGATCCCACACTTATATGGTAATCAACATTCCTCAGGAGCTTTTGAGCGGTCTACGGGTATTTTTACAAGAAGAGACTATTCTTAGAGCTTTCAAAGAGCCAATCCTCAGGTCAGTGCCATCGCACAGCAGAGAGCGGCAAACAACAATGAATTCTAGAATATCTAGGTTATGCTTATCCTCAGGTCAGTGCCATCGCACAGCAGAGAGGCGGTAAACAACAATGAATTCTAGAATATCTAGGTTATGCTTATCCTCAGGTCAGTGCCATCACACAGCAGAGAGGCACACCCTATCTCCTTGTTAGAGAAGCTTAATTTTATATTGCACAAAATGCACCAACAACATAAGTCATTAGCTGATAGTATTCCTTTCATTTTTTCATGCTTTGCTCTATTTATGGTCATCCGCACACATTTGTGGCGTTTACATGCTCATTACCCCTTATTGGAATATTGTTGATTATGTTAACCAGTGATAAGATGGAAGCCCACTGTCAGTTGAACAATTTAGTTTGATCTTGAGATCACCAGTTAGGTCTAATCATCTATTGTGTTGAATCTACCGACATATCAATTGTGATCTAGCAACCTCTAGGTCTACTCTCGTTGTGTTACCTTAGGAGTTACCAGTTTTTCTATCATTTTCCTTTTTATATTGCTTAGACTACACAGACTTATACTTTGAATTTTTGCATCATTTCTGAATTAAATTTTAAAGTCCCTCTTGATTTGTTCCTGTGTACTATCATATTCCAAAGGGTTGAGTCAGTATCACAGATACGATCTACCTTATATCAGCTTTCCACTCCTTCTCCCTCGTCTTTTTTTTTGGATAATGTTACTTGCTGACTTATTCTCCCCCTAAAATACTAACATCATAACTGGTTTAATTATTTTAAGATTTTAATAAACAACAGAATAACATGAGTTTAATTTTAAATAGACTAAACTAACCAAATAAAATAAAATAAAATGAAAAATTAACTAAGCTACACCGGACTACACATGATCATCATCAGGAATAACCTCACTTTTCTTTTTAATGCCTTTGACCTCTACCAAATATTGAAAACGTGGTTTATCAAAGGCTTTAGTATAGAGGTCAGCTCATTGAAAATCAGTATTAATTTTTACCACATCAATGAAGTTCTTTTCAAAACAGTCTCTTATGAAATGGTATTTAATACCGATATGTTTGGTCTTAGGATGTTGGACCGGATTTTTAGTTACTGCAATTGCAGCAGAGTTATCCACAAAAATAGGAGTAGAAGAAACTTTAAACCGTAATCCCACATTTGCTGTTGAATCCAGATGATTTGTGAACACAACTTGCAGCAGCAACGTATTCGGCTTCACAGGTTGACAATACAACCGATGTCTGCTTCTTACACTGCCAGGTAATTATCTTCTCCCAAAGAATTGACACCCTGCTGATGTAGACTTGTAATTCATCTTGCAGCCCCCGTAATCCGAGTCACTATACGCCGTGAGTTCAAAGTCATCATCATGAGGATACCACAACCCAAGTGGGGTGTACCCTTCAGATAACGAAATATCCTCTTGACCCCGATCAGATGGTTGACCTTAGGCTTAGCCTGATATCTATAACATAAACATGTAACATACATGATGTCAGGTCTTGAGGCAGTGAGATACATGAGGGATCCAATCATTCCTCGGTACATTGTGGCATCTACAAGATCTCCATTTTCATCAGGTGCTATATCGTGATTCGTAGCAAGTGGAGTTCCAGCAGCAAAAGCATTCTCCATGTCAAAACGACTGAGAATGTCTCCTACATACTTGGTCTGATGTAGAAATATCCCATTTGGAGTCTGATCCCCTGTAACCCGAGAAAGAACTTCATCTCCCCCATAGCACTCATCTCAAATTCTTTCTTCATAACTGCTTTAAACTCTTTGCATAACTATACGTTCTTTGAACCGAAGATTATGTCATCGACATAGATCTGTACGAGCAGTAGATCACCCTCCTTTTCTTTGATGAATAGCGTGCAGTCAATAACTCCCCTGCGAAAGCCGTGTTTCACAAGATGAGTCGAGAGTTTCTCATACCAGGCTCTTGGAGCTTGATGAAGCCCGTATAAAGCCTTGTCGAGTTTGTAAACTCTATCCCGATAGTAAGGATCTTCAAATCCCTCGGGTTGACTAACATAGACTGTTTCTCTGATTTGCCCATGAAGGAATGCACTCTTTACATCTAATTGGTAGACTTTAGTCTTCATGTACGATGCATAGGCAAGGAAGATGCGAATGGCTTCCATCTGTGCCACGGGTGCAAACACTTCATTGTAGTCAATTCCCTCGACTTGGCAAAATCCTTGAACCACCAATCGAGCCTTGTTCCTGATAATGACTCCTTGGTCATCCTTCTTGCATTTTAAGACCCATTTGGTGCCAATGACCTTAGCACCTTTAGGTCTATCACCAGAGTCCATACACCTAACTTCTTAACTGAAGAAGTTCTTCTTGTGGCACTCACCCATGCCTCATCATTTAATGCATCACTGACGTATTTTGGCTCAAACTGCAAGATAAAACACCGATAAGCACCATCATGAATATATCCCTTTTCCATAACGGAGGCGTAATCAGCTGAGTATAGTTGATTTCGGGTTTGTACTCCTCTGACATCCCCATGGCATTGTCTAGGGGATGATAGACGTTTAGTCGTGATCCTGGAGTAGTAGGAACAGCTACCTCAGAGCCAATATGAGCATTTGGTTCTGCATCTGAGGTTGTTGGAGTTTGAGGCTCCAAAGTCGAAGGTGCATCACTGGTAGATGCTTGTGGACTTTCAGGAACTGGAACCTATTCCTCCTGACTGTGCTGGTCATCTTCTTCAGCTTCATCTTCAGAGGAGGAGTCACTGTCGTCGACTACTCCCCCCGACTGAGTAGATGATCCTCCAAGTGACCTTGATGTTGGTGTATTCAAGTTATCATACATCATCCGTGTAGCTAACTTGTCATCCGAGGGAGAGAGAGAGATGTTGAAGGACTTGAAGAATCCATCATAGTCGAAGAAATAGGCAGGTCCTTTGCCAGTAGGTGGTGTGGTATATCGCTGAATGTCAACATTACACTACACTTCTACTAGACCCGTTGAGTTGTTGTAAACCCTCTTGTTCAGAATGTTGTATCCTAGAAAGATTCCTTCATCCGCCTTCTCGCTGAATTTACCTTCTTGTGTTTTCTTCAGAAGTGTGCACGGCGCGCAAATGGTTCGAGATACTCCAGATTCGGTTTGCATCTTTGTAGTAGCTCGTAACATGTCTTTCTATGATGCTTGACAATCAAAACTCGATTCAGTGTATAACATGCATTAGCAACTGCCTCATTCCAAAATTGGATAGGCAGTTTCGAGTCTGCCAGCATAGTCTGTGCTGTCTCAATCAAGCTTCTGTTCTTTCTCTCAGCAACGCCATTCATCTGAGGCGTGTAGGCAGAAGTTAATTGATGTACCATTCCCTTTTCCTTGCAGTAAGCCTCCATCCACTGGTTCTTGAATTCCGTCCCGTTGTCTGAGCGTACTTGTCTAACCTTCAGCTTGTAGAGAGATTCCAGTAACTCCTTGAAAGACTCAAATGTTTCTGATTTGGACAAGAGAACCTTGAGTAGTCATCAGTAACCACAAAATAGTACAAGTTGCCTGCTATGCTCTTTGTACTGACTGGACCAAACAGATCCATGTGAAGAAGATCAAGAGGAAGTTCTATTGAATGAATTTTCTTTCCTTATGAGACTTCTTCGTCTGTTTGCCTTTCTTGCAAGCTACACAAAAATCAGGAAGCTGGAATTCATGACATTAACTCCTCTCTCACTAGATCCTTCTGAATCAAGTGATTCATCTTTTTTTGCCTAATGTGTCCCATTCTCCTATGCCAGGAGATGGAATCCTTCTCAGTGGCTTTAGATAGAAAACATAGAACCTCCTGATCCGTTGTAGTAGTTGTTGCCAGATCCAAAACATAAAGGTCTTTATATCTTGAAGCAGTCATCAAATTGGTCTTCTGGGATCACGTAATCTTTCTTTAGCACGTAACACTTCTTTTGTCGAAGATGACTTTAAATCCCTATCACAGATTTGGGAAACAGAAAGTAAGTTATTTTGGAGTTGTTGAACATAGTTCACCTTATCAAACTTAACTTTCTGATTTCCCACTTCTCCCTGAGCTGTGATATATCCTCCCTTGTTTCCAGCAAATGAAACATGCCCTCCTTTTATTTGCTTGACTTAGATAAAATAGCCTATTTCCTGTCGTGTGCCTGGATGCTCCGCTGTCTACAATCCACGTGTTAATTTCAGCACTGTAGCGAGCACCCTGCACATACAATGTAAAGGATTAGTTTAGGTTAGGAACCCAAGCCTGCTGGCTTGGGTTTCCCAGAGGCATCACACATCATAAATTCAACCCATTGACCCTTAGAGGGTGAGGGTAGCCCAGTTTCCTTCTTGTCATCATCATCAGACATAGAGGTTGACTTCTCTTTCCATAAGCCAGATTTGTGCAATGCCTGTTTGTGATACACAGTCGACTGGCTAACGGTTGAACATTATGTGCACTAGTTCTTCTAGGTGGAGTTAAAGAACTCCTCTTAGAAGACCTAGGTTTTGAGTCCTGAAGTTCAATCTTTTTCCTAGGTGTCTGATAATAAAGACAATAGGAAGCAATGTGTCCACATTCTCCACAGTTGTAGCATGACCTGCTATCAACTTTATGATAAACTTTCTTTGTGGAGACGTGTGTGACACTCTAGTAACATCACTTACTTTAGATTTTGACTCTGGTTCTTTTGATGTTTTTTCTTGTTTAACAGAGTTAACTGTTTTAACATGTTTATATCTTTTTCCTTTTGGTTAACTAGTTTTTGACTATTTGAAGTCCTTTTGGTTCTGATTTGACTCTGTTTGACCCTGACTTTAAGTTAACCTTTTCAAACTCTTTTTCCAGATTAACACAAGGCAATTTACCCTTTGCCTTTGAAGTGGCCTCCTTTTGTTTGTTTCCAGATTCAATGTTTGAACATGAGAATCTGGATCACTAACAAGAGGAGTAGACACCACATGATCCTTGATGGGATTGTCATTTACAGGTCTACTCTTAGTGTTCATCAAGGTCTCAGGTGGTGGTGGAACCACTTTGTAACCCAAACCCTCCCCATTGTTTCTTTCTCTCACTAAGTGTTGGACTATGTGTGATGAACTTGTCCAACTGTGCAGTTTATGCTTTAATGAGTTTACTTCTACTTCTATAATTTCCTTTTGCTTCTTAGTGTCTTCTAGGGAGTTTAGATAGTACCTAATGTCATTAGCTTGGTTAAATGCAACTACTTCAGTTTCCCTAAGCTGTTTAGTCAAAAGGTCTATCTTTCTTTTTTAACTATGCTCATTTTATTTTAATACTCTATTCGCCTCAGTGCACAGTTGTAAATCTTTTATCAAGTTATCATTATGATCTAATAACTTTTGGTCAGTGGTACTTACCTGAGTTGGTTCAGAAGAGTAGCCATCAACGCAGCATCAGATGTCTCTGGTTCTGGTGATTTTATCTTTTCTTTCCTTGCTTTGGTAGTCTCCTCTTTAGGCTTGTAGCTGACCTCAGTTGCAGTTGTCTCTTCAATATTAGACATCGCTATATCAACTGCTAGATCTCCTTCACTCGCAGAATCATCATCAAGTCTTCTACACTTGCAATGTTTGATTCCCCTGGAGGACAAACCTAAAGCTCCAGTCCTGTCCTTCATCATCATGAGCAGTCAAGGCTTTTGGATCCTTGCTTGATGAAGTAGAACTAGTAGCTTGCTTGTCTTGACGAGTGAAGGACGAGAATGGGTTCCCGTTACCCGTCTTCTTTGTCTTAACACATTCTCTCTTGAAGTGCCCCTTCTTTCCACAGTTAAAGCATGTCACTTTGCTCAAAGCCAAATGTGGTATCCTTAGTAGCTACCAAGTTTGTCCGATCTTTTTCACAAACTTCTTTGCCCTCCGGACAGCACTAGCTAAGGCCCACATTATGTCCATTCTCTCCAGCTCCATTTCGTCCACCTGCTCGTAGTCCTCGTCTGACAGATGGCAGTTTCCAATCTTCCCAGCAACAAGTCAATCATAAGAATGAACCACTGCAGCCAAAAGATCCATGTGTTCTCGAGCTACTTCTACAGTCACATTACCGAGGTTCTCGGTCTTAAGTCTAGTTTGTATTTGTTTCCGATCTAATATGTTGGGTACAAGAAAACCCCGACATGTCTGATCCTGAAGGAGAAGCATGTGAAGGGCCTGATGAGCTAGACACAAAGGCAGTCTGGAGAGGTGCTCCAAATGTCTTAGCTTGAGGCGTGGCATTGTACAAAGCTGGATTCTGAGTATACGAAGACTTCTGAGCTCTGTACTTCATTCTAAGTGCTTCTTCTCGTAGCTTTAGAATGAAGTCATTTATATCCAGCTTTGTCAGCATTCCATTCTGTCTCAGGTTAGACACGAATGAAGCCCACTTTTCTGGCAATCCGTCTGCAAAGTTAGTAACTTTCTCTTCCATGGTAGTAGCCACCCCATGTGTATGCATTCACTTATCAGATGGTAGAATCTATCAATAACATCGTCCAAACTCTCGTTTCCCATCGATGAGAAGTTATCGAATTCCTTCTTTAACTCCTTAGCCTTGATTGCCTTCAACGAAGCATTCCCGTCGTACCTCTTTTTTTCAGCTCATGCCATAGTTTCTTGGACTGCTTATTCTCTGAGTACTGGTGGAAAATGTCTTTAGGATAGACTGTGTAATCAATGCATAAACCCTCTTCTCTGCATATATATTTAACTTTCTGCGCGTCTGTCATCCCTCCTAAGGTTAGCTTTACTCCTTCGGCTCCCACCGGTGTACTATACCCAATCTCGATAGCTTCCCACAGATTCAGATCCACTCCATTGAGGTAGATCTCAAAACGTTGTTTCCAGCGGGGAAACTCATCTAACGTAAGAGCTTCGGTGGTTTATTATGATTACCCACCTCACTCTCAAGTAACAGCAGGTTCTGGATCCTAGAGTCCTTCCCAGCAGTAAACCTGACATTTGATCTTCCATGGCGAATAAATTTAAGTCTACTAAGACAAACTGTCAACTGGTGTGACTGAAGGATGCGATTGGGCTATCCGTCCGAATGAACTGAGCGAATGGTTCAATCGTGCGGCTGAACTAAGCGATTGGTTCAGTCATGCAAATGAAGCTGATGCGTATGTACACTGTGAACGAGTGGTTCAATCATACGAATGGAGATGTGACTAGGTCCAATCGTGCGTCTAAGTAAGGCGAATGAGGTCTAGTCGTGTGAATGGCTCAATCGTGCGACTGAAGCTGCTGTTTTGCGAAAATTTCTAGGTTAAACGTGTTTTAGCCGTAAAAATTCGAAATTTCGCAAGGTCTAATCGCCTAAGTCCATAGAAACCAAACTTTGATGAGCAGGGAACGTCCAAGATCAATTTTGACACAAAGGATTGCGTTTTAGTGCCAAACACAAACTTTTTATCAATCTTGATTGAATCACACGTAATCAAGAGCCAAGGCTCTAGTACACTTGTTGGGACCGGGTATTTGCACGAAATACCTAGTGATTTGCCTGTAAACCAGATCAAATAGTGCGGAATCCTATTTGATTGGCGATCCAATCAGTGAGAACACACGAAGAATCAATAAAGAATTGAAACTAACGTTAGAAATCGATTGGAAATCTATCTAATGTGTTCTATGAACTTGGAGCACGAATTGGAAAACTTCTGGACTGCTAGGGTACGTCTGGATTCATAATAGAATGAATACCCTACTTTTTTTACGAATTGGATTGTATTATAGGTTAGTATTGTTCATTCGGGCGACTGGACCATTCGCATGGTTCAGTCGTGCGATTGAAGCATGCGGTTGATCCATACGCACGACTGAGTGTTCAGTAGTGCGACTGAGCCAATCTTATGTGTCAATCATACGACTGATCCAGTCTCCTGGTTCAGTCGTGCGACTGAGTCAATCGTATGAAGTTATTCATGTGTGTGGTCCATTCGCATGAGCCATTCACATGAAAACTTCATTATGTTAAGTTGGAATGTATTCATTAATAAACATTATGTGTAACCATTCAAACAATATCCTAATTAACCAATTTAATATCGACTCATTAACGAAATATTAGTCATTACAAATCACAAATAACCAATATCATTTCATTAATCATATCAAATTACATCAGAATTAGATAAACATGATCTATTACATTTCATATCATGATCTAGGGACATACATGCATCAAAAAAATCTAGACTAGTTGTTCAAGGATACACACAAATAAGAAGGGATTGACTACACTAATGTCTTTGCTCTTGTAGCAAGACTAGAAGCTGTTAGGATATTCCTGTCATTTGCTACATCCAAGAAGTTCAAAGTCTATCAACTTGATGTCAAGTGTGCTTTTCTTTATGAAGTGATTAATGAAGTGGTGTATGTCAAACAACCACCTGGTTTTGCAGATCCTGATCATCCTGATTATGTCTGCCAGCTTGACAAAGCACTTTATGGGCTGCATCAGGCACCCAGGAAGTGGTATGAGACTCTATCTCAGTATCTCTACAAGCATGGATACAGAAGGGGTACTATAGATCGAACTTTCTTCATTAAAGGACAGGGAAATGACTTGATGCTAGTTCAAGTATATGTAGATGACATCATCTTGGTTCAACTAATCCAAGGCTCTGCAAAGACTTGAGAAGCTGCTGAAGGACAAATTTGAAATGAGTGCCATGGGGGAACTTAATTTCTTTATGGGAATTCAAGTGAAGCAAGTCAAGATGGCATCTTCATTAGTCAGTCAAAGTATGTTTAAGACATACTTAAGAGATTAAACATGATTGATTGTAAGATAGCTAAGACACCCATAGCAAGAACCACTCACTTGATTTCTTTCTGGGAATTCAAGTGAAGCAAGTTCAAGATGGCATCTTCATTAGTCAGTCAAAGTATGTTTAAGACATACTTAAGAGATTCAACATGACTGATTGTAAGATTGCTAAGACACCCATAGCAAGAAACCACTCACTTGGACCTGATCTTGAGGGGGAGCATGTGGATGAACACCCTTATAGGGTTATGATTGATTCTCTTATGTATCTTACAGCTAGCAGGCCTAATACCATGTTTGCTACTGTACTTGTGCAAGATATCAAACCAACCCTAGGATGTCTCACCTTATCACTGTCAAAAGGATTCTAAGATACCTCCAAGGTGCCTCGACACTTGGTCTGTGGTATCCTAAGAATTATGATTTAAATATCTATGCTTATACAGATAGTGATTATGGTGGTTGCAACATGATTGCAAAGTCCACATTTGTGGGATGTCAGTTTCTTGGTGGAAGGATTGTCTCATGGCAATGCAAGAAACAATCCCGTCTCTCTGCATCAACTGCTGAAGCTAAATACATTGCTACTGCAAGTTGTTGTGCTCAAGTGCTATGGATTCAAAATTAGATGCTTGAATATGTATTAAATTTCAAGGAGAGTCTCATTCACATATACAACAACAGGGATATCTCTATCATAGAGAATCCTGTGCAGCATTTAAGGACCAAACACATCAACATGAGACATTATTTAATTAGGGATAATTTTGAAAAGAGATTAATAAAACTAATCAAAGTCCACACAAATGAACAATATGTTGAGCTGTTTACAAAGGATTTTGATGAACAGAGATTTAAATATCTTATATCATCTATTGGGATAATAAACTTTGAGTAGGTTTTTCTTAAAACTAATTCTTGTTATTTCTTAAAATATGTGTGTCCTAAGTTGTCTAGTTCATCACTTTTATAAGTTCTTGTTTTTCTTTGGATGAAAATATTTTGAAGACTTTCCTTAGATTTTTGAAAATTTCTTATCCTTCGGAAGATATGTTTTTATTTTCGGAAGAAAATCATGCCCACAAAACAGATAACTGTCTAAGAAATTTAGCTTCGGAAGATGTTTTTAAAATATCTTCCGAATCTTAATACTTGTCTCAGACACTTACAAGTTTTCAAGGACCATTTTCTTCTGAAGCAAATTAACTCTCGGAAGCTTTGTTCCTCTGGACAAAGCATTCAAGTCTTAATTTTTCTTCCGAAGCAAAATTTTCATAACTCTTAGGAAAATCTTCCGAAGTCATTTTAGCTTGGAAGCTTTTTCATTAAAACTTCCGAAGATAATTTACCTTCGGAAGCTTTTTGACTTCCAAGAAAACTACTTTTTGAGAAAAAAACAAACTACTTTTTCAGAGGTGGGACCGACATCTGGATTTCAAAGTTTATCCTCTTTCATTAAACTTTGTCTTAAATCTTTTTTTACATATAAACCCAACGGTTCCCCCTCTTCCTATCATCTTTTTCTTTCCTCTAAACCTAAACCCTAAATTTCTCTCTGAAATTACCTTTGCTCATCTTTCTTCATCCTTAAGCTTCCTCAAAATGGCCAACCTTCATTGCAAAAATGAACCGAACTTTTCCATGCAGTTACACAGGCAACATAAGCAGGTTGCTCTGTTACACTCTGAGAAAGATCCTCATTTCTCAAAGGTTTGTCGTTTCTTAACTCTATCCAACTACTTCACCTCCCTAACCATTGATCCTACTATTTATAAGGATCACCTACTAGAATTTTGGAAGACCTACCAAGAGGTCGTTATGGATGGGGAGAAGACACTGTCTGCCACAGTGCAGGGGAGAATAATCTTCATCACTCCGGCTATCATCAACTCTCATCTTCTTCTGGATGATGAAGAAGGTGAGGTGTTGTTCCCAAAATATTATGTTAACCACTCCTTTGAGCAGATGAGCTATGAGGGAGATTTCTCTATAAAGACCTTCAAGAAAGGAAAGGTCTCATGCCAATGGATATTCCTGCTCCATGTGGTTATCCAGAGCTTGTCAAACAAGCATGGAGGATGGGACCAGATACATGAAGATCTCTCCTTCATTGTTCATGGGATGGTTCAGGGGGTCAAGTTCAGGTACTCTCAGTTTGTTTATACAAATCTACTTGCAAACTTGGACTCCTTAGAATACTACATGTTCCCTAGATATGTTCAACACATTCTTAACTGTGATCTGGGCTCAGAGTTAAGGGGAACGGTAATATTCTTAAACTGGGACAGATGAAGCCCGACATCTTTAAAATCTTAAGAAAGCCACTATTGGCTTCTCTGGGGTAGAAACAACCCTTGTCCCAAAAAGGTTAGAGCTCATTGCTTAAGGTGACAACCTAGCAGCAGCAGCTAGTGTTAACCCACACCTTCTACATTCGAACCACCTCAACAGCCACAAATCACCATCACCTACCAAGCAAAACACAAACGAACCCTACACATACTATTCAGTCTATGCAGGTCCCTATATACTCACCCACACAGGAAGAAGTGGACAATGGAGCTCCCACTTCTTCTAAGGAGTAGACCACTCCCATTATTTCAATGATCAGTGTTGAGGTTCCTCATGCTCAACCTGGTGAGCTCATACACCCAAATGCCTTAAGCCATTGCTTTGAGTCTCAACACCCAAGTGATCAACCTTCAGGGGATAGTTACCATATTCAGCCTTTGGACTTAAACCAACCAATTCCCAACCTTGACTTCTATACTGATGAAGATCTAGGTTTTAGTGAGTACCATTCTCTATTCTTTTCCCCTACTCAAAAAGAGATGAGTGCTCTTGAGTCTTCTACTTCTAGCCCACATCAGTCACCTACTACTGAGGTGGACACTTCTGAACCTGTTCAGGATGTCCATGTGGAAGAGGCTCTCAGTTTTGCAAGTGATTCCATCATTAAGACCTCAACCATGGCAACTCAGCCCACTAATACCACAACTAAGGTTGTCAGTGAGCAGAGGAAATCCAGCATCCAAGAACCTGAAGCTGGTGGTGAGAGAGAGGACTCTCGTCCAATCATTTCATCCCCTAATGATTCTTTTGATGAAGATGAGGGGAATTTGAGTCTAAAGGTGCAAAAACTATCCAAAACGTGCACCTATTTAGTCTCCACAGTCAGTCACCTTGAATCTCAAGTGACTACCTTGCAAACCAGTATCAATGATCAGCAACTTGACATTTCTTATCTTAAGGAAAAACGAGCTAGGTGACCTTTAAGAGGAGCTCAACCAGGAACACAAGAACCTGTGGATGTGATTTCTCTAACTCCTAGCTCACCTATGCAAGTAGGTGATGCTACTAAAAAGGGGGAGAAAGTCATTACAATCACAGAATCTGGGAGTTCTATAGCGAGTATGGACATTGAGGACTCACCGTCCTCACTTGCAATTGTGCATAGTCAAACTTCCTCAAGTTCATATTGATATGGACTCCATAGACTCCTTCATACAAAGTCTGTTTTAGGCAGGAACCCAAGGGCTATGTAATCTCCATCAAATTCAAATCATATCATTGGTTGGAGGTATGATAGCAACAGAAGAGCCCTAATCATTCATAGAGTTCAAAGGCAGCAAGAGGTCTTTAACTTTCAGACCTTGAACTTCTATGAAGGTCCGGATCTAGTCAACATGACACTTGTCAATCAAAGCCAATCAAGACAAGCTGATAGGTGAGCTCAAAGAATCCAAGATAGATTCACTATAGAGTTCTGTTTCAGAAGGACACTAAGGCAATCAGGCAATGTCATCAGTCAACTGGATGTTGAGGCGGGCCCTATGATTAGTTTCATAGGGGAAACATTGATTGAAGGCCCAGTGGCAGAACCTGAGAGCCCTGTCTCATCATCATCAATTGCTGCAGAGAGTCATACGCTTTTTGAGACACTTGCTGGTGAAGGTGTATCTCAAACTCTCTCTGGCCAGAGCTTGAAGGCTACACCAAGCAATGAAGGCCAAAGCTCTCTCCACCCTGAGTCACAAAGGTTTATGAGTGACAAAGGGAAAAGAAATATGACATCTGAGGAGATTGAGGAGGAGGAGAGAGAGAGGAAAAGGAAGTTGAGGGGAGAAAGTTCCTCTACTGGGTCTGCAAGACTCATGGAAACTGCTATCAGGGTTGCCTCCAAAGCAAACACTTAGGATGATGAGTTGAGGGCAGTCAGGATAAACTACTTGCAGACTAGGAACTATGACATTGATAATGTCATTTCTCTCCCCTTAGAGGAATTGAATGAACTGGTGGACATGGAAAGGTCAAAGGAGAAGAAAGAGGCAGAAGATGTTAAGCTACTAGTACAAAGAAAGAAGAAATAAAAGAATATATAATCATGTGCCTACTCTCTCCCCAGTTCAAGAAAGTCCTGTACATGAGGATGTGGTTCAACAAGAACCTTAGGTAGATAAAGAAGAAGACTGGATCAAGATAATCAACTACCTGAGTGCCATAGGCCTCTATTACGCAGATGCACTTCTTCTCTTATCCTATGACTTTATTGAGTTTGAGTATCTAAAACAACTTGAACATGAGATAGTCAAGGAAAGAAAGATCACCAAAGGAAACTAAAGGAAGAAGCTAGAAAGTCAAGAGCCATAATCCAGAAGAGTATGAAGAATTGGCAGACAGGCAGAGGATGATGAGCTTCTTGAAGCTGTATGGATACTCCAGAAGGAGACTTGGCCCTATGTCTCTATCCACTATGGATAAGCATATCAGGGAAATCAAGCAGAAGATCAAGAGCGGAGAGCTGATTGACTTACACTCCCCTCCAAGTTAAGCTCAACCTAAAGTTGAGTTTAAGGTTGAACAACCAGAGACAACGCAGCCTGAACCTCCTGTTGAATCTCAGCAAGCTTCATCTTTTGATCCATAGTAGGGTCAGACTCCCTCTCCTTCTAAACCTGTGAGAGAGGAAGACCCAACTGAGAAAGACAAAGAAGATCAATCAAGAGATGCAGGCCAGTCTTCTCAGTGAAAAGAAACAAAGAGAAAGAAAAAGATGGCTTCAAAGCCAAAGCCAAAGAAGAAGAAAGAAACATCCTTTTCTGAACCTCAAGATGAGTCAGAACATCTTGACGATGTGCAGCCAGAGGATGCTCCATCAACACCCATTCAAACAACTCCTCTAGCATCAGGAAGGCCCATCTTGTCTTGGACATACACCACAAATCCGTGAAGATGGCATGTGATTAGAGTTGAAGGCATTGAGGATGTCTACACATGGACGGACATGTTCAATCTGCCTCTACATGATCTATTTGACATGAGAAGATATTTTGAGAGTCTGAGTGATCCTGATCATCTTATGAAGAAAGGGATGGTCATCATCATAATGAGGATTGTTGATATCTAAAGTTTTCAAAGTGTTTGGTAGCATCAGCCTAGGGGGAGTTTGTAAGAACTGTATGTTAAGGTTGATGCAACTTAAAAACTTACAGTCTTCTGCATGCATGCATAAGTGCATTGAAGAAATGCTTCAGAAGTTTCACACATGCAACAGAATATTCTAAGTGTGAAATCTTCCAAAGCAAAGACCATATCTACCGAACCCAAAGATGAAGTCTTCTGAAGCTTTAGAGACAAAGTCTTCCAAATCCAACACCTAAAGACATATTTCTTCCAAAGACTTTTAGTATACATGCTTTATCTGCTGTACTTGTATAAAGCTGGACCTATTTCTACTGCAACTCTGCAAAGTCACCAAATTGCATGAGTTGGTGTAAAGGTCTATGCTTTTAGTAACCGTACATTGAGGTCTTGAGTCTATAACTTTCTACTTCATGTACTTTATCCTTTTTGTAATATATTAGGATGTGAGCTATGGCATGTCATAGTCACAAGTCAAAAGGCAATCTGTCTTTTGACTCTACAATTGTTTTTGTTATGTCTAGTCAATTGTATCTAGCTGGCCTTCAAAGTATGGCCAGCTGTAGGATGTAGTATATGTATCTCAAGTACTTGTAACTTTCCTTTAGGCTTTATAACACTTGTAATAGAACTTCAGAAGGCAAAGTACTACAATCTTGAAAACCATCTCCTTATGTATTTAGCTATCTTGTTCCGTCTCTTATTTACTTGTGTTCTTTGTATCATCTCTTGTGGTTAATCCAGTCTCGTTGTTTGATTAGTCAAGTTAATCTCCTTATTGTGTTGTTGTGTTGTAAGCGACCACCCTTCACCGGTCCTGCAATGTCAACATTGCTAAGTGAGTTCTAGTTTTAAAATAAAATATACTTTACTTTCGTTTAAAACCTTTCTTTACTTCCATATATGATCATACATCATACATACACATAGATAATATATTATTATCTTCCATTAACATTCATTCATTTATTATCATACGTCATCGTTATCATTCACTTTCATTCATATCTTCCTTATTTATCTATTGTACATTCTTTAACTTCTGATGACACGTACTATACCCCCAACATTGTGCACAAAGCTGATCCGAAGGCCTGGGGCAAGTACGCTCATCATTATCATTCATCTTTCATTCTAGACCAATTCCATATCCTATACCTGAACATTATGCACAAAGTTGGTTACTGGGCCTGAGGTCTATCATATACCTCAAACATTGTGTACGAAGCTGACTCCAGTACCTAGGGCAAGCGGCAAGGATCCCATACATATGGTCAATCACAAAGATTGGACCCCAGTGTGCATCCTTCCGGGGTAGCTAACCCACACATAGTTGAGCTAACACCCTTCATTGGGTGTGAACCTCCATGTGACATCCGGTAATTTTCCGTTACCAAACCCCGTTAGTTCCGCTAGGTGTTGCATACATGTGTCGTGAGCACACACTAGTTGTCGTTAAACATTGGGGACTTAATAATAATATATATGATAAATAATAATAATCTAATTAATAATTTTGATTATTAGTTGTGTTTATATGATTCATGAATTTACAGAATTTTAAATATTTATCTTGTGAATTTTACACGATAACATGATAATGTGTTATATATATTTTATGTGTTATGTGACTTGTTGTAAATATTTAAGATTATTATTGTTGGTTATAATACTTATAAATTGTCGTCTAGATTTATTATAATGTATTAGAAAGATAGTTTTTATAAAATAAATGAAAGGGGTTATTTTCTAAAAAACCTTTTTACCAAATATTACCAACATTACACAACCCTAAACCCGCACACCTTCCATTCAGCCGCAAACCCTCCAAGAATCCCCACCCATTGCAAATTCAAGCTCCAACACACATAAACATTTCGATTTTGAGTGATTCAAGTGGTTACAAGTTGTTTTACATGTCCAATTGTTGATTTCTACAGATCTAGAGGTTAGTTTTGATTGGTTGTTCATAGTTTTTGACGAAGATGAACCCTAATTTCGAACATTATAATGATAATGTGAAATTGATGATTGTTAGATGATTATATGATGTTAGTTAGGTTGTATGAATGCTAGATTATGTTGATTGTGCAAGAAATCTATGGTTTGATCATCTAGTTCATACATTGCCATAAGAGGAAACTTTTTGTTCTTGGAATTCATGATTTGATGGTGCTCAGATATTTGATGTAACGCTTAGAAGTTAGTTTAATTGAATTGTGCAAGAAAATCCATGAAATTGAGATGTTGATCATGACTAACTAAAAGTAGAAACTTTTTGTGTATGTTTGGGAATTGAATGTTTGGAGGTGATTAACATGTTAGAATGAATGCTATGAACTTGATTAGGTATATAATGTTCAAATTATGATTGAACTGGATGCTAGATCACTTTTGGGTGTTTCTTTCCTAAAAGAAAAACTTTATTTTTGTAGAACTTTGGATGTGATGAATGGGTATGCTTGTGATATTAAGATCATGTTAGAATGATTGTTGATGATGTTTGTTGTGATAGAATGTGTAATTGAGTTGTGTGGATGCGAGGTTGATCATGTAAGAAGTATAGGTTTTGATGATCGTACATGATGATGAATTATTGTTAGTGATTAGGATGTCATGTTTGGGATTGGAATTGATGGTCACTGTGTATGTTGGTTGGAATGAACAAAATGAATGAATATGATTATGATTGTCATACACGCGTACGAATCTGAGGCCCCTACTTCGTAGGATTGGCAGGGTTTAGAATGTGAAGTTGTGAGTGGCTTCACATGGCATGTGGTGCATGATTAGTCTTTGCGTATCAATATTTGTTGTGATGTATTTATATACATATATTAAACATATTGATTGTTTAAGATTTGCATAAGTGTATGATGATCTAATATGGCATGATGACTTGGGTAGAACCTAGGTTGATAATGTGATACGCATGGATAAATTGCATGATACTCTTGTATGTTATGTTATGATATATGATTAAACTATATTTCAACTAATATGTCACAAATGGTTCAAACGGGTCAACTAGGTTAATCTAGAATTTTTATGTTTTTTGTGTACATGTACTTATGTACTTGTGTGTTCTAGGTAACATTTAAAGGGTTGTCTTTAGACCAATCACCCGTCTCTTTATTATATCTTAGCACACCAGGTGAGTTCATGCCTTTCTATTTTATAAACTCTCTTCAGCATACTTATACTCAAACACTATTTTATTATTATAAGTTGTGTATGTTTTAACATTGTGTTTGACACCTTGAGTAGTCGTCACACTTTCGGATCGTTAATAATGCTAAGTTGCGGGGAATCTTGGCTAGTACTACTGGGTCTGACAAGCCCCACCTGTGCGACTCGAGGTCAAACAGGTGCAATTTTGTCCTAAACATAAAGATCATCATGACCTGGTAAGTCGTGATGGGATGCAACAAACGAAATACAGTCAGCTTCGGTCGTGAAATCACTATGGTTATTACTTGTAAATATAGACTAGCTATCTTTTTCAATACACTTCTTATGCTATACAATTGTTAATGTTTACGATAAACGCAAACTCTTGAACTCACCAACCATTGTGTTGATATTTTAGTATGCTATTCTCATGTCGTTAACTCAACTTGCCATTAGGATGACAACACGGGTCTAACTTGCATTCTAAGACTTCATTTCATACACATGTTTGTTTGTCATTCATTTATGGGTTTTAAACATTGGGATGGCGCATGTTTTTTCATATTATGCATCTTATTAGTTTGGGTTCGCCTTATTTACAAAAAGCTTCCACATGGTTTTAAACGTTTTAACTTTGGTGGGTTTTGTTTGAATTTCGCATATATTGTCGTTCTGAGTAACTAGTGACTGTGATCCTGGTTTGTTCACACGCCTCACGGTAAAACTCCGCATGTGTATTTTGAGGGTGTGACAAATTGGTATCAGAGCTATTGGTTATAGGGAACTAGGTGAAATGCACAGTAGTCTATAACCGCACACAATTAGGTAGTTACTCATTGCTTATCCTCTTACTGTATACTTATTGGCATACGTATCACATACACTGCAATATGGCATGTTTCATTTTCTTCATCCCCTGTTCAACACGCACTAGGAAAAGAACCTAAGGTTCCTATTCTTCCTTCGTTGTCTATGAGTTATGGTTCTAGACCCCCATATTTATATCTAATGTGTACTTTCCGGATGAGTAAAAAATTGAGTGGGATATGGCTAATCCTGACAATTGCGACTGGTACCGCACTGCACTGATTAGGATGCTAGAAAAGAAAAGAAATGTGACATGTACGATCCTTACCCTAACTAAAGACGCCATATTATACCCCCTACCCTGCACACCTCATATGGCTATTGAAACTTTAGTGGCATCACATCACGAGGATATTTTTCATACACATTAGCGGTAAAACTAGCTCGATCCTCAATAGTCCCTGGGGAGGGAGCCTGAGGAGTAGCTGAAGGAACACTTGACGGTGTAGCGCTCTCATGGTGAAAATGCTCAAGTCTAGATGCAGGGCCAAGAGATGGCTAATGCTTTGTCATAGGGTGAGTTCAAAGAAATTATAATGGAGGAATATTGTCCTTGTAATGAAGTTTATAAACTAGAAGATAAGAGCTGGTAGTTAAGATGGAAGGATCTGACATCGATGCTTACCCAACTAGGTCTCATAAGCTAGCGACACTTTGTCCTGGCATGGTTGACCCGTCGAGTAGACAAATTAAGCTCTACTTATGTGGTTTGGTGCCGGAGAAATGGTTACTGCTGCAAATCTCCCTACCATTCAATAAGTTATACGACTGGCTCACAAGCTCACTGACCAAGCTATAGAACAAGGAAAGTTACCGAAGCGGGGCGCTGTGGCAAGCGTGCCCGATAACAACGCAAGTGGGAGAACAATGCTAGCAAGGGATCATCATCTGGTAACCAACCTTAATAACATCAACCTCAACAACAGCAATATCAACATAGACGGTTTGATAATAATCACAACTTAACCAATCATCTTCCTCATCTCAATGACCAAGTCGATACGTGGGGAAAATACAAAGTGCCATCAATGCAACAACCAACACACTGACAGGTGTGATAGTTTCCAATGCCAGCGTTGTGGGAAAGTTGGACACGTGGCAAAGGATTGTCGTGGAGAACTGATGAAAAAGCTTCAACAAGCTCAATAGTCTCAGCAGCCCCATAAAACACCAAAGGGTTTCTTTGAGTGTGGAAAGGAAGGGCATTTCAAGAAAAACTGTCTTCAACTAAGAAAAAATAGGAATGGCAATGGTAACGGTGGCAATAACAACAATGGTGGTAATGGGGACAACAATGGTGGAGCCAAAGGGAGAGCCTTTGTCATGTGTTCAGGTGAAGCTCTAAATGATCCTACTACTATTATTAGTAAATTTCTTGTAAATGGTCATTTTTGCTTTTGTACTATTTGACACTGGAGCCGATAGGAGTTTTATCTCTACTAAGTTTTACAGCCTCTTAAGTGATATGCCTTTTGTATTGGAGTCTAATTATATTGTAGAATTGGCTGATAGTAAACGAATCTCCGTTACACACATCCTTAAGAATTGCAAGATAGAACTCGTTGGTCATACCTTTGACATTGATCTTATGCCCATTACTCTTGGAAGCTTTGATGTGGTCGTAGGCATGGATTGGCTGTCACAGAAGCAGGTAGAGGTGATTTGTCATGAGAAGGTCATTCGTTATTTGTAGTAGATAGGGAAACACTTTCGGTAAGGGTGATAAGAGTGGTGCTGTGATAGGCATCATATGTTCATGAAGGCTCAGAAGTGACTACGCAAGGGCCACTTGGCCATATTAGCTCTTGTTGGACCAAAAGAACCAATGAGCCAAGATCAGAAAACCTCTAAGTCCCACATGGTATCACAACAACTGCTGAAAGCCTCATCAGTAGTTTGACAAGTGCTGAAGACTTCAACAGCTGAAGATCAAGTGCTGAAGACACCTCAACAGCTGAAGAACTAAAGTGCTGAAGTACAACAGCTGAAGAACACAAGTGCTGAAGCTGAAAGACCAAAGTACTGAAGTACAACAGCTGAAGAGTTTACAAGTACTGAAGATCAACAACTGATGTACAAAGTCTGAAGAAAAAGACTGAAGACATCAGCTGATGATATCTACTGAAGTCATCAGCTGATGAAACACCTGAAGGTCAAAGTCTGAAGATCAAGTACTGAAGCCTCAGTAGTTGTCACAACTGCTGAAGAGTACTTCTTCAGTAGTTGTGATATCAGTAGTTTATATTCTAGTTTCAGTAGTTTTATGTTTCAGTAGTTTTGTAAAACGACTGAAGAGCTTGTTCTTCAGTCGTTGTAGTTTCAGTAGTTTATATTTTGTACTTAACACTCTCATATGTTCTCAGTAGTTGTGAACATTTCAGTAGTTTGTTAAGAATTAGTTATTTTTGTTATATATGCCAGTTGTCACTTTCCGTGATAACAGCAGTGATTGTTGCACTCTATATAAGGAGTGCAACCTATTGTAATAGTGAGTGAATGAATGGAATGAATGAATGATTTGATTAGAAATATTCTATATCTATAAACATTCCTTGAAATCAGAAACATATATTCTCTCCTATAACCGTATGTGCTCTTAATGCATACAAGTATCGATTGCTTGCTAAAATTTGTCTAATTCTTGTTCGTATTCCGCTGCTATGAACTCTAATACATCAAACTTGTGATCGCTGATCCTGTCAAATGGTATCACAGCAGGTTCATCATTGATCGATCTAATAATTGATCATTGAAACTGCTATTCAAGATCTAAGTTTGATTGAATTAGCTTTTGTTTTTGCAAGAAACGGTTATAGAGATTGAATTTTCTGTATTTCTGGTCATTCATCCTGAGATCTTTCTTGGTTTCATTGAGTTTGTTGTGGTCTGTTTAAAACTTTTAAAAGCTTGAATTAAATTGTTTTTGAACTGAAAATGACCACTCCCTCCAATGATCCTCACAATACTAGTTCCTCAACCAAGCCACCAATGCTGGTTAGGAATGAGTATAACATATGGCAAAGACGTATGCTCCATCACCTGTCTATTAAAAGCGCAGGTTGTTGGACATCAGTGGTACATGGTCCACAAAAGCCTATGGTGAATAACCCGGAAACCAATCAAATGGTTCTGAAGAGGAAGGACAATACTCAGATGAGGATAAGAAGTTGCTTGAAATTGATGCAAAAGCCCATGGAATTCTGGCCGGCACTACCAAATTAAATCTATTCTGGGCTAATGCATCATGAAACTGCCCATGACCTCTGGATGCTTTGAAAGAACAATTTGGAGGAACAGATGAGGTCTTGGCAATATAGAGAAATTCTTGCCCAACAATATGAGACATTCTCTCATAGAAAGGGTGAGACACTGACTCAACAATATGAGCGGTTCTCTTGTTTGATCTCTGAACTAAAAATGGTCAAACTTGAGTACACAAATATTCAGATGAATAACAGATTTCTCAGATCACTGCCTGAGAGATGGGACACATATACTATTGTCCTACGCTTCAGTGCAAGTTTGGACAAACTATCTCTCACCCAACTCCATGGGAAACTGCTCACGTTTGAGACAGAGATAGAACAGAAGAGAAAGCTGTCTTCATCTGGAAAGCTCACTGAAGACTTTGTACCAGGCAACACTGCCTTGGTGGGTCATGAGTCAGAATATGCTTCATTTGAATGCCAGTATGATGAGCATATTAATTTCTCTTCAAGCACTTCTGATTCTGCATTTGTGAGTATTGATGGTCAGTTTACTGGGTGTAATAATGACAAATTATGCTTCATTATGGATGATCTCAAGGGGATTGCTGATGATGACTTAGAGGAGATGGATATTTTGAGCCAAATGGCCCTGATAAATATCAGATCTCAGAAGTTCTATAAAAGAACTGGAAGAAAATTCCCAGGACTCTCTGGCAAAACCAAAGTTGGTTTTGACAAGAGCAAGTTGAGGTGTCACAAATGCCAAAGGCTTGGACACTTTGCAAGAGAGTGTAGATCAACTGGATCTAACTCCACTGCACCCTTTGTGACTTTTCCTGGCAATAGTCAACAACACAGAGGGCAACATCCTGTCACTTCTAGTCATCATCCTCAACAACAATCTCCGGCATATTTGTTCCTCAGGGTCAAATGCCATATCCGTACCCTGTTATTACATGCCACAGTCAAATCAAGTTCAAGTTCCTATGGCACCACAACCTCATGCACTACCAGAACCTCAGCCATCCCAATCTCATCAACAAACTCAACCTCAACAACACAGCTTCTTCACCCCAGGAGTTGTTGACTGGAGCAGTTTACCAGATGACATGTCTGGTCATGACCAACTGTCTCAGGTGCTGGTCAACATGGTGGTGACAGTCCTTTTGGGAATCTAGCTCTTATGGCTTTGGAGTCTGCTGATACTTCATTTTCTAATGCCTCCACACCTTAGGTATCACAGGTATCCTCTGAGGCAAAAGCCAAATTATGTTCTGAACCATGCATAGCACATTTGCTTCCATTAGAGAAGCAAATGTAGCTCTAATTAATAAGAACATTGAGTTAGAACAAATAATTTCCAAAAACAAAGCTGAGTTTGAGTGTGCTTAAAGATAAAATGATGAGATTTATAAACTGAATTGCCAAATAATTGATGATAAGGCTAGAGAAGAGGTACTTCTAGAGAAGTACAAAAATCTCAAAGAAACCCTTGCAGTTACCCAGGTAGAGTGTGATAGATGGGTACAATCATGCAAAGGTTTGAAATGCTTCTTAGTAAGCAATCTGCTTCAAATGTGAAGTTTGGAATTGGTTACAATCACACTGCTCCACCTACAGATTTTACCCCAAGAGCAGAGGTGGAATCTGATGTGAGAGTGATAACCAATCCATCACATCATGTGATCTACCTTCTGATACAACCAATCAGAAGTAGCAGTCAGCATCAAGCCCTCTTTGAACTTTCAGCTGATGTTGATGGTTCAAATGCTGACATTCACATGATTAATGAGTTGATCAACTCAGGAGTTAATCCTGAAGGTCCTGAATAGGACTAGAGAGCAGGTTAACACCTGAAGTTCAAACTTCAACTGCTGTCAGTACTGAAGAGAAGAAAACTGGCAGTAGAAAGAGTTTGAAGACTACTAAAGAGGTAGTCAAGAAAGCAAACAATGCTTCCAAAGCATTGAAGAACAAGTCTTCTGTTGCTTCACCTCTTTAGTTGATGATCAACCTAAGATGAAGAAGAAACCATGTGAAGTATGTGGTTGTTCAATCATCTTACAGATGATTGTTGGTACAAAAGAGGTTCCAAACTCAAACAAAAGAAGAAATTAAGAGAAAATGGTAAAAATGAAAACTGAGTTTGAGACCACATTTGTATCAGCAACATCAAATCCTGTAACCCTTAAGTCCTCAAAGAAATCCAAAAAGGAAGGGGTTAAATAGGTGACAGCTGAGAGTGATCAGAAGAAGAAGGTGCAACATAGGAACTTATCAAACTCCACTGGCAATGTGTCTGATGAGCTGAAAGCTTTATCACAAAATCAGACACAGCTGGTTATGATGGTTCAACATCTGTTGGGTAGAGTTAACCAACTAGATGCTCCTATGTTGAAACCACAGAAAAGGAGATCCAAGCCAAAGGACTCTTCTACACCATCTTCTTCCTCTCAGGCTGTTGTTTCAAATAAACCTATTAGTTTACCATCTATTGATGAGACCAGGCCCAAAACCAAAAAGGTTTGGGTCTCTAAAATAACTGATTGTTTATTATTGCAGGGTTCTTCAACATGCCAAAGTAGCATCTGGTATGTAGACAGTGGGGGATCTATGCACATGACTGGGAATTGCTCTCTTCTTCATGACTACTCTCAAGGAAAGAAGGATTTGTTCTTTGGCAATGATGCTAGGGGTTACATCATTGTAAGGGCTTTGTCTCCAATGGAGAAATCAAATTGATGATGTTAATCATGTGGAAAATCTCAAGTACAATCTCTTGAGTGTCAGTCAAATGTGTGATAAAGGCCATGTTGCTCTTTTCACCAGTCAAAATTGTAGGATTCTGTCATCCAAAGTTTTGCACTTGATTGACAAGGTGTTGGATGATCACACTCTCCTGAGAGCCAACAGGACAGGAAGAGTGTATGCCTTGGATTTTTCTAAGAAAATAGATCTCAAAGGTAATCCTTGCCTATTTTCCAAAGCCTCTTCTCAAGAATCTAAACTGTGGCACAGAAGGCTTGGTCATGTTAATCTCAAAAACATGAATCAACTTACCCACAATAGTTTAGTCACAGGCTTACCAATAAAGGAGTTCCACTGTGATGAAACCTGTACTGCTTGTTTAAAAGGAAAACAGCACAAAGTCTCATTCCCTCCTATTGAAGTGCCTAAGTCCACTGCCTGCTTGCAATTACTGCATATGGATCTATTTGGTCCTGTGAGAGTAATGAGCGTGGCAAAGAAGAAATACTGTCTGGTAATTGTGGATGATTACTCCAGATTTGTATGGACTTTCTTTCTACATTCAAAGGATGAGGCTGCTCAGAAGATTATTCACTTTGTGTTGTATATTGAGAAGCAGTATTCCCTTCCAGTCAAGTGTATTAGGAGTGACAATGGAACTGTATTCAGAAATCAAATACTTGATGACTTCTATCTTTCAAAGGGAATCAAACGGCAGTTTAGCATTCCAAGGACTCCAGAACAAAATGGAGTAGTGGAGAGAAAGAACAGGACCCTCATTGAAGCTGCAAGGTCCATGCTGGCTGACTCTTGTTTGCCACTGACCTTTTGGGCTGAAGCTGTCAACACAGCTTGCTATGTGCAAAATAGAGTTTTAGTAAATTAGAGGTTGATGAAGACTCCATATGAAGTTCTCCATCATTTGGCTCCTCTGATTTCATTTTTCAAAGCATTTGGGTGTCCCTGTTTTATTCTCAACACAAAGGATCAACTCCATAAATTTGATCCTAAGGTGGATGCAGGGTATTTTGTTGGTTATTCATCTACTTGCAAGGCATACAGAGTCTTCAACTGCAGGACAAAGATGGTGAAGAAACTCTACATGTTAAGTTCAATGAATCTCCAAAGGACAAGATTCCACAAAGCCCTGTGGAGTTGTTGATTTGGACATACTGCAATATGTTCCTTATCAAACTCCTGCTGTTGCTCCTGTCAACAGTTCACCACCTGGTGGTACTGCTGATGATGATGATGATTGCAGTACTCACCTCTTCAGGTTTAGTGATCAGCTGCCTGATTCAGCTAGACCTGATGTTCCTGTAGCTCCAGTAGCACCATCCACAACAAATGCTGATGAGATCTCTTCGAATTCAACTTCCTTTGAATTACCATCCACTGATTGGTTTCAAGGAAATGATTCACCATCACCATCTGTTTGCTGAGCCTGCTACAAACACTTGCACAGATCTCATTGTGTATCAAGATCTGAAGAATCACCCTATGTCTCAAATCATTGGTGATATCACTGCTGGAGTATCAACAAGAAGTCAATTGTCAAATTTCTGCTTCTATGCTCTCTTCATCAGTCAGCAAGAGCCAAAGAATTATCACATTGCTTTAAAGGACAATGGATGGGTTGATGCCATGCAGCTTGAGCTTCTTCAGTTCAAGAAACAGCAAGTGTGGGAACTGGTTCCTCTACCTCCAGGTAAGTGTGCAATAGGCACTAAATGGGTGTTTAGGAACAAAACTGATGAAAATGGGCTTATTGTTAAGAACAAGGCCAGACTGGTTGTTCAGGGGTTTGCACAAGAAGAAGGTATTGATTATGATGAAACCTTTGCCCCTGTAGCCAGACTGGAAGCAATTCGATTGTTTTTAGCTTATGCTGCTTATCAAAACCTTAAAGTTTTTCAAATGGATGTCAAAAGTGCATTTTTGTATGGAAAAATTAAAGAAGAGGTTTATGTATGTCAACCTCCAGGCTTTGAGGACAATAAACATCCTAATTGGGTGTATAAGCTTGATAAGGCTCTTTATGGGTTAAAACAAGCTCCTAGAGCCTGGTATGAGACATTATCAAACTTTCTTCTGGAAAACAATTTCACTAGAGGCTCCATAGATAAGACTTTATTCATTAAGAAAGCTGGGCAGCATAATCTACTTGTTCAAATTATGTAGATGATCATTTTTGCATCCTCTGATCCAAAGTTGTGTGATGCCTTTACAAAGTTGATGCAACAGAAGTTTGAAATGAGTGCCATGGGAGAATTACAGTTCTTTCTGGGGTTGCAAATCAAACAAAAGGCTGATGGAATTTTCATTCATCAGTCCAAAAATACAAAAGATCTTTTGCAAAAGTTTGATTTACAAAACTGTAAGCCCTGTTCTACCCCCATGTGCAGCACCACACAACTGGATACAGATCAGAAAGGTAAAGTGGTTGATGAAACACTTTACAGATGTATGATTGGGTCCTTGATGTATTTAACAGCTTCTAGACCAGATATTATGTTTGCTACATGTGTTTGTGCTAGATTTCAGGCTGCACCTAAAGAGTCTCATCTGATTGCAGTCAAGAGGATCTTTAGATATCTGCAAGGCACTCCATCTCTAGGTATATGGTATTCTACTGGACATTCTGGTAAATTAGTTGCTTTTTCTGACAGTGACTATGCAGGGTGTAAGTTGACCAGGAAATCAACTTCTGGTGGATGTCAATTCCTAGGCAACTGCTTGATTTCTTGGCAGAGCAAGAACAGACCTCAGTTGCTACATCAACTGCTGAAGCAGAGTACATTGCTGCTGCAAGTTGTACATCTCAGGTACTCTGGCTTCAAAACCAACTTTTGGACTATGGCATTACAGAGACTAAGACTCCATTGTTAATGGATAGTGCTTCAGCTCTTTGCATTGTCAAAAATCCAGTCCAGCACTCTAGGACCAAACATATAGAGATCAGACATCATTTGTAAGGGATTGTTTTGAAAAAGGTCTGATTGATCCTAAGTTTGTGCCTAGCGCTGATGAGCTTGCAGACATTTTTACTAAGCCTTTGGATAGTTCAACTTTCCAAAACCTGGTGTTAAGGCTTGGTATGCTGCAGCTAGAATAGTGACAACTACTGATGATCTTAGTAATAAATACTGATGATCATTAGTAACTATGTCACATATAAGTACTGATGAGTCTTTTCCCTCAGTAGTTTTTATAACTACTGAAGGCTAATGTCTCACAAGTACTGAAGTTTCATCTGTTCTAACCTACTGATGTTACAACTACTGATGCAGTTACAACTGCGATCAGTAAAAACAGATAAGTACTCATGTCCTATGAAACAACTGAAATCAGCCAAAAAGGCTGATGATGTGTTGAGGATAGTATGAAACAGCTGAAAAGCTAAGAATTGACGAAAACAGCTGATGAGAAATTTCTTTTCAGTCGTTTGTACAACTGCTGTTTCATTCTAAACAACTGAAGCAAAACCATGTCTTTAGTAGTTTTATAACTACTGATGACTAATACCAAGTCTTCAGTTGTTTACAACAGCTGATGACAAAACCACTGTCTTCAGTACTTTCATAACTACTGATGACAAACACCAAGTCCTCAGTTGTTTAAATCATCTGAAGTCAAAACCACGGTCTTCAGTAGTTTTCTAACTACTGATGCCTAACACCACGACTTCAGTTGTTTCAACGTCTGAAAGGATAATACCATGTCAACGGTCGTTTAAAACTACTGATGACTAACACCACATCCTTCAGTCGTTTTATACCCGTACCCTATAAATATCCCTGACCTAAGCTCTCAATGCTTCATCTTCTTCAAACCTAACGTTCCTCTCCAAAACTTCCCTCTTCTCAATGGCGTCCATGCAAATTAAACGCGACACAACTGTGTTGCCTACCTCACTAAATCGCCCATCTGGACTAAGTTCGATACTGCTATCGATCTTATGGTTCAGTCCCAATACAATACGGCATTTCTTCTGAATCCCATACATGCCGAATCCCTTCAACAATTTTGGATGAACGTTACTATTACCACTGGGGAGAACAACACACCATCTCTCCAGTCGGTCGTCAACAACAAAGAAGTAGTCATCACTCCTGCAATAATCCGCCAAATTCTTCAACTGAATGATGCTAGTTCTCCTGCTGGATATCCGAAGGGCACCACAGATCTATCCTTTGCTCAACATGGATATCAAGGCGATCTCAGTGCCTCCAATATCATGAAGAAAAACTTTAATGACGCTGAGCGCCTGATTTTTCACATGGTGAATGTATGTTTGGCCGCTAAGACGTCGTCTTGGGATCAAATGTCGACAAAAGGCAGCAGGTAATGTATTCTATTCTTGAGCAACAACCACTAATTTTTCAGAAATAATATTTCAGAGCTCAAGGATATGGCTCAAAAACTAACTGCAACCGTTGGATACTATATCCAGGTTCATAATGGCCATCATTACAAACCAGCTTAATGCTGAGGGACTTGTTGGCTTAGGAGTCCCTGCTACGGCTGTTCTGCCGGAAGTATACTCCCGGCACAACTCTGACCAGACACTAAAAATGGCTGCCAAGCTGCGAAAACCCACGCAGCTGGAACCCACAGCCACCACCTCCAAATCAAAAGTCCCACAAAACCCACCAAAAAGAAACCCAAAACGGCTACTCAGGGAATTGAGTCCCCTGAGGATGCCCCTGCACACAAACGCAGGATTATCCACTAGTCCAAACCCCGTAGTGGATACAATGACTCTTCCAGCCATAGCCGCTCAGGCTTCCTCTCAACAGGAGCCTACAGCAACCACACAAGGGGTATCTACATATCTGGGATCTTCCTCACTTGAGGGGATTGCCATTGAAGAGCACCAACCTCCCGGGTGCACACTGCTTCTATCCCTTCACCCCAAACAACCGCCCCTCACAGCCCAACTTTAATAGTTGCACAAGTGCTGACTCAACTGCACTCCTCACCCCCTCCCAGAACCACTTACTACTGGGAATACCTCTACAATTGAGGGGGGAGGAACAAAGTGCACTTGAGAACCCACAGCACAGGGGTTTACCACCTCTATCTCCTGGTGTAGACAAGGAGCTTAGAATATCTAGTGAGGCTGCCACCTCCTCTGACTCAGCACATGATCAGAATGAGGCTGGTAATATTGCTAAGACCTCACTAGAGGCAACAGCCGATGATCGACACTGTCCTGAGGCTGGCAGTCCCCAGTACCAAGCACAAGGGGCACATGCACAACTGGTCTACACCCAGTGCATGTAAATCCTGCACTAAGCAGGAGGTCAGATGATTAGTTCGGCTGATGATGACCTGGGCTTTTTCTATGATGTTCTTGCCCAGAACACAATCCTTGAAGAGAAAGTCAGTAGGCTGCAAAACCTACTTGACCAACTCTCCAAGGAGAAAGACCATCTGCCTCTACCCACCCACAGATGGCACCTTCACTTGAAGGTTTCCCAAA
The DNA here is from genome assembly GCA_025506515.1 of Flaveria trinervia. Lineage (NCBI taxonomy): Eukaryota > Viridiplantae > Streptophyta > Magnoliopsida > Asterales > Asteraceae > Flaveria > Flaveria trinervia. The sequence goes on from CM046456.1 coordinate 39,071,349, forward strand.
CCATGAGCCACTGCAAACTCAACCACCTGCCTCTGCTTCAGGCCCTACTTCTCAGGAACAGAACCCTCCTGAGCAATAGGTGCTGTACTTCAAAATTCCCTCCCTCTCATCACACCATAATCACTGATATTGTGACTAAAGCCATTAATGAGAGGACTTTCCTCAACTTTACAGCCCTTGATTGATGCTGCTGTCCAAAAACTCTTTCTACGGTAAACCCCCTCTCCCCATGCATCCAAAAGGGGGAGAGTACTGCAGTGAAAGAAAAGAAGAGGAAAAGATCAGAGGAAAAGAAGGAAGAGAAGCAAGCCCAAGAGGAGGAGAAGGAAAAGCAACCTCTGCTCATTACAAGCGAAAGAAAAGTGATGATGGTCATACTACTGAAGACAAATCCTTGGAGGAGCTGGTAAAAGAAGCTGACACTACACACGGCCGCTCCCGGATAAAAAATATTGAACAACTCTTCAGGCAGGGTTTGACACAGCCACACTGGATAGTGAGATCAGAAGGTTGGAAGTGCAAGAGATACAAACCGATGGGCAGGGTATGATGCTCTGGAAAAAAGAGAGGTTGGAAATAATTATCCGCTTTATTGCAAAATACTTAGGAAGATCATAATGGAGATCCGCGTGTGGACCAGGGACAGCATTCTGGCTATAGCCACCAGAATCTGTCTGTCTGATCAATTCAACAAAGGGATTATTGTGGAAGCCCTTGGTGAGGCTGGGGCTGGTAAAAGGTTAGAGATGGCTAAATCACAAAGGCGAAACTAACTACAAGATGCTAGATCAACCTTCCCTTCCACCCACTCAAACAGATCCTATCCCTCAAATCTCAACCAATCTCTAAGCCAAAATCCAAACATCCTCATTCTTCTAAACCAATTCCTTCACCAACCCAACCATCATCCAGTGATGCACCCAGAAGGAGGAGAAGGGTGTTGAGGATGGAAGAAGAAGACGAAGCGGAGGATGAAGATGATAGTCTGCCACTCTCTGTTGTTCTAAAGCTGCCAAAACCCCGAAGTCAACCCATGATCACACCTGACTCTCAAAGGGAAATGGTCAGAGTCAAGATAGAAGAAGAAGAACAGCAGAAACAGCACAATGAGCAATTGTTGAAGATGGTTGACAAGGAATTTCCTCAGTCATCATCTATTCAAGCCATGAAAGGGCATGCTCAAAGGCTGTACACTCTCAGGCACACTTTTCAGTATCAGAAGGAGAGAGTGAGAGTATGACCGGACCCCAGGGTGAGTTCTAGAATCCTTAAAAGAACTATTCCTCACAGATACAATGGCCAGGTACGAAAAACAATAGATTCTACCATCATGTTGGCCGTGTAGTCTCACCTTGGGAAATCATGATGAATTCAAGAGAGCTCACCAAGCAAAGAAGACCCCTCAAGCTTACTAGAAAACAAGATGATTAAGAAGGGGTTGTTATATAAAAAGCTTGAAGACATCCAGAAGAATGAGCTCCAGATACTCCTTGAAGGCAACCATCCTGATGAATTTGTATATAGGGAGGTAACTACGGTGGAGCTGAAAAATGGCAGGACCATGAGTACTTATTAGAGTACTATGGTCCAGAGTTCTTCTTCGAAGGAGTAGAAGAACTCTCTCAGGAGGAACAAGTTGTTCTCCTTGAGGCCTATGTTCGAGAGTCATACAGACTCATTATGGGGAAGTAAATCTCATGAATGGGAAAAACTCTGTGTCCTGTTCCCCAAAACAGAGTTCCCATTCATACTCTGCCAAACAAATATTTGAGATTTCTTCCCAGGCCGGAGCTTACATGGGTCATCTTCTCTACTGATCAAGAAGGAAAAAAAGACCAACACTTTGCCAACAATAAGTGGGACAGCGAATAATTTAGAGGTTTTGGCTGCATTGGTTCAGGGGGAGTTTGTTGGACCAAAAGAACAATGAGCCAAGATCAAAACCTCTAAGTCCCACATGGTATCACAAAAACTGCTGAAAGCCTCATCAGTAGTTTGACAAGTGCTGAAGACTTCAACAGCTGAAGATCAGTGCTGAAGACCTCAACAGCTAAAGAAGTAAAGTGCTGAAGTACAACAGCTGAAGAACACAAGTGCTGAAGCTGAAGACCAAAGTACTGAAGTACAACAGCTGTAGAGTTTACAAGTACTGAAGATCAACAACTGATGTACAAAGTCTGAAGACAAAGACTGAAGACATCAGCTCATGATATCTACTGAAGTCATCAGCTGATGAAACACCTGAAGGTCAAAGTCTGAAGATCAAGTACTGAAGCCTTAGTAGTTTGTCACAACTGCTGAAGAGTACTACTTCAGTAGTTGTGATATCAGTAGTTTTATATTTTTAGTTCATAGTTTTATGTTTCAGTAGTTTTGTAAAACGACTGAAGAGCTTGTTCTTCAGTCGTTGTAGTTTCAGTAGTTTTATTTTTGTACTTAACACTCTGATATGTTCTCAGTAGTTGTGAACATTTCAGAAGTTTGTTTCAGATTAGTTATTTTTGTATTATATCTGCCAGTTGTCACTTTCCGTGATAACAGCAGTGATTGTTGCACTCTATATAAGGAGTGACAACCTATTGTAATAGTGAGTGAATGAATGAATGATTTGATTAGAAATATTCTATATCTATAAACATTCCTTGAAATCAGAAACATATATTCTCTCCCTATAACCGTATGTGCTCTTAATGCATACAAGTATCGATTGCTTGCTAAAATTTGTCTAATTCTTGTTCGTATTCCGCTGCTTTGAACTCTAATACATCAAACTTGTGATCGCTGATCCTGTCAGCTCTCGTCTCTAACCAAGAATAAGAGGAAAAGAAGATAGAAGACATTCCGGTGGTTCGTGATTTTCCGAAGGTGTTTCCGGAGATCTGCCTGGACTACCACCTCATTGTCAAGTTGAGTTTTAGATCGAGTTGACACCTAGAGCTGCTCCAATTGCGAGAGCACCTTACCAGTTGGTACTGAACAAACTGCAAGAATTATCTACGCACTGTTGGATAAAGGGTTTATTCGACCGAGCTCATCACCATGGGGAGCACTTGTTCTCTTTTAAGAAGAAATATGGCACATTCCAAATGTCCATCGACTCTATAGAGAATTGAACAAGGTTACAGTCAAGAACCGATACCCTTTACCTCGTATTGACGACTTGTTTGATCAGCTTCAAGGATCAAGCTATTATTCGAAGATAGGTTTGATATATTGTTATCATCAACTGAGAGTTCGTGAAGAAGACATCTCTAAAACAGGATTCCATACTCATTATGGTCATTACGAGTTCTTCATCATGCCTTTTGGGTTGACAAATACATCAGCAGTGTTCATGGATCTCATGAACTGTATGTGCAAACCCTACCTTGATTAGTTTGTCATCTCATTTATTGATGACATATTGATTTATTCTAGGACAAAGGAGGAACATGAGGAACACTTACGTTTAATCTTGGAGCTACTTAGAAAGGAACAACTATACGCCAAATTTTCTAAGTGCGACTTCTGGATTCGTGAGGTGCAATTTTTGTGTCATATTGTGAACAAGAAGGGAATACATGTGGATCCTACAAAGATTGAGGCTATAAAGAACTGGTCGGTACCCAAGACGCCTAGTGAGATAAGGCAATTTCTTGGTCTGGCAGGATATTATTGGTGTTTCATTGAGGGATTCTCAAAGATCGCTCAACCTCTCACAACTTTGACCCATAAAGGAAAAACCTATAAATGGCGTGAGGGTCAAGAAGCTGCTTTTCAGTTGTTGAAGTAGAAACTTTGTAGTACACCGATATTAGCTTTACCTGAAGGAAATTATGATTTTGTGGTTTATTGTGATTCTCTATGCAAGGACTTGGTTGTGTCCTGATGCAACGTGACAAAGTAATAGCTTATGCATCGAGACAACTGAAGGTGCATGAAAAGAACTACGTTACTCATGACTTGGAGTTAGGAGCAGTGGTCTTTGCCTTAAAGGTTTGGAGAAATTGCTTGTACGGTGCCAAGTGCACAATTTACACCGATCACAAGAGTCTTTGGCATATCTTTGAGCAGAGAGAACTTAACTTGAGGAACGATGCTGGGTACAATTATTAAAATATTATTATTGTGCTATTAAATACCACTCGGGAAAGGGGAATGTTGACTGCCGATGCCTTGAGAAGAAAGGAAACCGCTAAACCTCGGTGAGTGAGTGCTCTACAACTGACGATTAGCACTCACTTGCCCGAGCAAATTAAGGAACCCAGACGAAAGCCTTAAAAGGTGAGAACATTAGATCCGAATCTTTACGCGGGATGGATAAATAGTTAGAAGTCAAATCCGACGAAATATGATATTTCATGGATAGACGTTGGGTACCTTTATATGGGAATCTAAGAGACTTGGTTATGAGTCAAGCGCACAAGTATAAGTATTCCATACATCCCGGCTTTGACAAAATGTATCATGATCTGAAGGCGCACCACTTGTGGTCTTACATGAAGGAAGATGTAGCTACATACATGAGCAAATGCCTCACATGTTCTAAGGTTAAAATGGAGTATTAGAAACCATCTGGGTTACTACAACAACCAGAAATCTCCTTGTGGAAGTGGGAACAAATCTCTATGGATTTCATTACTAAACTTCCCAAGAATCCTAGTGGTTGTGACACGATATAGGTTTCGTGGATCGACTCACTAAGTTAGCTCACTTGTTGGCAATCAAGGAGACTGAAAAAATGGGCAAGTTAACTCGAATTTACCTTAAGGAGGTAGTGTCGAGGCATGGCGTGCCGATCTCGATTATTCTGATCATGATGCTCGTTTTACATCCCATTTCTGGCAATCGTTACAGAAATCTTTGGGTACGCGTCTCGACATGAGCACTGCCTATAATCTGTAGACTGATGGTCAAAGTGAACGTATTATTCAAAATTTGGAAGAGATGTTGCGTCCTTGTGTGATCGATTTGGGAATAATTCGGAAGCTCATTACCGTTGGTTGAGTTTTCTTACTATAATAGTTATCACACTAGCATCAAAGCAACACCATCTGAGGCATTATATGGTTGAAAGTGTAGATCACTAGTCTGTTGGGCGAAAGTGGTGATAGACAATTGACTGGTCCTGAACTGGTACATGAGACCACAGAGAAAATAGTGCATATACGAAACCTCATGGCTGTGGCGCGAGACAAACAGAAGAGTTATACAGACAAACGACAGAAACCTTTGGAATTTCAAATCGGTGACAAAGTCTTAATAAAAGTTTCGCCGTGGAAAGGTGTAATTCGGTTTGGAAAGAAAGGCAAGCTTAATCCAAGATATGTTTGACCATTGAGATTCTCAAAAGAATAGGTCTGGTGGCGTATCGATTGGACTTTCCTGATTCACTGAGTGCCATTCACATTGTATTTCACATCTCAAATCTAAAGAAGTGCCTATCTTACAAGACACTAATTGTACAACTTGAGTAAGTACAAGTAGATGATCAATTACGCTTTATGGAAGAGCCTGTTGAGGTAATGGATCGTAAGGTCAAGACCCTTAAGCAAAGCAAGATACGTATAGTCAAAGTTCGTTGAACCTCAAAACGTGGACCGGAATTCATGTGGGAATGCGAGGATCAGATGAAGCTCAAGTATACTCATCTGTTCGAAACGACGGCAAAAGCCGGGGAAGATACTGAGTAAATTTCGGGACAAAACTTATTTCAACATGGGGATGATGTCACAACTCACTCGTTTTCGTTATGCCAATGAAGTAAACCAGGGATGTAGCATAACCATGAAACACAATTTTCGGGATGAAAATTCTTTCAAAATGGGGATAATGTGACATCCGGTAATTTTCCATTACCAAACTCCGTTAGTTCCGTTAGGTGTTGCATACACGTGTCTTGAGCACACACTAGTTGTCATTGAACGTTGGTGACTTAATAATAATAATCTATGATAAATAATAATAATCTAATTAATAATTTTCATTATTAGTTGTGTTTATGTGGTTCTTGAATTTACAAAATTTTAAATATTTATTTTGTAACTTTTATGCGATAACTTGATAGCGTGTTATATATATTTTATGTATTATGTAACTTGTTGTAAATGTTTAGGATTATTATTGTGGTTAATAATACTTATAAATTGAAGTCTAAATTATTTAAAAGTATTAGAAAGATAGTTTTTACAAAAAACTTGAAGGGGTTATTTTGTAATAAACCTTTTTAACAAATACTACCAAAATTACAGAACCCTAAACCCCCAAACCCTTCCATTCGGCCGCAAACCCTCCAAGAACCCCATTCAAATTTAATCTTCAACACACAAAAACATTTGGAAATTAAGTGATTCAAGTGGTTACTTGGTGTTTTACAAGTTCAATTGTTGATTTCTACATATCTAGAGGTTACTTTTGATTGGTTGTTCATAGTTTTTGATGAAGATGAACCCTAATTTCGAAATTGATGATGATAATATGAAATTGATGATTTTTAGATGATTATATGATGTTAGTTAGGTTGTATGAATGCTAGATTATGTTGATTGTGCAAGAAATCTATGGGTTGATCATATAGTTCATACATTGCCATAAGAGGAAACTTTTTGTTCTTGGAATTCATGATTTGATGATGCTAACATGTTACTTTAATTGAATTGTGCAAGAAAATCCTTGAAGTTGAGATGTTGATCACGACTTACTAAAAGTAGAAACTTTTGTGTATGATGTTGGGAATTTGGATGTTTTGGAGGTGATTAACATGTTAGAATTAATGCTATGAACTTGATTAGGTATATAATTATTGAAATTATGATTGAATTGGATACTAGATCACTTTTAGGTGTTTCTTTCCCAAAAGGGAAACTTTATTTTTGTAGAACTTTGGATGTGATGAATTGGGCATGCTTGTGATATTAAGATCATGTTAAAATGATTGTTGATAACGTTTGTTATGATAGAATGTGTAATAGAGTTGTATGGATACTAGGTTGATCATGTAAGAAGTATAGGTTTTGATGTTCATACTTGATGATGAATTATGGTTAGTGATTAGGAGATCATGTTTGGGATTGGAATTGATGGTCACTGTGTATGTTGGTTAGAATGAACTAAATTAATGAATATGATTATGATTGTCATACACGCATGCGAATCTGAGGCCCCTACTTACTAGGATTAGCAGGGCTTAGAATGTGAAGTTGTGAGTGGGTTCACATGGCATGTGGTGCATGATTAGTCTTCGCGTATCAATTATTTGTTGTGATGTATTTAAATACATATTTTAAGCATATTGATTGTTTGAGATTTGCATAAGTATATGATGATCTAATGTGGCATGATGACTTGGGTAGAACCTAGGTTGATAATGTGATACGCATGGATAAATTGCATTATACACTTGTATTTTAAGTTATCATATATGATTAAACTATATTTCAACTAATATGTCACCAACGGGTGAAACAGGTCAACTAGGTTAATCTAGAATTGCTAAGTTTTCTATGTACACGTACTTATGTACTTGTGTGTTCTAGGTAACCTTTGAAGGGTTGTCTTTGCACCAATCACCGTCTCTTATTCATTATCCTAGCACACTAGGTGAGTTCATGCCTCTCTATTTTATAAATCTATTTTGGGGTAGGTAACATCCTTGTACTCAAACGCTATTTTATTATTATAAGTTATGTATGTTTTAACATAGTGTTTGATACCTTGAAAAGTCCTCACACTTTCGGATCATTAATATTGGTAAGAAGTGGGGAATCTTGGGTAGTACTACTGGGTCTGACGAGCCCCACTTGTGCGACTCGAGGTCAAAAAGGTGCAATTTTGTCCTAAACACAAACATCATCACGACCTGGTAAGTCGTGATGGGAGGCAACAAATGAAACACAGTCAGCTTCGATCGCGAAATCACTATGGTTATTGCTTGTGAATATAGACTAGCTATCTCTTCAATACACTTCTTATGCTATACAACTGTTAATGTTTATGATAAATGAAAACTCTTGAACTCACCAACCATTGTGTTGAAATTGTAGTATGCTATTCTCAGGTCGTTAACTCAACTTTCCATTATGAGCAGAACACGGGTCCAACATGCATTCTAAGACTTCATTCATAGACATGTTCGTTTGTCTTTCATTTATGGGTTTTAAACATTGGGATGGCACGTGTTTTGCCATATTATGCATTTTATTACTTTGGGTTTGTCTTATTTACAAAAATGCTTTCGCATGCTTCTAAACGTTTGAAATTTGGATGGTTTTGTTTTGAATGTGGCATATAGTGTCGTTATGAGTAACTAGTGACTGTGATCCTCGTTTGTTAACACGCCTCGTGGTAAAACTCCGCACGTGGACTTTAAGGGTGTGACACTCCATACAATACTTGAAAGACTTTTGTTACTTTCATTCATTTATTAATGCATGCATTCTTTCATTACGCTCCTCTTTTCATTATCTTCCACTTTACGTTACATAATACTTTCATTTCATTCATAAACATTCAACGTAAAGTCATGGAAAATAAACGTACATAATATGGAACATAAACATAAACATTCGAACATCACCATACAAGGCACCATCGTACATGACATAACAATCATCATACATGCCATAACATGCCTCATCCATTATCAAAAGTCAACTTACTTCACCCCCAGGAGCATTGCAAGTCAAAGCCTACATTTCATATTTTCCGCAAAAATTTCATAATATTTTCTAAGGCATTGGCGCATGGGCACTATGCAGGCGCATGACCTTTCAGGTGCATGGGGAGAACTTAGGCGCATGGAGAACTATTACACGCATAGGCACTATTAGGGCGCATGGCCAACACTTAGGTGTTTGGGCAACATTTCTAGGCGGATGGGCACTATGTAGACGAGTGCATGGGCGCATGGATACTTAGTCAAATTCATCCTATTTCTAGGCGCATGGATACTATTGGGCGCATGGGGTTTTGGGCGCATGGATACTATTTGGGCGCATGGGGTTTTGGGCGCATGGGAACACTTAAAACCTGATAAAAACCTAGTAAAAGAAGCTAGTAAAATCCATGGGTAGTTGTTACCTACCAATAATCGATGGCTGCATTTCCACTCTTACAACCCAACACCGCCACCAGCCCAGCCTCAACCACACACAGGAGGCAGAGCGGCGACATGGTACGCAGAAGAAAACTGTTAGATTCTATATGCCAAAGACACATAGAACATTGATGCGGTTAGTATGTCATGATCCAGTCGGGTTATACCCAATAACAAGCTTTGCAATCACTAACAATTATTCAATTGATGATATGATCATGTAATTAAATAATAACACCAAATTTAGAAAATGGGTTTTCTAAATAAGTTGCATGTGAATGGAACAACTTATTAGGATATTTTGTTCAAGAATATTACTTATTGTTATTTAAGTTAGTTATATACATTAACTAATTAAAAGAGTGTATAAGTTATACAATAAATGTTAATTGTATAAACTTTCAAGGGACTATTATATAAAATTGGATTAATGGTTTTTGGGGGGAACTTGCCTTTGGCCATATTTTCGGCCGCCCACCCCACCCCAATGAGAGACTTTGCTTTCTTTAATCCAATTTTAGATATACACTCTTGGTTCTCTCATCAAGAAGGGACATGCAAAACATTTTCTCATAAGCTCTCTCTCTCTAATACTTACGGGTTCCAACAAGAAAGAAGGGGTTTTTGAGGAACTTTGGTGTTGTTCTCCCTAGCAAGAAGAGTGCATTGCATACAAGCTTTGGGTATACAAGCTTGAGGGATCCTCCTTGGAGTCTTGGCCGATTCACAAGCATCTTTCAACCCCTTCTTGGTCGACTTTTTGGCTGGAGAAAGGTAGTTCATCACAGCTTTATATAGCTGTGATTTTATGTAGTTTAACTTGTGTTCATAGCTTGTTCATTCACATATTAAGATCCTTTTGATTTGGGTTTGTTTTTCCATCTTAAAACATCATTAAGAACATGGATTTTTCAGATTATAAACATGTTATAATTCTATTCTTCCGCTGCGTTTTTCAGAAAGTTTAAAAGGTTGAACTTGTTTACTTTGTGTTCTATCAAACCATCAATGGCATCATGAGCCGGTTATGTGGATAACTTGCTTGTTCTTAGTCTTTAAAATCGGTTTTAAAGATGTATTATCACTTATTATAGGCTGATTTTGGGCTGCTGTTTTGTATGAATGATTCCCCAAACTTTCAAGGTCATATCACACATGCTAGTGATTAGACCTTGAAAGATATATATTATGAAATGTTGATTGTTTGGACAATGTTTAAAACCCAAAATTTCAGTTTATGTTGGCTGAAATTTGGTGGTTTTAAGTGGGGTTTCATTATATGTTTGGTTAATATGATCATTAGATGTTAGTGTGCATAACCTAGCCTTTGGCCCCTTTGATTTGGATGATTGGAATGGTTGGTTTTATTCATTCAATTGGGTTGTAATATTTATGTTTATTATTTGGGTTATAATTATTTGTTCATTTGGTTATGTAATTAATAGATTAGATGCATTTCTTTTATTAGAAAAATGTATTAGGATACAATTTTGTAAAAGGAAGATGCACAAGATCAAGACCCAAAGATGGACATCAAAGACATGGAACTTGAAGCATATGGATGCAAGTTCAAGTGGGGGTCTAAGATGACCTCAATTTTGTGTTGAGTTCAACCCTTAGGAAAGACCTTATGATGACACTTGTGATGGCAAACAAGTGTTATCAACTTAGTGGCTATGGTTATCCCATATTTCTAGAAGTTGCAAATGGTTGCAATCGTCAAACGTTGACCACCTTATTAATTTAAATCATGGGATAAAGATCACCTAACCACAATTTAAATGTAATGTTGGTTCTAGACTTTAATATAAAAATGACCTTAAAAGGCATTAATTATAAAATGACATATCGAAAATACTAAAATAGATCTTTGTTAAATTTTGTAGATGGCCACCAATAATGAAAATCATGATAACTCATCCGCGTCCAACCAATCATTACGAGCGATCCTCCAAAAGGAACGTCTAAATCATAACAACTTTATTGATTGGTATCGAAACTTGGGAATCATTCTCAAGCAAGAGAGAAGATCATATGTTTTAGACGACCATATCCCCGATCAACCTACTGAGGATGATGAGGAGGCCTACAACGATTGGCTCAAGTACGCTGAGGACTCTGTCCAAGTGTCTTGTCTCATGCTAGCAAGCATGACTCCGGATCTCCAAAAGGACTATGAACATCACGGAGCTTACGACATGATAACCCAGCTAAAGGAAACGTTCCAAACGCAAGCAAGGGTTGAGCGCTTCAAAACGGTTCGAGCACTCCATGCATGTCGTATGGACGACAACTAATCTGTTTCATCTTATGTACTTAAGATGAAAAGTCATATTGACCGCCTTGAGAGGCTTAATTGTCCTGTCTCGAAGGAATTGACCACGGATTTGATCCTTAATGGCCTTACCAAGAAGTTCGAGACATTTGTGTTGAACTACAACATGAATGCTTGGGACAAAAGCATTGGTGAGCTTCACTCAATGCTGAAAACGGCCGAGGCGGCTATGGGTAAAAGGGTTTTACCCGTTCTCACCATCAATGAAGGTGGGAACAAGAAAAGGCTCATCCCGCACCCAAGGCAAAGGTTGCCAAGGGTAAGGGACCCGTTTGGGGAAAGGGGAAAGGGGTGGCAAGGGTGCCACCCAAACCACAAGAGAAGAAGCAAAAGGTAGCTACCAATGACCCATGCTTGAAGTGTGGGGAGATTGGACATTGGGCAAGAAATTGTCCTGTTCATCTCCAAGAGTTGAAAGCCAAGAGGGATGTCGGGCAGACCTCAGGTACAATATACATGATTCATATTGATCTTAATGTTACATCTTCAAACACATGGGTATTAGATACTGATGTGGAACTTATATTTGCAATTTGTTGCAGGGGTTCAAAAGAAGTAGGGACTTCAATCAAGGGGATGTTAGCCTCTTCATGGGTAATGGAACCAAAGTCCAAGTTGAAGCTCGTGGGGACTACATCTTGAAACTTCCAAGTGGCTTGGATGTTATTTTGAAGAATGTTTTGTATGCTCCTAGTTTGACTAGGAACATTATTTCTCTATCCCAATTAAGACTTTATGATTATGTATTATCTTTTATTGAAAATGATATTCATGTTTCTTTAAATTATATGTTCTATTTTAAAGCTATACCCATTAATGGTATTTATGAATTGGTTCGTGAAAATGCTTTAAATAGTTCATTGTACCATACTAACACCAAGAAACTCAAGTTGGATTTGAGTGATACCTATCTTTGGCATTGTCGTCTTGGTCATATAAACAAGAAACGTATACAAACACTTCAAAAGAATGGTCTTTTAAAAACAAATGAATATGATTCATTTGATGTGTGTGAATCTTGTTTACAAGGTAAAATGACTAAGTCACCCTTTAGTGGAACTAACGAAAGGGCAAAAGACTTATTAGGAATCATACATTCGGATGTATGTGGTCCTTTTAAGCCAATGACTAGGAATGGTGAAAGATACTTCATTACCTTTACCGACGATTATAGTCGCTATGGGTATGTGTACTTATCAAGGGACAAAGATGAAGCTTTTGAAATGTTCAAAATCTTCAAGAATGAGGTGGAAAATCAACTCAACAAGTCAATTAAAGTTCTCCGCACCGATAGAGGAGGTGAATACCTAAGTGATGCTTTCCAAGATCATCTTAGGAGTTATGGGATTCTCACAACTCACTCCACCTGGAACACCACAACACAATGGTGTGTCTGAGAGGAGGAATCGAACCTTATTGGATATGGTCCAATCTATGATGGCTAGAAGAACATTACCTCTATCATTTTGGGGTTTCGCTTTGCTCTCCGCGGCCCGTATTTTAAATATGGCCCCAACCAAAAAGGTGGAAAGGACACCTTTTGAGATATGGAATGGAAGAGTTCCATCCCTATCATACATAAGGGTCTGGGGTTGTGAGGCTTATGTTAAGACTCCCACCCCAAACAAATTGGAAGTCCGATCCACCAAGTGTATCTTTATTGGATATCCTAGAGATTCTATGGGATATTACTTCTATGATCCACTGGAACAAAAGGTGTTTGTTGCCAGAAAGGGTGAGTTCTTAGAAGCAAATTTCCTTATGGAAGGAACTAGCAGTAGAACAGTGGATCTTGAGGAGGATCAAGAACCACAACCCGATGCACGTTTGGTTGAAACAAGCATTCAACATGAGGATGTTGAAGATGATCAAATGGTTGATCAATACACACAAAACGTTCGCAGAAGTGGTAGAACAAGTAATCCACCTGAAAGATACGGATTTTTCATGGATGGATGCTATGTGGTAGATTCACATGAACCAACCACATACCATGATGAAGTGTCCAATTTGGATTGTGACAAATGGCTCGAGGCCATGAGCGTTGAGATGCAATCCATGCATGACAATCAAGTATGGGACTTGGTTGTTCCACCTCTTAACTCCAAAGTAGTTGGAAGCAAGTGGGTTTTTAAGAAGAAAACCGATATGCATGGAAACTTGGATACTTACAAGGCTAGACTTGTAGCAAAGGGTTTCACTCAAACCCAAGGGGTTGATTATGATGAAACCTTCTCACCTGTTGCGATGCTAAAGTCTATAAGGATATTGTTTGCCATAGCTGCTCATTATGATTATGAGATTTGGCAAATGGATGTCAAAACCGCTTTCCTAAACGGATATCTTGAGGAAGATGTCTTTATGGTTCAGCCTGAAGGTTTTGTCGATCCAAAACATCCCAATAAAGTATGCAAGTTAAAGAAATCAATCTATGGATTAAAGCAAGCGTCGAGAAGCTGGAATCATTGTTTTGATGAAGAGGTAAGGAAATTTGGCTTTATCAAAAATGCTGATGAGGCTTGTGTGTATAAGAAGGCAAGTGGGAGCATAGTAACTTTCCTAGTATTGTATGTTGATGACATACTACTATTTGGAAATGAAATTCCAACCTTGGAAGGTGTAAAAACCTGGCTTGGAAGTTGTTTTTCCATTAAGAATCTTGGAGAAGCCGCCTATATTCTGGGAATAAAGATCTATAGGGATATATCAAGGCGGTTGATTGGTTTAAATCAAAGTGCGTATATTGAAAAAATCTTGAAAAGGTTCAAGATGGAGAACTCTAAGAAAGGTACCGTACCTATTCAAAGAGGAACGATATTGAGTATGACTCAATGTCCAAGCTCAAAGGATGAGCAAGATAAAACGAAGGCAATCCCATACGCATCTGCTATTGGATCCTTCATGTATGCAATGATATGCACTCGACCGGACGTGTCATGTGCCTTAAGCATGACAAGTCGTTACCAGCAAAATCCTGGAAACAGTCATTGGATGGCTGTTAAGAACATACTTAATACCTAAGGAGGACAAGAGATATGTCCCTATTTATGGATCTGGTGATGAGGAACTCGTTGTAAAAGGTCACACAGATGCGAGTTTCTAAACCGATCGTGATGATTCTCGGTCACAATCGGGATATATTTTCATTCTGAATGGAGGAGCGGTCTCTTGGAAGAGCTCCAAGCAGGATGTGGTGGCTCTATCAACTACAGAATCAGAATACGTTGCCGCCTCATTGGCAGCTCAAGAAGCTGCATGGTTGAAGAAATTCATTGCCGATCTGGGGGTTGTCCCTTCCATTAAGGACCCCCTAGAGATCTTTTGTGATAACGAGGGTGCGATTGCTCAATCAAGGAACCTCGTGCTCATCAAAAGACAAGGCACATTGAGCGGAGATTCAACTACATACGAGATGAAGTTGAAAAGGGAAAGATATGTATTTGCAAAGTTCACACGGATCAGAACATTGCGGATCCTCTCACGAAGCTCCCTGAAAAGGCAAAGCATAAAGGTCATACTTGTGCCATGGGACTTCGATATTCTAGTGATTGGATTTGATCTGTAAATTTTGTATTTGGATATGTGGAACTCTTTATTATTTGAATAAAATTATTTGGTTATAATGTTTCAATTAATGTTCCAATTTAGCATGTTTAATCCATGAGTAAATTGTTTACTCTAAATGTCCGTAGTCGTTCATACTTGTGGGAACAAGTGTGAGGGTAAGATTATTATGAACTTGGATTGGTTGATATTCATAAGGATGAATATAGAGCAATGGGTTGCTACCAAGGTTCATAGATATTTGTGGGATACAAATATTGGACTAACCCGCATCTCAAATTTTACTACGTTGAAGCTTATTGATTGATCATAAGTAAATTTGAGTAAAGGCGAATATCATTTGATATCCTCCGACCTGAGATACATATTGGGTTTTGATATTCACCAAGTATCATACCTTGAACTTGTTCTTCACTGTCCTGAAATAGTGGATAGCACATAAGGGTATGTTCAGGTGTGACACGAGGTGGTTGTGAGAAACGTATGTAGTCAAGATGGAATTTGTTCCTCTTATTCGTTGAGAGTTAGATGTCTAAGGCCTGATAAGTTAAATCAACAAGGAATGATCACTCTATGTTCTTGGATTTAAGATGACATCTGTAACAAAAGGATAGATGATTAATTCACCTAAATCATTTCAAGTAGGGTACTTGAAGGGGATGATGTTATTGAATGGCTATAAGTCATGCCTATTAAGGGTAGTAAACCGTTATTAGCGGTATTTACTACTTGCATCAATCTTCTATGAATCTTGTGCAAGTGGGAGATTGTTAGATTCTATATGCCCAAGACACATAGAACATTGATGCGGTTATTATGTCATGATCCAAGTCGGGTTATACCCAATAACAAGCTTTGCAATCACTAACAAGTAGTCAATTGATGATATAATCATGTAATTAAATAATAACACCAAATTTAGAAAATGGGTTTTCTAAATAAGTTGCATGTGAGATGTAACAACTTATTAGGATATTTTGTTCAAGAATATTACTTATTGTTATTTAAGTTAGTTAGATAACATTAACTAATTAAAAGAGTGTATAAGTTATACAATTAAATGTTAATTGTATAAACTTTCAAGGGACTATTATATAAAATTGGATTAATGGTTTTTGGGGGGAACTTGCCTTTGACCCATATTTTTGGCCGCCCACCCCACCCAATGAGAGACTTTGCTTTCTTTAATCCAATTTTAGATATACACTCTTGGTTCTCTCATCAAGAAGGGACATGCAACACATTTTCTCATAAGATCTTTCTCTCTCTAATACTTACGGGTTCCAGCAAGAAAGAAGGGGTTTTTGAGGAACTTTGGTGTTGTTCTCCCTAGCAAGAAGAGTGCATTGCATACAAGCTTTGGGTATACAAGCTTGAGGGATCCTTCCTTGGATTCTTGGCCGATTCACAAGCATCTTTCAACCCCTTCTTGGTCGACTTTTTGGCTGGAGAAAGGTAGTTCATCACAACTTTATATAGCTGTGATTTTATGTAGTTTAACTTGTGTTCATAGCTTGTTCATTCACATATTTAAGATCCTTTTGATTTGGGTTTGTTTTTCCATCTTAAAAATCATTAAGAACATGGATTTTTCAGATTATAAACATGTTATAATTCTATTCTTCCGATGCGATTGGGACATTCGTAAGACTGAACCATAAGTATGGTCCAGTCGTACGATTGAACCATACGCATGGTCCAGTCGTATGATTGAACCATACGTATGGTCCATTCGCATGAATGGGCCCAGTCGCATCTAATATGGGCCGAGGCCTATATATACCAGTTTCAATGTGTAGAAGGAGAGAGGATTGAGAGGAAGTCTGCCCGGAGCCTAGTGCTGCCGGATGAGAGGGGAGATCATGCTCGATCTTCCCCTTGCCAAGAGTCTTGATTCTTATGCTGTAACAGCTTCTAATCGTTAGGTTTTTATCAATGAAACCAATATTTGATAGTTCATGTTATTGATTTGACTTTTGGTTTTGGTTGTTCATCCTTCCGTCAAGAACATGCTCAGATGTTTATAGATCTCAGAAAAAACCGACATCACAATTGGTATCAGAGCCAGTTACTGCTGGAATGATCTAACAATCATTCTAGCAACCCGAGCTCTTGATTTCTGGATTGAATTTCAGATCTTGACGTTAAACCCACTTCGTGTTCTTCGTGTTTTGCTCAGATCTGTTACGTGTGTTGCTTCTATGTTGAAATCGAATTCGAAACCACGTCCTGTCACCCTTTCAAATCTGATGATGTCTACTTTGTTTCGGTTCATGTTGAATTCATCAGATTAGGGTTTTGGGCAGCCCTGGCGGCTGTAGATCTGAAAATCTGCATGCAGACCCGTTCATGCAACTGGGCCATGCGAATGGATCATTCGTACGACTGGGCCATGCAAATGGACCATTCGTACGAGTGGACCATGCGAATTAGCCATTTGTACGACTGGACCAGTCGTATGTTAAGTCGTGCGACTGGACTAGTCGTATGTTCAATTGCACGAATGAACCATCCGCATTGACTCATTCGCATTTGTTCCATACTAAAAAAAAGAGAGTCTGGAACAGCTTCTTGCACGGATTTGAAGATGAGCAAAGCATATTCACCCAGAGGTTCGTTTGTCAAATAAGTTCGATGTGTACCCCATTATTGGTCTGATTTCCAGAATAGGTGAATGTAATTGGAACACGAAAGAGAGAAGAGAAGATGTCAGCAGTTGTTGCTGATTTTGTGGGGTAGTCAGGAGCATCTGACTACTTATGGGCCAATTAAGTTATATTTATCCGCACAGAATGGATTCTGCTTCTTAGGGGGAATCCTTGTATAGAAAGTGAAGACGCAATCAGAAAGTGATGATGTGAACCGGTTTCCGATGATGAATCTTCGTGCGTGCTGATTTGGTTGATATTGTCAGCTGTGGAGTGGAACCTTCAACCTTTTGCCCAATACACCGTGTCAAGACGCAGGAGAGTACAATGTCTATATATTGGATATGCTGAATGTGAGGGGAATTTCTGCAGGTGGTGATGTTAATCAGGTTAGCATGTGTGAAGATTGAAGCAATGGAAAACTGTTCGTATCATTATGTGGAAAAATCAGTCATATGGGGAATCTTGCTGTTGTGATGGTGTTCTGCAAAGTAAAGGAAAGTTATTGTGCCTAAATTCAATTTTAGGGATGTGGTAGTAACCTACGGATCGACAACGTTGGCTAATATGGTTTTCGTTTGATTCTATTGGCAACCAGAGCAAAGATTGACTGAAGATTGTAGGAGGTGTTATCTACTATTCGCAAGCAACGTACAAGGGGGAATTTGTTGGAGCATATATAGTCATATATAGTGTGTCCGTCGCTTGTCGAATAGTCTAGGCTTAATGTTATACACCTGATTTTGTAAACACATGAAACTGGTCATTCGCAAGAGCATATGCGAACGAGACTCAGTTGTACGACTGAGCCTTGCTAATGGACCAACCGTGTGACTGAGAGATGTGATTGAGACATTCGTAAGACTGAACCATAAGTATGGTCCAGTCGTACGATTGAACCATACGCATGGTCCAGTCATACGATTGAACTATATGCATGGTCCAATCGCACGAATGGGCCCAGTCGCATCTAATATTGGCCGAGGCCTATATATACTAGTTTCAATGTGTAGAAGGAGAGAGGATTGAGAGGAAGTCTGCCCGGAGCCTAGGGCTGCCGGATGAGAGGGAAGATCATGCTCGATCTCCCCTTGCCAGAGTCTTGATTCTTATGTTAACGAGCTTGTAATCGTTAGGTTTTTATCAATGAAACCAATATTTGATTGTTCATGTCATTGATTTGACTTTTGGTTTTGGTTGTTCATCCTTCCGTCAAGAACATGCTCGGATGTTTATAGATCTCGGAAAAAACCGACATCAAAAAAGCGAAAGAAGAGATCTGCAACCATGAAAGCAACAAAACCCATTTAAACACCACACATATAGATTTAGGGATAAAAACAGGGATATACACATTTGTACGACAATCCATCGTCTTCAAGCTCGATCACGACATCAAAGAACCAAACCCCAACCACAAAAAGTTGGTATATATCATGCCCTCTAGCTTATGGATTAAACACCATTGCCCACACCGGTTGAGCGACTATTTTGAGGTTGCCGGTAGTTCCTATGTAATCATCTCTCTTCTGTTGGATTGCCTTCTTGATCATCTCTCCACCTTCTCTCTTTATTGTTTACGTGGTTCAAAGATAAACAATGTATTCAAGCCAAGTTACGTGGCAAACAATAGTGTACTAACACCTGCCGCACAGGTGTGAGGCTTACTGCCTCTTCTTTAAGCCAAAATAATGGGTCCAAAATATGAAAAAAACAAAACTGATGGGGCAGATTTAGAAAGCAAAACAACCACCCTATTCCTTTCATTTGCTTTTTAAACATCATTAGGTGGTATCCACCACACGCATTCCGCGTGTTATGGACTGGGATTAGAATAGGCTATCAGTTTGTGGTTGTTAACCATTAAGGACAGCCATGCCAAAGCAACTAATGTTATTGTTATTTATCATCATAGCCAAATATTATACAATGCAATAACATAGAAAAAAAATGACACATAGGTTCTAAAAACACACATTGCTCGTGTTATGGACTAGGCTCAGAATAGGCTTTTAGTGCGACTGCAAACCGTAAATACCTTAGGATAAGTCTTATATCAACCAAAGGAAGGGGTTCATGTCTCAGAATTACAAAACATTTTCATCGTAGTTGTGTTTCTTAATGACAATCGGTAAAACAATTTTTCCTATAGCAGGGCAATAGGTAGCTCAACTTAAACATGATCACCTAAGTATGTAGTGATATGAGCTCAGACTCGATCTCAAATGAGTCAGACTCGCTGATAAAAAAATAAATCCAAAATAGATACACCCAACAAATATAATCCCCAAATAGAACCATGATAAATACCAAAACCAACACCAAGGCAACCGTCTCAAATAAGGAAATGCCCACCACTATTGACATTACAAATCACCAAACAAAAAGTCTCAAATAAGGTAATCCTCATCGTCATCAACATAAGTAATCACCCTACCACAAAGTCTCACATACATCACAAAAGAACATCCACTCAGAAAAACCAAAAAGAGATAACCATTAGACTACGAGCGGATCCAAAACCCTAACACTTCAAATGGGAAAAAAGAGAAATTCAAAGAGAGGTAGAGTAGAAAGGCGACAATGGCTATCAAACCATTACTGTCGACACCCTGATATGCGAGGAAACAATCGCAAGCTCTACCTCAACCGCAAATGGGTGGCCAAGCGGCGTCACTTTACAATGCTACCGCCACCATCACGGTGGTCGACGGTGTTAGGACCGTTTTCGTACGGTGTACTAACAGACTCTGCTCTCATACCACTTGTTAGGAATGTTTTCGTACGGAGTACCAATGGATTCTACGTGAGATCAGATCAAATAGTGCGGAATCCTATTTGATTGGCGATCTAATGAGTGAGAATGACAACCTCATCGATCTAATGATGAAACAAACGTTAAGAATTGATTAGAAATCGATTAGGAACGAACTATGAAGTTGGATTGACTGTTAGGACGCTCTCGACGGCTAGGGTATGTGAATATTCGAAATCTTGATTTTTTCACGAATTATGTGGTATATTAGGTTTGTAGTTTTCATTCCATTAGCATAGTTTAGTTGTGCGACTGACTCATACGGTTGATTCATACGCACGACTGAAGGTTCAGTCGTGCGACTTGCATATCTACTATACTAATTAAACAAAACAAAATTTTTACACATGTTCTCTTTTCTACACCATCATTTTCACATGTAATCTTTTCACACTCTCTATGTCACATGTCACTATTATAAAAATGTATCATTTAATGATAATATAAAATGTTAAAAATCTTATTCTTATTCTTCAAATTATAAAACACATTTTTACTAAAAAGTTTCTTTAAAAATAAATAAATATGATATTTTTAATATAAAGAACTCTTTTCAAAATGACTATTAAATATAAATTGAAAAAAAACTAGAATTTTGGAAACCATTTTTTAACAAGTTCTTTTTTAAACGAAAACTTAAAAATATGATTATTACATTATTACTTAAGTTAGTTGATTATACTTAATTCACGTCATATTTATATAAAAAGTTCTTTTTTCTAAATATTAATTACTCACTATTAATTAAATATTTTAATTCAACCCACCTTAGTAAAACATGGCTTCTAAACTAGTTGTATACTAACAAAGCAAAAAAAGCTTTTACCCTATCTTTTCTTCTCACACCATCATTGTCACATTTTATCATCTCACACCTTCAATGACACATGTTACTAACATAAAAATAATAATTATTTAATAATCATATTAGATGCTAAAGATTTAATTTATATTCTTTCCAAATCATAATACACATTTTTATTAAAAAAAATATGTTTCTAATACAGATGACTAGTTTTAAATGACATTAAAACAAATTTAAGAAAAAGTTTTAAAACTCATTTTTTAACAATGATTATTAAAAAATAAAGTTTAAAAAATATTATTATTAATTGTTAATTATGGTAGTTGATTATACATAATACGAATCGCATTTATCTAACGATAATAATCTAATTTCTAAATATTAACTATAAACTATTAATTTAGTATTTTGTATGCATTATACTTAAACGCTGATGCAACTAAAGCAACGACGGAGCTTCTAGCATGCATGCATAAAGTGCCGAGTAGATTTACTTCAGAACGTTTACACATCTCAGAGAAATATTCTAAATGTAAAATCTTCGGAAGGTAAAAATAAATCCTTCAAATCTTCAAATACAAAGTCTTTCGGAAGCAAAAGACATGAAAACTTATTTTTTCTAGAAGGCAAATAAGACATGTTTTCTTTAGTCATCTTATGACATAAAGCTAAACAACTTTTCACCACCACTATAAGACTCACCAACTTAGATAAGTTGGTGAAAAGGTCTATTGTTTTGTAATGTATTAGAAATGTGAGTTATGATATGTTATAATCACTAATCAAAATTTAATCTCTCTTTTGACTTTACATTGGTTTTGTTGTCTAGATTAGTGTTTCCAGCTGCCTTTCAAAATATAGTTAGTTGTAGGATGTAATATAAAATGTCTTGTTCTTGTTTTTGGTTCTACCTCATTACTTGTGTTCTTAGTATCACTTATTTAAAACATATTACTCATTGTGTGACTAATTGTAGTTATCATCCCTGAACGATCCTGTATATTTTACTCAACCCGTGTAAAACACATATTTCTAAACTACTTCTTTATATATTTCTTTAGTGGGATTGGCTTGCGATTAGAGTTAATGGTGGTGTTCCCCTTCAAGTCAAAGGTTCGAACTTATTTTATAAAAGATTGATGTATGTTAACTGTGATGTAAATTTAGAAGTAAATTTAACATATCAGTGTATATAATATATTAGCTAAGGTTTATTAGAATAAGTATTTGTCATAATTAGAAAATATGATTTGACTAGTTTTTTTAAACATTTGCATTGAATTTTTTAAAATATTTCTAGTATTATAGAATGATAATTAGGGGTAACAAGAGGCAGAATCATATTTATTCTTAGCATAATTTTTATACTTCTCTCTTCAATTAAACAAACTATATTAATCACTAATAATACTTTTAGATTCAAAATAGTTTTTAATAATTAAAAAAGACATCTTTTTATCAATCATATATTATCTTAGATTATGTTTATAATTAACAAGCTTTTATTATTTTTATTCAACCCGTGTAATACCTGAGTTACTAGAGCTACTAATTTAATAATACACAAGTTTTACAGGAATACTTATAAGGATCATGAGTTTAATAAACCTCCTAAATCATACATTGTATTTTGGATTCTGTGTAAACGATAGTTTAAGGCTCGTTAAACGGTTGATTAATTAGGTCGGTCGTTTGAAACCTCAAAAACAACAGTTTTGCTTTTTAGGCATGCAGGGTTTGGCTTAGCCCTGTGTGCTTTTCGATTACTTAACGTAATTGTTTATGTAGGCATTGATAAATGACCATTTACCTTTTTTAAAAACAAAATAACCATGCAACAAATAATAAACCAACCTCTAACACAAGACATTGATTCAAAAAAATAATTAAAAAAAATCTCTGTTAATCCACATTTCTTCTCAACTTCCTGTCAAGTTCAACTATAAAACAAAGTAACATAGTTGTTACTTTTAAGATAAATTTGGACACGATTTGCACCCTCTTTTGTTGCTAATTATGATGATTTCAAGTAATGACTTTAAGTTTCCATCAAGAGATGATATTGGTTCGTGTTTTGAATCATCGGTGGCTTTAGCTTTATCTAGGTTCAAATGAACATAAAAGACTTAAAAAGCTTCTAATAAAGAATTCAAGCCTTCGCATTCTATATCTTGGAATTTGTAGTGGGACTTTGGCAAATCTACCCGTGTTCTTAACATGATGAATGGTCGTAAAATAGGTTATTTGCCATTAGCGGCACTAAATATAAAGAGTTTTGTTTAGAGTTTTTTCCTACATTCAACTTTGACTTGGACAACCATGATTATAAATGTTATATGCTATTTAAATGAGCATATATATATATATATATATATATAGGAGAAGACCAAATGAGAACTTTTTATTTTGTGAGAAATTTATGAACCAATGTGAGATACTAGTTTTCAATAGCAAAATGATAATTAACAAAAACATAACAAAAAAATTATAAAATGATAAATAACATAGAAATTAAAAAATAAAAACAAAAAAATGTTTCCCTAGTTTTCATTATTCATAAAAAATAGAAAAAAAAGTATAAAAAATATAAAAAAATCTTGTTTTTTATGAAAGTCGTTTTACACATATATATAACCATATTTATACATATGTAAAAAATGTATAAACACTTTTAAAAAAAAATTATATCAATATGGTAACATTGGAAATATAAAAAAATACTAAAGTTAATAGTGAATTGTTTCAATCAAATGATATCGTGAAAAAAAGTTATAAACGTTTTAAAAAACAAAAAAATGACATGTGACTTGCATGTGATAATAAATAAGAGTCTCATATTAATTCCTTACCATATATACATCCATACATACATACATACATGCATACATACATGCATCCATGCATGCATCCATGCATGCATGCATACATGCATGTATGCATACATACACACGAACATCCACGCGCACCTACACACGCACATACACGCGCACATACACACGCACATACACACGAACATCCACGCGCACATACACACGCACATACACGCGCACATACACACGCACATACACACGCACATACACACGCACATACACACGCACATACACACGCACATACACACGCACATACACACGCACATACACACGCACATACACACGCACATACACACGCACATACACACGCACAGACACACGCACAGACACACGCACATACACACGCACAAACACACGCACATACACACGCACATACACACGCACAGACACACGCACAGACACACGCACAGACACACGCACAGACACAAGCACAGACACACGCACATACACACTCACATACACACTCATAGACCCACGCACAGACACACGCATAGACACACGCACAGACACACGCACAGACACACGCAAAGACACACGCACAGACACACGCACAGACACACGCACAGACACAGCACAGACCACGCACAGACACACGCACAGACGTACGTACAGACGTACGTATGGACGTTCGTACATAGATACGTACGTATATACATACCAAAATACGTACCTACATACGTACCTACATACGTACCTACATACGTACCTACATACGTACCTACATATGTACCTAGATACTTACAACATACGTACATACATACGAACATACATATGTTCATACATACGTACATACTTACCTACCTATATACGTACATACATACGTATATACATACGTACATACATACATACATACATACATACATACATAAATGCATGCATACATTCAGACATGGATGCATACATGCATGCATACATGCATGCATGTATACATGCATACATACATGCGTACCTACACGCGTACATACTCGCGTACATACACATGTACATCCACGCGTACCTCCACGCGCACATCCACGTGCACATCCACGCGCCCATCCACGCGCACATCCACGCGCACATCCACGCCCACATCCACGCGCCCATCCACGCGCACATCCTCGCGCACATCCACGCGCACATCCACACGCACATCCACGCGCCCATCCACACGCACATCCACGCGCACATCCACGCGCACATCCACACGCACATCCACGCGCACATCCACGCGCACATCCATGCGTGGATGCACCGACACATCCACGTGTATGCGTACCTACATGCGTACCTACACACGTACATCCATGCGTACATCCACGCGTACATCCACGCGTATATCCACGAGTACATCCACGAGTACATCCACGCGCACATCCACACACACATCCACGCACACATCCACGGGCACATCCACGCGCACATCCACGCGCACATCCACGCGTGGATGCACCCGCACATCCACCCGCACATCCACGTGTATGCGTACCTACACGCGTACCTACACACGTACATCCACGCGTACATCCACGCGTACATCCACGCGCACATCCACGCGCACATCCACGCGCACATCCACGCGCACATCCACGCGCACATCCAAGCGCACAACTACGCGCACATCCACGCGCACATCCAAGCGCACATCCAGGCGCACATCCACGCGCACATCCACGCACACAACCACGCGCACATACACACGCACATACACACGCACATACACACGCACAGACACATGCATAGACACACGCACAGACGCACGCACAGACGCACGCACAGATGTACGTACAGACGTACGTACAGACGTTCGTACATACATACGTACATACATACGTACCTACATACGTACCTACATACGTACCTACATACGTACCTACATACGTACCTACATACGTACCTACATGCGTACATACCTACGTACATACATGCGTACATACATACGTACATACATACGTACATACATACGTACCTACATACCTACCTACATACGTACATACATACGTACATACATACATACATACATACCTACATGCATGCATACATGCATACATGCATGCATACATGCATGCATGTATACATACATACATGCGTACCTACACGCGTACATACACGCGTACATCCACGCGTACATCCACGCGTACATCCACGCGCACATCCACGCGCACATCCACGCGCACATCCACGCGCACATCCACGCGCACATCCACGCGCACATCCACGCGCACATCCACGCGCACATCCACGCGTGGATGCACCCGCACATCCACCCGCACATCCACGTGTATGCGTACCTACACGCGTACCTACACGCGTACCTACACACGTACATCCACGTGTACATCCACACGTACTTCCACGCGTACATCCACGCATACATCCACGCGCACATCCACGCGCACATCCACGCGCACATCCACGCGCACATCCACGTCCACAACCTCCCGTACATACACACGCACATACACATGCACATACACACGCCCATACAAACGCACATACACACGCAGATACACACGCACATACACACGCACATACACACGCACATAACATAGAAATTAAAAAATAAAAACAAAAAAAGTTTCCCTAGTTTTCATTATTCACAAAAAATTGAAAAAAAAGTATAAAAAATATAAAAATGATAACAATATATATAACAATATTTATACATATGCAAAAAATGTATAAACATTTTTTAAAAACAAATTATATCAATATCGTAACATTGGAAATATAAAAAAATACTAAAGTTAATGGTGAATTGTTTCAAACAAATGATATCGTGAAAAAAGTTATAAACGTTTTAAAAAACAAGAAAATGACGTTTGACTTGCATTTGATAATAAATAAGTCTCATATTGATTCCTTACCATATATACATTCATACATACATACATACATACATGCATACATACATGCATCCATGCATGCATCCATGCATGCATGCATGCATGCATGCATCCATACATGCACACGTACATACACGCGTACATACACGCGTACATACACGCGTACATCCACGCGCACATCCACGCGCACATCCACGTGCACATCCACGCGCATATCCACGCGCACAACCACGCGGACATCCACGCGCACATCACGCGCACATCCACGCGCACATCCACGCGCACATCCACGAGCACATACACGCGCACATCCACCCGCACATCCACCCGCACATCCACCCGCACACACACACGCACATACACATGCACATACACACTCACATACACACGCACATACACACGCACATACACACGCACATACACACGCACATACACAAGCACAGACACACGTACATACACACGCACAGACAAAACGCACATACACACGCACATACACACGCACATACACACGCACATACCACGCACAGACACACGCACTTACACACGCACTTACACACGCACAGACACAAGCACAACAAACACACGCACAGACCCACGCACAGACACACACACAGACACACGCACAGACACACGCACAGACACACGCACAGACACAAGCACAGACACACGCACAGACCCACGCACAGACGCACGCACAAACGCATACACATACACACCACAGACACACGCACAGACACACGCATAGACACAAGCACATACACACACACAGACACACGCACAGTCCCATGCACTAACACACGCACAGAGACAAGCACAGACATACACAAAGACATACGCACAGACACACGCACAGACCCACGCACAGACGCACGCACAGATGCACGTACAGACGTACGTACAGACGTACGTACAACATTCGTACATACATACGTACCTAAATACGTACCTACATACGTACCTACATACGCACCTACATACGTACCTACATACGTACCTACATATGTACCTACATACTTATATACCTACGTACATACATACGAACATACATACGTACATACATACGTACATACCTACCTACATACGTACATACATACGTACATACATACATACATACATAAATACATACATGCATGCATACATTCAGACATGCATGCATACATGCATGCATACATGCGTGCATACACGCGTACATACACGCGTACATACACGTGCACCTCCACGCGCACATCCACGCGCACATCCACGCGCACATCCACGCGCACATCCACGCGTGGATGCTCCCGCACATCCACGCGCACATCCACGCGTGGATGCTCCCGCACATCCACGCGCACATCCACGCGCACATCCACGCGCACATCCACGCGCACAACCACCCGCACATCCACGCGCACAACCACCCGCACATACACACGCAAATAGACACGCACATACACACGCACATACACACGCACATACACACGCACATACACACGCACATACACACGCACATACACACGCACATACACACGCACATACACACACACAGACACACGCACATACACACGCACAAACACACGCACAAACACACGCACAGACACACGCACATACACACGCACATACGCACGCACATACACACGCACATACACACGCACATGCAGACGCACATACAGACGCACAGGCACACGCACAGACACACGCACAGACACACGCACAGACACACGCACAAACACACGCACAGACACACGCACAGACGTACGCACAGACGTACGCACAGACTTACGCACAGAGGTACGCACAGACGTACGCACAGACGTACGCACAGACGTACGTACATACTTACGTACATACATACGTACTACCTACGTACCTACCTACGTACCTACATACGTACATACATACGTACCTACATACGTACCTACATACGTACCTACATACGTACCTACATACGTACCTACATACGTACCTACATACGTACATACATACGTACATACATACGTACATACATACCTACCTACATACGTACATACATACGTACATACATACATGCATACATACATACATACATAGATACATGCACGCATACATGCATATATGCATACATACATGCATGCATACATGGATGCATGTATACAAGCATACATACATACATGCGTACCTACATGCGTACATACACGCGTACAAACACGTGTACATCCACGCGGACATCCACGCATACATCCACGCGTACATCCACGCGCACATCCACTCGCACATCCACACGCACATCCACGCGCACATCCACGCCCACATCCACGCGCACATCCACGCGCACATCCACGCGCACATCCACGCGCACATCCAGGCGCACATCGACGCGCCCATCCACGCGCACATCCACGCGCTCATCCAGGCGCACATCGACGCGCACATCCAGGCCCACATCCACGCCCACATCCACGCGCACATCCACGCGCACATCCACGCGCACATCCACGCGCACATCCACGCGCACATCCACGCGCACATCCACGCGCACATCCACGCGCACATCCACCGGCACATCCACCGGCACATCCACCCGCACATACACCCGCACATACACACGCACATACACACGCACATACACACGCACATACACACATACACACGCACATACACACGCACATACACAAGCACATACACAGCACATACACAGGCACATACACACACACATACGCACGCACATACACACGCACATACGCACGCACATACACACGCACATACCCACGCACATACTCACGCACATACACAGCACATACACACGCACAGACACACGCACAGACACACGTAAAGACACATGCAAAGACACACGCACAGAGACACGCACAGACGTACGCACAGACGTACGCACAGACCTACGCACAGAGGTACGCACAGACGTACGCACAGACGTACGCACAGACGTACGTACATACATACGTACATACATACATACCTACATACGTACCTACATACGTACCTACCTACGTACCTACATACGTACCTACATACGTACCTACATACGTACATACATACGTACATACATACGTACCTACATACCTACCTACATACGTACATACATACGTACATACATACATACATACATACATACATACATACATACATACATTCAACCATACATGCATATATGCTTGCATATATGCATGCATACATGCATGCATGTATACATGCATACAAACATACATGCGTACCTACACGCGTACATACACGCGGACATCCACGCGGACATCCAGGCGTACATCCACGCCTACATCCACGCGCACATCCACGCGCACATCCACGCGCACATCCACGCGCACATCCACGCACACATCCACGTGCATATCCACGCGCACATCCACGCGCACATCGCCGCGTGGATGCCCCGCACATCCACTCGCTTATCCACGTGTATGCGTACCTACACGCGTACCTACACACGTACATCCACGCGTACATCCACGCGTACATCCACGCGCACATCCACGCGCACATCCACGCGCACATCCACGGGCACATCCACACGCACATCCACGCGCACATCCACGAGCACATCCACGCGCACGTCCACACGCACATCCACGCGCACATCCACGCGCACCTCCACACGCACATCCACGCGCACATCGGCGCGCACATCTACGCGCACATCCACGCGTTAATAAACCCGCAAATCCACGTGTATGCGTACCTACACTCGTACCTACACACGTACATCCACGCGTACATCCACGCGTACATCCTCGCGTACATCCATGCCACATCCACGGGCACATCCACGCGCACATCCACGAGCTCATCCACGCGCACATCCACGCGCACATCTACGCGCCCATCCACGCGCACATCCACGCGCAGATCCACGCGCACATCCACGCGCACATCCACGCGAACATCCACGCGCACATCTACGAGCACATCCACGTGCACATCCACGCGCACATCCACGCGCACATCCACGCGCACAATCACGCGCACATCCACGCGCAAATCCAGACGCACATCCACCCGCACATACACACAAATATACAGACGCACATACACACGCACATACACACGCACATAAACACGCACATACACACGCACATACACACGCACATACACACGCACATACACACACACATACACACACACATACACAAGCACATACACACGCACATACACACGCACATACACACGCACATACACACGCACATACACACGCACATACACACGCACATACACACGCACATACACACGCACATACACACGCACATACACACACACATACACACGCACATACACAAGCACATACACACGCACATACACACGCACATACACACGCACATACACACACACATACACACACATACACAAGCACATACACACGCACATACACACGCACATACACACGCACATACACACGCACATACACACGCATGGACACACACAAAGACACACGCACAGACACACTCACAGACACACGCACAGACACACGCACAGCCGTACGCACAGACGTACGTACAAACGTTTGTACATACATACGCACAGCCGTACGCACACACGTACGTACAGACGTTGGTACATACATACGTACATACTTACGTACCTACATACGTACCTACATACGTACCTACATACGTACCTGCATACGTACCAACATACGTACCTACATACGTACATACATACGTACCTACATACGGACATACATACATACATACATACGTACGTACATACATACGTACATACATACCTACCTATATACGTACATAGATACATACATACATTCATACATACATACATACATACATGCATGCATACAGCCATACAAACTTACATACACACGTACATACACACGTACATACACGCGTACATCCACGCGTACATCCACTCACACATCCACGCGCACATCCACGCGCACCTCCACGCGCACATCCACGCGCACATCCACGCGCACATCCACGCGCACATCCACGCGCACATCCACGCGCACATCCACGCGCACATCCACGCGCACATCCACCGGCACATCCACCCGCACATACACACGCACATACAAGCGCACATACACACGCACATACACACGCACATACACACGCACATACAAACGCACATACACACGCACATACACACGCACATACACAGGCACATACACAACACATACACACGCACATACACACGCACATACACACGCACATACACACGCACATACACACGCACATACAGACGCACAGACACACGCACAGACACACGCACAGGCACACGCACAGACACACGCACAGACACACGCACAGACGTACGCACAGACGCACGCACAGACGTACGCACAGACGCACGCACAGAGGTACGCACAGACGTACGCACAGAGGTACGCACAGACGTACGCACAGACGTACGTACCTACTTACGTACCTACTTACGTACCTACCTACGTACCTACCTACGTACCTACATACGTACCTACATACGTACCTACCTACGTACCTACATACGTACCTACATACGTACCTACATACGTACATACATACGTACATACATACGTACATACATACATACCTACATACGTACTACATACGTATATACATACGTACATACATACATACATACATGCACGCATACATGCATATATGCATGCACACATGCATGCATACATGGATGCATGTATACATGATACATACATACATACATGCGTACCTACACGCGTACATACACGCGTACATACACGGGTACATCCACGCGGACATCCACGCATACATCCACGCGTACATCCACGCGCACATCCACTCGCACATCCACACGCACATCCACACGCAGATCCACGCGCAGATCCACGTACACATCCACGCACACATCCACGCGCACATCCACGCGCACATCCACGCGCACATTCACGCGCACATCCACGCGCACACCCACCCGCACATCCACGCGCACATCCACGCGCACATCCACGCGCACATCCACCCGCACATCCACCCACACATCCACCCGCACATAAACACGCACATACACACGCACATACACACACACATACACACACATACACAAGCACATACACACGCACATACACACGCACATACGCACGCACATACGCACGCACATACACACGCACATACACACGCACATACACACGCACAGACACACGCACAGACACACGCAAAGACACACGCAAAGACACACGTACAGACACACGCACAGACGTACGCACAGACGTACGCACAGAGGTACGCACAGAGGTACGCACACACGTACGCACAGACGTACGCACAGACGTACGCACAGACGTACGCACAGACGTACGCACAGACGTACGCACAGACGTACGCACAGACGTACGTACATACATACGTACATACATACGTACCTACCTACGTACCTACATACGTACCGACATACGTACCTACATACGTACATACATACGTACATACATACGTACATACATACCTACCTACATACGTACATACATACGTACATACATACATACATACATACATACATACATACATACATACATACATACATACATACATACATACATACATACATGCATACATACATACATACATACATGCGTACCTACATAAAAATACATACATACATACATACATTCACGCATACATGCATATATGCTTCCATACATGCATGCATACATGCATGCATGTATACATGCATACATACATACATGCGTACCTACACGCGTACATACACGCGCACATACATGCGTACATCCACGGGGACATCCACGCATACATCCACGCCTACATCCACGCGCACATTCAGGCGCACATCCACACGCACATCCACGCAACATCCACGTGCATATCCACGCGCCCATCCGCGCGCACATCTCCGCGTGGATGCACCCACAAATCCACCCGCTTATCCACGTGTATGCGTACCTACACGCGTACCTACACACGTACATCCACGCGTACATCCATGCGTACATCCACGCGTACATCCACGCGCACATCCAAGCGCACATCCACGCGCAAATCCACGGGCACATCCACACGCACATCCACGCGCACATCAACGAGCACATCCACGCGCACATCCACGCGCACATCCACGCGCACATCGGCGCGCACATCCACGCGTTGATAAACCCGCAAATCCACGTGTATGCGTACCTACACTCGTACCTACACACGTACATCCACGCGTACATCCACGCCACATCCACGCGCATATCCACGCGCACATCCACGAGCACATCCACGCGCACATCCACGTGCACATCCACGCGCACATCCACGCGCACATCCACGCGCACATCCACGCGCACATCCACGCGCACATCCACGCGCACATCCACGCGCACATACACACGCACATACACACGCACATCCACGCGCAGATCCACGCGGACATCCACGCACACATCCACGCGCACATCCACGCGCACATCCACGAGCACATCCACGCGCACATCCACGCGCACATCCACGCGCACATCCACGCGCACATCCACGCGCAAATCCAGGCACACATCCACCCGCACATACACACGCACATACACACAAATATACAGACGCACATACACACGCACATACACACGCACATACACAGCACATAAACACGCACATACACAAGCACATACACACGCACATACACACGCACATACACACGCACATACACACGCACATACACACGCACATAGACACGCACATACCCACGCATACACACGCATATACACACGCACATACACACGCACATACACACGCACATACGCACGCACATACACGCGCACGGACACCCGCAAAGACACACGCACAGACACACGCACAGACACACGCACAAGACAACGCACAGACACACGCACAGCCGTACGCACAGACGTACCTACAAACGTTCGTACCTACATACGCATAGCCGTACGCACACACGTACGTACAGACGTTCATACATACATACGTACATACATATGTACCTACATACGTACCTACATTCGTACCTACATACGTACCTGCAAACGTACCTACATACGTACCTACATACGTACATACATACGTACATACATACATACATAGGTACGTACATACATACGTACATACATACCTACCTATATACGTACATACATATATACATACATTCATACATACATACATACATACATGCATGCATACAGCCATACATACTTACATACACACGTACATACACACGTACATACACGCGTACATCGACGTATACATCCACGCGCACATCCACGCGCACATCCAAGCGCACATCCACGCGCACATCCACGCGCACATCCACGCGCACATCCACGCGCACATCCACGCGCACATCCACGCGCACATCCACGCGCACATCCACGCGCACATCCACCCGCACATACACACGCACATACACACGCACATACACACGCACATACACACGCACATACACACCCACATACACACGCACATACACAAGTACATACACACGCACATACACACGCACATACACACGCACATACACACGCACATACACACGCACATACACACGCACATACACACGCACATACACACGCACATACACATGCACATACACACGCACATACACACGCACATACACACCCACATACACACGCATGGACACACGCAAAGACACACGCAAAGACACACGCACAGACACACGCACATACATACGCACAGCCGTACGCACACACGTACGTACAGACGTTCGTACATACATACGTACATACATACGTACCTACATACGTATCTACATACGTACCTACATACGTACCTGCATACGTACCTACATACGTACCTACATACGTACATACATACGTACCTACATACGTACATACATACATACATACGTACGTACAAAGATACGTTCATACATACCTACCTATATACGTACATACGTACATACATACATTCATACATACATACATACATGCATGCATACAGCCATACATTTACATACACACGTACATACACACGTACATACACGCGTACATACACGCGTACATCCACGCGTACATCCACTCACACATCAACACGCACATCCACGCGCACATCCACGCGCACATCCAAGCGCACATCCACGCGCAAATCCACGGGCACATCCACACGCACATCCACGCGCACATCAACGAGCACATCCACGCGCACATCCACGCGCACATCGGCGCGCACATCCACGCGCACATCCACGCGCACATCCACGCGCACATCCACGCGCACCTCCACGCGCACATCCACGCGCACATCCACGCGCACATCCACGCGCACATCCACGCGCACATCCACGCGCACATCCACGCGCACATCCACGCGCACATCCACGCGCACATCCACGCGCACATCCACGCGCACATCCACGCGCACATCCACGCGCACATCCACCGCACATACACACGCACATACACACGCACATACACACGCACATACACACGCACATACACACCCACATACACACGCACATACACACGCACATACACACGCACATACACACGCACATACACACGCACATACACACGCACATACACACGCACATACACACGCACATACACACGCACATACACACGCATACACATGCACATACACACGCACATACACACGCACATACACACCCACATACACACACATGGACACACGCAAAGACACACGCAAAGACACACGCACAGACACACGCACATACATACGCACAGCCGTACGCGCACACGTACGTACAGACGTTCGTACATACATACGTACATACATACGTACCTACATACGTATCTACATACGTACCTACATACGTACCTGCATACGTACCTACATACGTACCTACATACGTACATACATACGTACCTACATACGTACATACATACTACATACGTACGTACAAAGATACGTTCATACATACCTACCTATATACGTACATACGTACATACATACATTCATACATACATACATACATGCATGCATACAGCCATACATACTTACATACACACGTACATACACACGTACATACACGCGTACATACACGCGTACATCCACGCGTACATCCACTCACACATCAACACGCACATCCACGCGCCAATCCACGCGCACATCCAAGCGCACATCCACGCGCAAATCCACGGGCACATCCACACGCACATCCACGCGCACATCAACGAGCACATCCACGCGCACATCCACGCGCACATCACGCGCACATCGGCGCGCACATCCACGCGCACATCCACGCGCACATCCACGCGCACATCCCGCGCACATCCACGCGCACATCCACGCGCACATCCACGCGCACATCCACGCGCACCTCCACGCGCACATCCACGCGCACATCCACGCGCACATCCACGCGCACATCCACGCGCACATCCACGCGCACATCCACGCGCACATCCACGCGCACATACACCCGCACATACACACGCACATACACACGCACATACACAGGCACATACACAGGCACATACACAGGCACATACACACGCACATACACACGCACATACACACGCACATACACACGCACATACACACGCACAACACACGCACACACACACGCACACACACACGCACAGACACACGCACAGACGTACGCACAGACGTACGCACAGAGGTACGCACAGACGTGCGCACAGACGTACGCAGAGACGTACGCACAGACGTACGTACATACATACGTACATACATACGTACCTACATACGTACCTACATACGTACCTACCTACGTACCTACACACGCACATCCACGCGCACATCCACGCGCACATCCACGCGCACATCCACGCGCACATCCACGCGCACATCCACGCGCACATCCACGCGCACATCCACCCGCACATCCACGTGTATGCGTACGTACACGCGTACCTACACACGTACATCCACGTGTACATCCACGCGTACATCCACGCGCACATCCACGCGCACATCCACGCGCACATCCACGCGCACATCCACGAGCACAACCACGCGCACATCCACGCGCACATCCACGCGCACATCCACTCGCAGATCCACGCGCACATCCACACGCACATACACACGCACACACACACGCACATACATACACACAGACGCACGCAAAGACACACGCACAGACACACGCAACATACCTACATATGTACCTGCATACGTACCTACATACGTACCTACATACGTACATACATACATACAAACATACGTACATACATACGTACATACATACGTACACACATACCTACCTAACTACGTACATACATACGTACATGCATGCATACATGCATACATGCATGCATGTATACATGCATACATACATACACGCGTACATACACGCGCACATCCACGGCACATCCACGCGTACATCCACGCGCACATCCACGCGCACATCTACGCGCACATCCACGCGCACATCCACGAGCACATCCACGCGCACA
This sequence comes from Flaveria trinervia, assembly GCA_025506515.1. Lineage (NCBI taxonomy): Eukaryota > Viridiplantae > Streptophyta > Magnoliopsida > Asterales > Asteraceae > Flaveria > Flaveria trinervia. The sequence continues at coordinate 39,109,586 of CM046456.1, forward strand.
TCCACGCGCACATCCACGCGCACATACACGCGCACATACACACGCACATACACACGCACATCCACGCGCACATACACGCGCACATACAAACGCACATACACACGCACATACACCCGCACATACACACGCACATCCACACGCACATACACACGAACATACACACGCACATACACACGCACATACACAAGCACATACACACGCACATACACACGCACAAACACACGCACATACACACGCACATACACACGTACATACACACACGCACATACACACGCACATACACACGACATACACACGCACATACCCACGCACATACATACGCACATACACACGCACATCACACGCACATACACAGCACATACAACGCTACACACGCACATACACACGCACATACACAGGCACATACACACCCACATACACACGCACAACACACGCACGTACACACGCACATACACACGCACATACACACGCACATACACACGACCATACACAAGCACATACACACGCACACACCCACAAACACACCACAACACACGCACATACACACGCACATACACACGCACATACACACGCACATACACACGCACATACACACGCACATACAGACGCACATACACACGACAATACACACACACTACACCCGCACATACACACGCACATACACACGCACATACACACGCACATACACACGCACATACACCGCACCCACCCATACACACACGCACAGACACACGCACATACACACGCACAGACACACGCAAACACACACACAGACACGCACACATCCAAGTCCACATCCATGCGTACATCCACGCGTACATCCACGCGCACATCCACGCGCACATCGACGCGGACGTCCACGAGCACATCCACGCGCACATCCACGCGCACATCAGCGCGCACATCCACGCGTTGACAAACCCGCAAATCCACGTGTATGCGTACCTACACTCGTACCTACACACGTACATCCACGCGTCCATCCACGCGTACATCCACGCGTACATCCACGCCACATCCACGCGCATATCCACGCCAGATCCACGCGCACATCCACACGCACATACACACGCACACACACACATACATACACACAGACGCACGCAAAGACACACGCACAGACACACGCACAGACACACGCAACATACCTACATATGTACCTACATACGTACCTACATACGTACCTACATACGTACATACATACATACAAACATACGTACATACATACGTACATACATACGTACATACATACGTACACACATACCTACCTAACTACGTACATACATACGTACATGCATGCATACATGCATACATGCATGCATGTATACATGCATACATACATACACGCGTACATACACGCGCACATACACGCGCACATCCACAGCACATCCACGCGTACATCCACGCGCACATCCACGCGCACATCCACGCGCACATCCACGCGCACATCCACGAGCACATCCACGCGCACATCCACGCGCACATCCACGCGCACATACACGCGCACATACACACGCACATACACACGCACATACACACGCACATACACACGCACATACACAAGCACATACACACGCACATACACACGCACAAACACACGCACATACACACGCACATACACACGCACATACACACGCACATACACACGCACATACACACGACAATACACACGCACATACCCACGCACATACCTACGCACATACACACGCACATACACACGCACATACACACGCACATACACACGCACATACACACTCACACCACAACGCACAGACACACGCACAGACGTACGCACAGACTTACGTACATTTCGTACTACATACGCACAGCCGTACACAACACGTACGTACAGACGTTCGTACATACATACGTACATACATACGTACCTACATACGTACCTACATTCGTACCTACATACGTACCTGCATACGTACCGACATACGTACCTACATACGTACATAGATACGTACATACATACATACATAGGTACTACATACCTACGTACATAGATACCTACCTATACGTACATACATACATCATACATTCATACATACATACATACATAC